>CATIWC010002736.1:0-266097 GCA_948472305.1 Vicia faba | reverse complement strand
ATAGGCGAACACATGCAAAATAATAACTACAAACTTTAATAATGCAGTACATGTGTCGATGCATAAATCGTATAGGCCGGCGCTTGTGCCTGTGTTTTAAAGCAAAAATAATAATGTGCTGCAGACTTTAATATTGAAGCACATGTGCCGGCACATAGATCGTATAAGTTGGCTTATAAGTCTATTTTTTGTGCAAAAATTGATTTTTCATGATTGAGATTAAATTTTAAACTTATTTTGAATGCTTCCTAGGATCTCTAATGCAAGGGTGCACCAAACGACTCAGAGATACCGTCTAATATACAGAAATGTTAAATTTTTCAAATTTTGACATCATGCAAAATATCTAATAGTAAAGTTACACTCACACATACGAAAATTCTCCCTCAAAGGAGTACTCCCAATAATCATTCCAAAAAGATGTCAAACATTTATTATCCCCGAACTTCATCATTTCCTCCAAAAACTAATCATATAGTATAATTTACACGGTAGATAAATGACTTTTCACGAGCAAGAAATGGACCTAATATTTTTCAAACAACCTCTCAAATAGATCAATGGAATCTTTGACGTGTACCCAGTTGTCAAAATATTTGTTAGAGTTGTGCTACACGAAATGACCCTTAACTACTCCTAAAAAAAAAAAGAGTCACCAACTCAAAATCCTTAGCCCAAAACCTTTTATTTTATGATTGACTCATATTCAAACACTTCACCCAAAAGATTTTGTTAAGGCCCTTAGCCCCAATTCTCTCAAAAGAAACTCATTTTATAAACAAACAATATGCTTTTACACTTTAACGTGTTAGGAAAAACTGACATAGAGAAAATAAAAGAATACAATCACAACCCAAAGACATAATGTAGAAACTTCAAAATCGGGAAAAAAATTACAGCCGTTGTCAATAGACAACCAACTAATAACACTATGTAAAAGTTGTTACAACACATAATTATCCTCATCTAACTCAGATCCCAAATATATCTACACCCTCCAAAACAAATATTTAACTACATCTCACAACACTCTAATACAAGAGTGTAAGAGAACAAAAAAAGTCAAATATAAGTTTAAAATGTTTTTGACTAGTGCATCTTTGAACGAAGAACTTGAATCATATATATAGCCTTGGATTCCCTCTTCGTTCACTAAACTAAGCGATGTGGAACTTTGAAATTTTTTAATTCTATATATAACTTTAATTTCCCTCTTCATTCACAAAAATAAACGACGCGAGACTTATTCAATCCTTCTAAAAATCATGATGATTTTTGATTTAACAATTGTATGCAATAAATTACATTATCAAATGTATGTAAAGTAAACTCACCTTTTGTACTGGAAAAATATAGTTTATTTGATAAATACCTCCAAAAATCACCACCAAAGTTTAGTAAAAAGAAAATTTTTCTTCTCAACATCGGATTCTTTTCCATTCACTTGTTTTTGTCACATTGTTCTGTGACTGACCCAATTCCATAATAAAAATCACAAAACTTAAATATAGTTGTTTTTTTCTTGTAACATATAAATATGGGTTGTTTTTTCTTGCAATATTTATTTAAAGAATGTTCCCCACCTGAAACTCTACCATATACAACTTTACAAATGTCAGCTACATTAAAACGAATTTGGAAAATGAAAACCAGACACAAAAAACACACCTCCCAAAATTATAGTAGACAGCAAACACTACAATTGGGTGCTTTGAGTCATTCAACAAATACAATACTAATATTTCTGATTTTAGCATCTCAATGAAATATAATTTAAAAAAAAATACTAAAAAAATAAGTGTACAAAGTTCCAGCATTTGTAATTATATATGTGTCTTGTCTAGTAAAAAATGATAATATAAAAACAGAGAGGAGCATGCATATTAATAGTGTTTTGGATAGATACAATTAACCAGCTTTGATACCGAGGTAGTGCAAATGCAAATAATAAGAGACAAACAAAACCCTAAACTTTTAAACCCTAATATTCTTTACAATAATTAAGAAGCAAGGGTAGTTTTATTGTCCAGCGTGTCCATGCCCCCAATCTAATAGTGGATTTTTAAGTAAAATGAGAAACAAAATTAATAAAAATAGGGTGTGTAAACTAAAACAGATAATTAATAGATTAATCTAAATTTTTTATTCAAACTACTTAAAATTCCTAGTTCCACCACTATTATAGAGTAATTAAGTGTTAGCATTATATTGTTTTCTTGTAGTAAAAGTAGAATATTAATTTTGAATGATCCACGTATGATAAATTTGAGAGAGAGAGAGGAATGTAAAGTGTTTTATGTCAATGAATGTAATTTTGACTATCATGTTGATTAGACAGTACAAGGCATATATTCTAAAGAGCTTTTATAAAGATTTCAACCCTATTTACTGAATGCCAAATAGTAAGAAATTGTATTCGTTTTTTTATTTATTTATTTATTTATTTATTTATTTTATTTTAGGAGTTTGTTTCAAAAGCCAATCATTGTAAATTGACAATACCGCTCGATTTTATCTCCTTTCAAAATTATAAACTAGTCAAAAAAATTTATTACAAATTCACTTACAATTTAAATTAGGGTGAAAAAATATCCTGTATTCATACTTAAATAAAATTTATCAGAATACGAAGGTTTATTGAATATTAATGAATAAAATGAGTGATTATTTAATTATTTTTTATAATTAGGGATATAAATTTAATGGTATATTTATCATACATATTCTTATGTTTTAATAATTGTCAAAATTACATAAATATGTTTTTTAATTCAGTATTATTATTATTATTATTATTATTATTATTATTATTATTATTATTATTATTATTATTATTATTATTATTATTATTATTATTATTATTATTATTATTATTATTATTATTATATTTATTTTATTGAATACAAAATTATTATTATTGTTATTTTATTTTGACACATTATTATTATTATTTGTTAGATGTAGTATAACTTTATGGTAAAAAAGAAAAATGTTATCATTTTGTACGTTATCATTACTATTTTATGTTAAATTTAAAATTAATTTCGTATATCTTTAAAAGAAAATAAAAAAATTGCACTTAATTATATATATATTATTGAAATAATAGAATTTATAAATATATGCAGATATCTCAAATTGCAGGATAATCATTTAGTGAATATTCATGTGAGTATGAAGCGAACATGCATATCATATTTATAAAATGAGAGCTACGTAGATAGTGAGAGACGCTGATGGATACCATTGTTATCCCTAATTTTAATAGGATATTTTACTTCCGCTTTTTTATCAAGCTTAACTACAACTTTGATACTATTTCTTGGAGAGTTTAATAAGCACTATATATCCATTTAAAATTTTAAAGTAATAAGAGTAGAATCTAATCTCTTATAAATTCAACGTTTCTTTAATTTTTAATCGGTGTGAAAATTAACCACTTATTCTTAAATCCAAACAATATGACAATTAAATATTATTCAAAATTTATGATAATAGAACATTGATAATTGAAGTACCATCAAACTCTTCTAGAGAACTACTTAAGTGTGTGTAAAGTGAATTACATTAAATATAATTTAAAATTTATCACAGTTAAATTATAATTAAATAGAATTTCATAAAAAATTTGTCACAATTTTTATTTGATAAATAAATTTTATATATTAGATGAGAGTATAAGGGGGTGTCTAATCCAATACAAAAAGAGAAAGCAAAATAATGAAAAAAAATTAATCGAAATAAAAAACCAAATTCACACACCAATCCAAACAACCCATCGCCTTATTGAACTTGTTGAAGGCCACTCTCAAACAAATTTGTCACAATTAATTTGTTGCTAAGTAAGTTTTCTTTTTATATATTTTATTTCACTTAAAAAGTTGAACCTTCAAAAATTAAGAGAATTTTTTCTCATAATTATGATATTTCTTTAAAAAAATACTACAAAATCGAAACACACATGTACAAATGAAATCATTGATTAAAAATTTTAAAATATGGCAATTTTGACATTTCTTATTTATAATTTCATCAAAAATTAAGTCATCTCAATATAGATTACGGACCCCAAATTGTAAAAGACGAAATATATGAAGGATAAAATAAAAATAAAAATAGGAGACACAAATTAAACAATTGTGATACATGAAAAGTCAGAAATAAAATTTAATCTTATTCTTATTATTTATGAAATTTCATTATCCTATGTTCAAAGTAAATTTTAATAATTTGAGATAAATTCATATAGTATTAATTAGATGATTGAAGTAAAGAAAATAATTACTATTAAATATTGAAAATTAAAAATGTCAGCTTTTCTTTATTTGATAATGTTGTTTTGCAAATCTGAAAACTATATGCAGAGATAAAATACTGTCAAAAGAAATATGCAGAGATAAAATGTGTAAGTGTTAATATTGTGGTGTCACATCATTTGATAAATATTTTTTTATGCATACATCCTTCAATAAGTATAATGGCTATCTGTATTCTATAAATCATTAAATAATATAACACCATATCAATGAATACATTATAGTAATATATAAATTATATCTAATATAAAATAGCATTTTGATTTCATTACTAAATTTAATAATGAGATAAATTTCATTTTTTTTAAATCTAATTTTGGTCGATAGTTTTTTTCGAGTAGCGAAAATAGTTTGTGATGCTGTTTTGTGTGTCTTAACGTTTTTGGTGTGTTCATGGAGTATATATACATGCTTTTTCATCTTTATTTGGATAAGTTTGTAGTGGTATTTATTAACGATGTTCTAATCTAAAGACCGATGAAGAACATGTTGAACATCTGAGAGTTATGTTGAAACTGTTAAAAGAGAAGCAGTTGTAGCTAAGTTGTCAAAGTGCGAGTTTTGTTTGAGAGAACTAAATTTTCTTGGTCATGTGATTTCTAGTGGAGGTATTGTTATTGATCCTTCGAAGGTAGATATTGTGTTGCAGTAGGAGACTCTGAAGTCTATCACTGGGATTCAAAGTTTTCTTGAGTTAGTTGGTTATTATCGAAGATTTATTGAAGGCTTATCCAATTTGGCCTTGCCCTTAACTCAATTGACTAAAAAGGGTCACACTTATGTGTGGGATATGAAGTGTGAAGAGAGTTTCTGAGAGCTTAAAAAGAGGTTGATGTAGTGTTGATTTTTCCGAGTTCAACTGAATCTTTTGTCGTATATTGTGATGCTTCTAAGATGGGTTTAGGAGGTGCGTTGATGCATAATGGACAAGCGGTGGCTTATGCATCAAGACAACTTAAAGTTCATGAGAAGAATTATCCTACGCATGACTTAGAGTTGACTGCCGTTGTATCCACACTTAAAATTTTGAGACATTATTTATTTGACTCTATATTTGAAGTGTTAAATGGTTACAAGAGTTTGAAGTACCTGTTCGATCAAAATGAATTGAATATGAGACAAAGGAGAAGGTTTGAGTTTTTGAAGGACTATGATTTTTGTTTGAATTACCATCCGGGTAAAGATAATGTTATAGCTGATGCATTGAGTCAAAAGACGTTGCATAAGTCGACCTTGATGGCTAAAGAGTTGGAGTTGATTGAGGAATTTAGAGACTTGTGTTTATTTTGTGAAGTCATACCGCAGAGTGGAAGATAGCTATGTTGAAGCTTACTAATAGTGTTCTTGAAAAAATTAGAGAAGGTCAGATGGCTGATTTAAGATTGATGGATCGACTAGCTTTGATCAATCAAGGTTAAGGTGGCGAATTTAGAATCAACGATAATGGCGTTATCGGATTCAGAGATAGAGTTTGTGTTCTTGATGTGCCTCAACTTAAGAATAGTATTCATGAGTGCTACGGCGGGAAAATTGAGATTAAGCTATTGATTAACTTAACTCATAAAAAGTAAGAGTTGCCACCGAATTTTATTGTTTCAAAGGGAAAAGGAAAAAAGGTCGAAAAAAACTCACAGAAAGTTTTGAAAACCAAAATAAAAGAGAGATTTAGGTACGGAGTTTGGTTATGAAAGGGGGAGATATTAGCACCCCTCACATCTATGGTACTCCATAGGAAACACTTGTTTTTGTTAATAAAATGATCTTTTGTTTATTTATTTATTTGTTTAGGGTGAAAAAGATATTTTGTCATATTCGAGTGTAAAACTCAACTTACTACCCATAAGTATGGGGAAATGAGTATTTACATCATATTGATATGGAGAGTTTTCCTTGGATTTATTCAACAATCATGTCTCAACATTCCAGTGAAAAATATCAATCAATTTCACAACATCTTGTAGAAGTATAGAAATCTATATCACTTCAAGAAAATGACTTGTGTTTAATCTTTTAAGAAAAAAATATGATTTGAAAAAATAAAATTGCACTAAGGCACAAAAAGAAATTTGATGAGGTTTATCTTTTTTTTTTTGGATTTTAAAAGACATTGAATATGCTTAAGTGTTTTAGCATTTATTAAGAAAATATTTTTTGGATCACTTCACAAAGTCAAGGTTTGTTAAGAAAGAGTGTGAAGTCTTGAAAACAAGAAGTTTTTTGAAATAGGGAGAAGATTTTGAAAATTAAAGAAGGGGAAGAGATGAAGAGACTACCCTAAAACATAAAAATGAATGATAAGAAATAAATAGTCTCATTGTAAGGTAATCCAATAGAAAGCCTTTGTATGTGTAAATGAACTAACCACAAGAAGAGTAAGCATTTGACATTAGTAAAGATGAAGCATTCATTTCCCTTTGAATTTAAGCCACAAGTCAAACATCAGATGAATAATCACACAAGCAGATGAAATTTAAAAAGCATAAAATGAAATCCAAAATATCAGATGAAACTCAATGTATTAGATGAAATTCCAATATGATCAGAGCAATAAGTCCTGATTTGAAGTTCATAGGTTCAGATGATCCACAACGTCTCAGATGAATTCATAAGATATTAGATGAATCCCTAGGTTTTAGATGAATTCACTTCATGCAAAGGAAATGTTCTAAATCCTGAGTCCAAAGTCCAAAACTCCTCAAGCAAAGGATAGTTACCAATAGTATTCAAGAACACCTTAAAGCTTTTAGGATTTTGCCTTTATTAATGTCTTTTAATCAAAATAAAAGAAAATCCTAAGGGGGAAAAAGGAAGAAGACATAAAAGTAAATGACAGGAAATGTAAATGACATGAATTATAAAGTGCTTGAAATTAAACTGCATTAATATAAAGTGCAAGAAATTAAATAACATTAATGTAAAAGTGAGGAAATATAAAGTTAGCACAATTAATATGAGTTAATGTTAGTGTTAATTGTTAATAATCCAATTCAGGACTAATTTAGTGTTATGTTAAGCAACCGTAAGTGAACTTATATTGAATTTACACCTATCTGAGGCCATACAATAGCAATGTAGGTGTAGTACATGTTAGAGAAATGACATAAAGTCATTCTCCAAAAATAATACAAGACCATAGTTTAAAACAAAAGCAAAGTGATCAAGCACAAAGCCAAGGAGATTAGATCATTACTCCAATCAAGTTCTTCATGATACCTTGAGACAAACTTATCATCAATTCAAAGTATCAAAAGTGATCAAATGATCATTTAATGATATATTTGAAATGATGAAAGTTCATCAAGCTTCAATCTAAATCTAATTGAACATGATGAATCCATCGTCATCTAATTGATCAAAATAAAAGAAGAAAGAGATGAAGAGAGATGAGAAACCAAATGGAACCACAACCTTAGGTCAATCTATCATCAATTTCAACCACCTATCTTGATATATCTATGTGATAAACCTATAATCAATCTAAAGTACTAAAAGTGATCCAAATGATCATTTAATGATAAGTTTGAAATGATGAAGATTCATGCAAATAAAGTATCATCCAAAGTCCATAGATATTGATGAAGCATTTGATCAAATAAGTCATGATCCAAGTCAACAGAAGTCAAACCAAAAATAGATGAATAAATAATCAAATAAAATGAATTAAAATGATTTTTAAAATGGTTTAAGATGGAAAATAAAAGGAAAATTCAAATGAAGCATCAAAACATAAAATAAATGCTCAAGAAAATTATGAAAGATTAGAAAAACTCCAAGAATCAAGATCTCAAAATATTGGATCTAAAATATTTCAAAATTAAAATAGAGAACTAAATAAAATAGCAAAAAATGCTAAGAATCATTTTAAAATTGTGAAAACATCACACAAGGAAGTAAATATTTTTTGAAAATTATAGAAATTTTTTGGAATGAAAAATAATAATGGAGCTATTTTTAATGATTTTTTAAAATAAAGTGAAATAAAATAAAAATAAAACAAAAATTATCAACGACTAGCAGAGGTGGCGCAATTTGATTGGCTATGAAGCCTAGCTTTGGCAAGATCATGAACTGTAAATTTGATCTTAAGCACACATAATGTAAGCTTCATCATACTTCATCATTCATGTCTCCTTGCTCAAGATCAATTTATTTAAATTGAGCAAGGAGAATTTGAAGAAACACGCAAAAACCCTAAGAGTTTCAAAATAAAAATAAATGACAAATAACAATAATAAATCCCAGTTAGGTTAGGGATTTCACTCAGAAGAACAAGACAAAGAGGATGGTAACTTGTATGAGTGAAATAGAAACTTGTAGCTACTTGTTCGAAGTAACCTCAAAAGGTATGAAAATGGTGAGATGGATTGATGCTTAGAGGTCATGGCTAACTTCTGTAATGCTTCTGTTAGCTTCAGAGGATACCGATGATGGATTATGGGCGAAGAAACAAAGTTGAAATAAAGAGAAAATGGTATTTAGATGTTATGGTTTTTAAAGGTTTTTGAGCTTCAAAGTATAAGAAGTTTTTTGGCTTTTCAAGCTTGGTTTTCAATGCAGAAGTGAGCTCTATTTAAAGGAGAATTAGTGAGCTCATCACACGTGCCAAATTTCTCTTCAATGGTGTAAATTAAGTTTGGAAAACTCTAGATATAAACCATGTGAAATGAAACATGGAATATGTGATTTTCTAAGCTATTCCATTTGTTTTGTGTTGTACCAAATGCGTTTCATCGTGATAAACAATTCCGCGTATGTGCAAAATGGTCTCTTTGAGTTTTAGGTCATTTCTAATTACGGGTCACTTGATACAAACAAAGTTCATGCCACCATGTTCATGCTTAGTCAAAATCAATTTAATCGTATGTTTCTTGATTTTATTTTTGCTAAATGATCCTTTCATGGAGTAGAATACAATGCAAAAAGAACCAGGTCAATTGGATGCTTGAGATTAAAATGACACGAGTTGAAAGTTGGGGTCGTGACCAGAAATTTAGGCCAGACATTAGGTCCAACATGTCATGAACTAGGTTTTGTGCATAAGTGGCCTTCAATATTTGATGGACTTAGAGCTTGAGTTTATGTTTGACCTCTGAAGCAAAGTTGCAGAGGACATTATTCTTGACATTTGGAAAAAATAACCGCCCACAAATTTTGAGAATTCAAGAAGTTATGGTATTTGGACCAAATGCATGCCATACTTGAATTTTAGGTCAAACCAACATGTTCCAACTTGTCATTTTCGATAATTTCTTGCATTATAAGGCACAAAGATGATCATATGGACTCAAAATGAAGTGACCTTGAAATGAACTTTGATTAATCTTGAAGAAACCTTGAGAGAAATGATGAAGAAGACATGAAAATAAACACATGAACCTATCTTGAGTTAACTTGAAAATCAAGCACCAGACTTGAACTTATTTTGGTCATTTGGCATTGAATGAAGCTTAACATGAATATGACCTAAGATTATAGGTCATGCCTTGAAGAATAAGCCTTGTTGACCTCTTGTTAACCTTGACTTTGACTTAGGGGATCAAAACCCTAATTTGGAAACCATATTGATCTCTTGACGAAAAAGCCCTACCTTGCCAAATATGAAAAGGAAACAAAGTGTATTTTTGTATTTTGAATAGGGTTAGTAAAGCATAAAAGCAAGTAAATACAAGGATAAACAAAACACAAAGGGTGCTTGGTGATCCCCCACATAATAAACCCAAAGACCAAAGAGTTAGAAGGTTACCAAGTTTGTGATTATGATGAGATGCATTGGTATGATAGGTGGGATATTAGGGGTAAAATTTAGGGTATGACAGACGCCCCTATTAAAGTTTCTTCTATCCGAAGATATGAAGATTGGAATCTTTGTCTCGATGATATTGAAGGTAATTAAATACAGAAGACCCGATTTTTAGCCCTAAGATACCTCAAGAAATGCTTATGATATGTATGCAAATGATAGGACTCTGCAGGGAAAACTTTTTTTGAGACCAAACTATGTGTAGACTAATTACTCCTTTGATTTTGCTAAAGAGAAAACTAAAAAGGAAAACCACCAGGGAAAACACGACTCACTGGGGAATAAAACAACCCTCTTGGAAACTGTGCTTATAAAGAAATATGCAGCAAGGGAAACATCACTAACTCTAGTGGGGAACCATACTCTTAGAAAGGATTACTAGTTCTGTTAGAAAAATCCTGAGTTGAACAACATGAAGAAATTATTGATTCCTCTAGGGAATAATCTCTAAAGGGGGTCACTAACTCTACTGGGAAAAATACCCTAAGTAGGTATTGAGTAAAAAAAATTACCACTAACTCATAGACATAGGTAATAAGCTTAAGAATACTGACTCATGGATGACGGTAAACTACCAACTCATAGATGAAGATAGAGGAAAGAAGTACACCAACTCATAGTCGAAGGTGAGGAAAAGATTGATACACTGACTCATATATGACGGTATATTACTAACTTATGGATGAAGGTAACAAAAGATTGATACATCAACTCATAGATGACAGTGTGATAATAACTCATGGACGAAGGTAGAAACAAATCATATTGATAATAATCTTCCCAAAACTTCTGGTATTCAACCAGGTATGGGTCTCAGCTTCTTATTTAACCAAGTCTTCCACTTGGAAAGGATAATAAACTTCCCAAAACTTCTAGTATTCAACCAGGAACAAGTCTCAGTTTCTTCTTTAACCAAGGATTCCCACTGGAAAGGGCAACATATAAGCTTCTCAAATAAAGAGAAAACCATTTGCTGGGAATTTAAGGTTTTAACTTGGATAGCAACCGGCTTCTCAAATAAATAGACAACCACCTGTTCAAATAACGAACCAGTGCTTAACCTTGATCTGATTGAGGATTTTCACAACGAGCTTCTCTGTTGGGGGCGTACTAGAGAGATTTCCACTTGATGTAAAGATAAGTATTGATGTGCTAGGGGAATTCAAGATTCTCAAATAAAGAGACTGCCACTTGATATTTCACAAAAGTTAAGAACGCCATGAACATACAAGCTTCTCAAACAAAGAGATTTTCACTTGCTGTTGTGCAAAAACTTCCAAAAGAATGTTGTAACAACACTACTGGGAACATAACTTCTTTATCATATGTAAGGGAATATAAACCATAAACATATGGAGTTGATGAGGAAAATAATATCCTCAAAGGGTAAACAAAAATTTATTTATCACATAAGTATCCAACCTAGGGAGATCAATCATTGCTGTAAGAGATCAAAGTTCAATCCAGGAACAAACTGGAAAGAAACGATCAAAGGAGACTCTACCCAACGAGGAATGAAGTTAGCTAGGGACTTATTCCATCCAGATATTAAACTTAAAAATAAATCTAACATATTATTATCCCACGGGATACAAACTCTGTGGGGAGATAAAGAAAATAGTCTTTGCTTGGGTTGACACACTACTAGGGGAAGTGGATTCAGAAATACCGAGAAATGAAAATGAGGGTGAATATGCCTCTGGATATGCATGACAATATTTTTATGAATGTTTAAAATGTGTGCAATGTCATGTTCATGCTCGACAAAACAATACATTGACTCAAATTGGGAGACAAAGAATATTGAACAAACTTAAATACTCGGCCATATCCCAACTAGATGGAGACTAGGCTGAATAGCTTGTCCTCTGGGGAAATGAAGATATGATGGAGATGATTCTGAAATCAACAACCCTTCAAAGGTACAACAATAAATTGCACATAATCTACTCTTGGAAAGATCCATTGGGGAAACCCAACATGAATCTTTCAGCAATCTTCTAAAAAAACTTGCACTGGTTCTACTATGAGGAAACCCGGATCATCAATGCAATAATCAAATCAATTTGAGGGATGATTAAGGCTCTGTGAGAAGAAACCAGATTGCTAATACCAAAATAAACCAACCAAAAGTGTTGTCCAATTAGGACTTAGATAAGGAAGTCTGGATCATCTGACCAAAGACTTACATGGGAAATTCACTATTGTTTCCATACTCAGTTGAGGAAACTTGATCCATCAAACAAGAGATATATGCGAGAAATAACAAGAGCTACTGCAATGAGGCAAGCCGTGTTATGTACTTTGAGACTTGATCATTTTTGAACAATTACCAACATTCTTTATAGTTTTATTCACAAATCAAAGGAAATCATTTTGGTAATTCTCACAAGCATGATTATTATTAATATTATATTTCACAAATTACTATAAAAAATAAATGATATTTTACAAAAATAAATAAATATAAGAATTGAAAATGATTGGGAGAAAGTTAGAGATTGTATTAATAGAATGGTAGTTTGCAAATGACGTAACTCCATGGACCATTACAAAGTTGGAAAATGGTAAAAATGGAAAGGCTACATTGAAATACAATGACCAATATTCTTCCTAACAACTTTGAATTCCTGTAAACTGGTGTGTCCACAAGTGAACAAAAATATCAAAGTAATATAAAATATTGTCGAACCCACAAAGACCAATGTCAAACTACTGTAATCTATCGTTGCTTTGTAAAGATAAGGCTAATAATTGATTAAGGGGAAACTAAAGATAGAACTAAAGTAAACTTAGAAAATATGATAATAAAGAGAGACCAAAATGTGTATTCTGCGTATCTTAGAGACTCTGTAACTTGTTGGGTTACACTGAAATTAGAAAAGTGTTTAGTAGAAAATATTGATTTAAAAGACTTTATCTCACACTCTCGTGTTATTGACTCTAATTATACTCTTAAACCAGAATGCTTTGCTCTCGCTGTCTCATTTGAATTAAAAGTAATTTTTGGAAATCAATAAATTCTAATTAATTCTAAAGTGCTTTCGCTGTGTTTAGAATTAATACCTAGTTTCTACTATCCGGTTCGACCCCCACGCTCTCGCAATGCCGGCTCGAACCTTAGTTAATTTCCCACTCTCGTGGAAAAATCATGTTAAGTAAACTATCACTCTCATGACAAGGCTATATAAAGTAAGTTTAAAAACAAAGACCAAAACAAAGTTTTCAAATAAAGATTTAAATCAACTTCGTTACCAAGTCTCGTCGAAGACAACGGTCCTCACATACCGGACTCAAGATAATTTAGCTAAATATGGAATTATGTGTAAACAAAATAAACATAATGATTACAATTAAGAACATCATGGTAATTAAATTAAACAAATTAAATAATAGAAATAAGAAATGCGATAAAGAGAAACCTGTAAAATAAACTAGAATAAACGAAATCAGAATTAACTTCTGAAATTATCTTCGCATACAATAACAGGAACTGAATTCATAATATGCTGACACGCTTGAAAATCATGTACAAAATTGAAATAATAATAATAAAAACAACAACACCTAAAACTAATGGTGTGGTAATTCCTCGATGTGAGAAACTACCACTTTTACATGCTAAACTTCTCTGCTTAAAATCTATGAATAATACTCTGGATTTAAAATGAAAAATGGTGGACCCTCTTCATGTAGAACTGCCCTATTTTTATATTTTGTTCGTGACCTCAGTGACCATGACGTGCATGAAGAAAAATATGGAAAATGGCTTCGTGAAGAAACGTTCGAAAGACTCCGCTCCTGGAGAATTATCAGGGGACTGGGCTTCGTGATTTATTGATGTGGAGAAGGCCACATAAACAAAATACGTGGTTGGTGAAATAAGGTTGTGGCAAGGACCACAATATTGTGTGGCGAGGGCCACAATGTTGGTGTGTGTGGCGAGGGGCACAAATCCAAACTTCACTTTTTCTGTTCTTTTTCTTATTTCTTAAAATCTTCTCAATATCTTGGCCATTTCTCTATCTTGTTCACAAGGAATCTTTGGGTTATAATATACCTGAAATGAAAAAGAAATATTTGCATAACATGACATAAATAAATGAAAACGGTAATAAAATTCATGCGAGTCAAATAAACAGTGTAATTTCATGTTATTAAACTCCCCACACTTAAACCATTGCTTATCCTCAAGCAATCAACCAACACGGTAAGAAAAAACAATTAAGCGCGTGGTTGACACAAAGGCATGACACAACTCCTAATCATATGTGGCTGCTAGGGTAATGTTAGATCGATAGGTACTAAATTTTCAATACTAAGAACACCGCAACGACACAATGTTAAAAGACTTCCTCATTATGCAAACTAATTCAAATCATGCTGTTGTACCCCAAAATTTGCCCTCCTATTTTTCCATAAGAAATCACAGCTTCGGGTTTGCCCCGACTTTTCAAGATGGCGTAAGAATCAGTCAAACAGACTTTTTCTTATCAGTTTATCCAATTTAGGGTTTTTTCATGGCTCTGGAACAGTTCAAAGCAGATTATTAGGGTTTGGTTGAGTTTGGCTCGAAGTTTGATCAAACAGGCGTTTCTTTGGTGTCAAGTCAAAAATCAGGGTTTTGTGCGCATATTTCTCAGAAAGAATTAATTCTATCAGTGCTTTTCAATTTACTCTGAGATATGGACTGAGGCTGTTGATTGAGAATTTGCAGTGTTTGGATTTAATCAGTGAAAAAAGGACATGTGGACGTTTGTTGTTTAGCTGTGCAATGCTTTGATTATTCGGAACGCCAGTTGTTTATTGATTATTTATTTGTTCTAAATTAGAATAGTTGGGATAAATTCCAGTTATTATAATTTAAGAAATATGAATAATTAAATAAATAATTGAAGAAGAATTAAAAGAAATATCAATAAAAAGACTTTTATTCATTTTTAATTATTTGTACAATTGTTATTTAAATACAGTAATTATTTACAAGTATTTATAATAATAATGGTTACAATGATTAAAATTGAAATAAAATTGAATCCTAAGTTTTTCTAAATCTTCATCCTCCAGTTGCTGCTCCCCATTGCTCAATTGATTTTCATCTGCAAAACAAAGAAAAAGAAAAAAGTCAAAAGCAGATGAAATGAAATTAAAGGCGGACAGTTAATTCAAAAATCATCATTAAAAGTGACTGGCCAGAATCAGTTTATTTGCCCTCTCTGCAAATCACGAGATTACTCTCGGTTCACAAAGAGGAATAGAATATGCTTGCAAATAAAGTATGAATTGCACAAATTCAAAATGTCAAGCAAAGCTGCATAATTCCAAAAATTCCAACCAAAGTCCAAAGGCAAACTGAACTGCATAAGGCCTAACCAAAGTCCAAACTAGACAGCAAACTAAAAGCTGTCAAAAACTGTCCAAAGATATAGAAGGATATCAAGATATCAACAAGTACAAAAAGCTGTCAACAATATGCAGGAAATATGGAAGATGTGCAGAGGAAAACAACTAATGCAAGCAAGGTTCAAGTAACATCATTTTCCAGCCAGTTGCTTTTTCAGAAAAAGTACTGATAAGCAATATTTTATGCTTTTAAAAAACTGTAGAGAGAGAAAAAGAGAGAAGAGAAAAGGCTTACAGCAGGCTTGAGGCTTAAGGACAAAAGATATAAAACAAGATTCCAGCACAGTTTCAAAAAGGGGGGCAGAAGAACACAAAAGCAAAAAAATACCACAAGCTGTAACATACAAACAGCCTGCCTCCAACCTGTGTTCCCAAAAAACATTTCAAAACATCCTGCATAAACATAAGCTCCAAACCAGAGTTTCCTTTAACCTGCTTGAGCCTTAAGCACGAACCAGAAGCATCAAGCTTCAAAGCATAACCCGCTGCTAACCAGAAGCCATAACCTGCTACTAACCAGAAGGCTGAAGCCTTAACTTGCCACATCCTGCATAAGCCTCAAACAGAAGCCTAAACACCCAGCATATCACAAGCCTCAAACTAGAAAATAACACAAAATGTTAAACACAAACAAGCTTACAGCCTGCTGAAGCCCAAGCCTCCAGCGCCAACCTGTCAAGCCTAAAGCCTCAAAGCTTCAAGCCTAAACCTGCATCAAGCCTAAAAACCCAAAGCCTTTCAAAGCTTCAAACCTGCTAACTTGTTTCAAGCTTAGCATCAAAATACACAAAACGTTCAAACCAACCACACCCTCAGAACATTCTCATCATAGGGTTATAAACATACAAGGCAACTCAAGCATATCAAGCAAAATCAGCATATCAAGCAATCAAAAGCATACAGAAGCAAGTAAAGCAAAGGTTTTCAGAAGCTCATCACAAAACCATAAAAGACAAATACAACGTACCAGGTTTTCCAGCAAGCCAACATCGCGTATTCTCCTCGCCCTTGGCCACCGGAGGCGCCGCCATCCCCTCCTACTTCTCCAAGACTCTGAAGGTATAATTCCATTTCTTTCCTTCTCACACCTCATACAAAATGTTGATAATCAAAAGAATCAGAACATGAAAATAAAACAAGCAAGACTTCAAAAAACCTTAAAGCGCATGAAGGAAACAGGACCATACCTCTTTTTGTCACCGTTTGGCATATCCATGGAGGGAGAGGAAGTTGAGGTAGCGCATGATAACCAGGCAAGGAGGTGAGTATTCAGAATCCATGGCGTGAGAAGACGAAGAACAAAAGCGAAGTGAATGGCGCCGCGCCTCTGTAACTCAAGCCAAACCCTATTCTTTCCAAATGGAGCAAACACACTGAAACCCTAAAACATTTGTGAAAGCAAAATGGGCCTTGCCCCGTTTCAATGCTTAAGCCCATGTGCAATCAGGCGCCCCACCCCTTTTTTCAGGTTGTGTTTGGGCCACCCA
Source organism: Vicia faba (assembly GCA_948472305.1). NCBI lineage: Eukaryota > Viridiplantae > Streptophyta > Magnoliopsida > Fabales > Fabaceae > Vicia > Vicia faba. The sequence continues at coordinate 249,091 of CATIWC010002736.1, read as the reverse complement.
GCTTTCCCTTCTAAGGCCCATTCCTTCTTTTTGTTTTGTACATAAACTAACTTTTTTACTTATCCTTTTTTATTTTTTTTAACTAATATATTTTATTTATTTTGTTAAATAAAACAATACCTTATTTTTATACAAAACTTTCTTTTATTTTATTATGTTTGAAAAAATACATGAATATTAAATTTAATTAAGTTAATAGATTTGTGTCTTAAAATTCTTTTTTAATTTTGGACATTAATACCTAGACAATAGGATAATTAAACTTAAAACATTTTTTTAAAACCTTCTTGTACATAAAAATATAAACTTTGTCTATAAACATCAATACATAAAAAGTAGAATTACTTAAAACATTTCATTTTCTTTTCTTTTATCAAATCTTTATTTTGTACATATTAACAAAAATACAAAAAAAATAATAATATTTAATACTTACTTTTCCATTAAGTTAACATTCTTACTCCCCCGTAAATAAATCACATACACAAATACATTGACACATTTACATTGCTTTATTCCTATACATTGATACATATTACATTTGCGATCGATTTGATTGGGTTGTAAATATATTTGGACACTGCTCTCCTATTAAGTCTCATCCCCATTTATAAATATTTGTACCCCCACTCCCGGATACTTATTTGTAATAGCGTAGACTTTAAATTCCCACAATTTATCGCTTTCAAATATACCATGTTTAGACCTAGGGTTTGTATGTAAATAAAATCAAACGCTAGATAACCTAACACAAAGATAAATGCATGACAATCAATACACCATTCACACTTGCACCCCTAGGGTAATCCCACTCGTTGCCTTCCAAAATGGGCCATGCTTGCATGTCGAGTTTCTTTGGCAAAACAAAACAATTCAAATGATCATAGTCCCTCGATGACGCTTTCGAAAGTTGCCTAAAAATGATCAAGTCCCTCAAGCAAATTACCAAAGACACTTGGCACCATTTCATTCATGGTCCATACGATGACCCGCGCCCGTCCCGTTAACATCCTAACGCAAGATTGCCCACCAAATACAATGGTGGAACAAAATTGTTAAAAGGGTTAAAACATGAGGAAAACCTTTGAGTAAACTTAGGGGTAGACAACTCTTATTTACTTGATCAAACTTGCAAAACACACTTGCCTACTTTTCAAAACCCACTCCACAATACACTTTCAAAACAAACTTTCAAAAACATTTGAAACATCTTTTCGAAAAGACACACACCTTTGTAAAACATTTGAGTAAAGAATTGTTACAACGGTTGCCTAGACAAGGCCTCTTTTTTCAAAATATTTTCAAACACAAACACACACACACACATACACACACACCATTTCAAGCAAATTGAAAATCAAGGTAAGTGATCTAAACAAGTAACTAAGAGCCCATGGATAACCATGGATGAAAAGGGTGCTAATACCTTCCCTTTTCATAATCTACCCCCCGAACACACGAAACATCTCAAAAGGTTTTTCTTGTGCTTTTTAACCTTTCCTTTAGGATAAAATAAAAATTCGGTGGCGACTCTTGCTAAATTGAACAAGTGCGAATACAAATGCAAAACCTCAAGTCAGTTCACCCACCGTATCACAGAACTGGCGACTCTGCTGGGGAGAAATTTAAAAGTGGGGTTACCTTAGGGTTTAGATCACCTTTACATTATTGCTTTGATTGCCTTGATTGCTTTACTTTTTGGGTCCTTGTTTGAGTTTGTTGTAAATCCTACACCCGGATTTAGGGCACCTTCTTAGGTAAATAGCAATAAAACTGTGAGGGAACTGTGCAGGGTATACCGACACGGTTGAAGCAGTAAGCTTTGTTAGTGTGACATATTTGTGAGTACCGATAACCCTTGAGTTCAATCAAGGAGAGTACGGGGCCGCTGAGTGATGTCGTGAAGCACTAACGAACTCTTAGAACCTTAATTGACCATCTTAGCCTTTTTAGGGGTAGTGAGATGACCGACTTTGGTGCAGTCCGAAGTTGGTAGATACTCGATACTACACTCATTGAGGGTTGTTTTCTTGGAATATTTTGGTCGCCAGTTAAGTGGATAAACCAAAACAATGAACATAGAAAACAGTCCAATGATATTGAGCTCCTTAGAACCCGATTTCTATTTCAGGACAGGATGAGCCAACTAACTTCAAGAGGGTACTTACCTACAAACCCCATGCAAGCCTAAACCTAAGGACTTGTTTGCTTTGTGTGAATATGATTACCTGTATATACACTCACTTGCTTTTGCATACATGTACATAACATCATGACATCATACCATAGCATTTTCAATAACCATTTCAAGGATCTCGAGGGTTCTTTTGATGCAGGGTTACGTTGAACCAGACGTCTACCAAAAGGTAAGAGGTTTCTCCTCTAACAAATGCTATCAAAGATCAAGTGCAACAACTTGAATCAGGGGCTATGACCCACTTGACATGGTGAGCTTGATTCTCGTGGAAAGACATCCACCGGTGCAAAGTTCTCCAATCAAAGATCAAAGTTTAACCTCTAACATTCTCTTGTGTTTACCCCAAGAGATCCTTGAAAACATTGCATACATATATCATACATATCATTGCATAACAGGTTTCTCCCATACAGGTTTCCTTATCTTCTTACTGTTTATTTCAGTAAGATGGATATGGAACAAACGGTGAAAGATCTCCAAGCTCAAAACGCTCAATTCCAACAAATGCTTCTGGCTATGAGTAAAGGGCAAGAGGATCTGAAAGCTCTCCTTCTCAAAGACAAGGGGGCCAGTCTTGAAGAAGACCACGATGTGGAGATTGATGAAGCTGAAGCTGACTACTCCAAGGAACAATATCCTCCCGCTGATGACAAGTACAAACAGTTGGAGGATCGCCTCAATGCTATGGAGGTTCAACAAGTACCTGGCTTGGACTTAGGAGACTTGGGTTTAGTTCCTGGATTGGTCATTCCGCCAAAGTTCAAAGTCCCTATCTTTGCTCTGTACGATGGAGTTTCTTGCCCTAAGATGCATCTAATGTCTTATGTCCGCAAGATTCAACCATACACAGCTGATCCAAAGCTTTGGATCCTTTTCTTCTAAGAAAGCCTGGTAGGGACTCAACTCGAGTGGTTCTATCAATTGGAGAGTTCTCGCATCCACACCTGGGGGGACTTGGATACTGCCTTTTACAAACAATATCAGTACAATGTTGATCTTGCACCAACTCGTGTGCAATTGCAGAACATGACCATGGGTTCTGACGAGAGCTTCAAAGGATATGCTCAAAGGTGGAGAGATTTGGATGGTAGGGTGCAACCTCCTTTAACTGATAGGGAGCTGATTGACATCTTCATGGGAACTTTGACAGGGCCTTTCTTCAATCACTTAATCGGAAGCTCCTCAGCCGGGTTCACCGAGCTGATACTGACCGGCGAAAGGGTCGAAGCTGGCATCAAAAGTGTAAAAATCCCAGGAACTACACCCTCTGATACTCAGAAAATCCCCCACCATGGGAAGAAAGAATCCAATGCTGTGAACAGTCAGAAGAGACGCCGTGACCAACATGTAGGGGCAGTCCTGATCTCTGGTTCTACGTCACGCCGACAACAGCCAAGGGGAAATCAACAAAGGCCAGACGCGCCTAAAAGACAATATACCAAGATCAACATGTCATTAGCTCAGACGCTACAACACATGTTGAAGAAAGGGCTGATTACATTAAAGGTTCCTCATCCGGACCCTAAAACTTCTTCTCCCAATTACAACCCGGATGCAAGATGTGCTTATCATTGTGATAGCCCGGGGCATGACACAAACAGCTATTGGGCTCTGAAGAACAAGGTCCAAGACATGATTGATGCCGAGGAGATCGAGTTTGATCCTCCAGAGACTCCAGCATGATCACTGCTCCTATGCCATTTCATTGGGAATGTTTTTGTTTCATTTGAATTTTCAAGTTGTAATCTCTTTGTTATTCAAATAATTATCTTTTAATGTCAAACTTTGTTTCATTAATGCATTGCATATGTTTGTCTTGAATTCATCCATTCGTTTTAACTACTCTTATGCTTTCTGTATGATATTTAACTCTTGATAAAAAGCTGCAAGCCTTTAGAGGGAGGATGACGAAACAATACCATAATCTCATACAGTATGCTTTTGAACAGACCTTGCTGATGATGTACAGGCATTTCTTTCAATTCCCAAACACTGGAGTTATAAGGAAGATAATCCCTAGTCAACCCCTTCGAGCCAAAGAAGTAGGAGTTTTATGTTCTAAACAAATCGAAACCTTTGATATAAACCTGGGGCAGGGTAGTATCTCAGTTAATTCAAAAAAAAATGCGCATTGAAGTCGCAAACTCTTAGTTCGTAATACAATGAACGAAATCAAAAAAATCAAAAGCATTCCTTTGGAATCAAAACACAGTGATGGTTCCTTATCTCATAGGCAGTCATTATCTCTCAAAAAAAAAGAAAATCCCACTGAGCCAAAACCTGTAAAGGAGGCTTAAGAAAGCTGGGGCATCCCGCTGACTGTAATCTCAAAAACAGGAACAGTCAGGCAAAAGTTAGGGATAACAAATCAAAAGAAAGAGGTCATTACGAATCCTCAACAACATGAAAAATGTTGCAAAGAAAAAAGGAGATGATGACTGCCTCCTAAATTCAACTGGTGAACTATCACCCAAAAGTCGTTCCAAACTCGAATAGAGCGCGACGCACAATTAACTGAGCTTAGGGTTGAAGAACATCACGAAGAGCGGGTGGGTACAAATATACTTTGAGCCTTTATCCTTTGTTTCTTAAACCGTGAACCAAGCCACGTTATAACCCTTCAAAAGTCCTAATTGAAGCATGGGTTAGTTCGAAAGCATGCTGTTACAAAAGGTATCCTGACTCCTGTAAGGCTTTGCTCTAAAATCTTGTGTTGAATTTGTCTTATAAAAAGTTTTCTGCTAAAAAACGCATTTTTCAAAACTTCGAGACAAACATAAATTTTGCATTGCTTGAATATCATTGTTTGCGCGTGGTTATTTGTTTAACAACAAAGAAATTCATACAACGAATGTTCGGAGGAACGAAAACTCTCTCAGTGAACAAAAATCACTTCAAAAGGATGACACTTCCAACGACAAGTCTCCTATCAACAAGGGGCATGACATGTCACCATCCAATTAACCTGGGGCAGTCCAGTCAAGGTTTCAACAGATCTTTCAAAGTTCAGTTAACCTGGGGCAGTCCAGTCAAGATATCAAGAAATCTCTCAATTTGCAGAGTAATCTGATTCAAGACTCCTTCATCATCACTTGGGGCATTCGAATGTCAAAAGTGTTCAACAATTCCTTCATCACCTGCTGGAAGTTACAACCACCAACAGAATAACGGACAATTGAAGCTCCTAAGAATCTGTTTCTCTCAAGAGTGAAGACTCTCATCCTTATCACCTCAGAAGATTGGTATACTCCCAATTTCTGACCCTTAACAAAATCAAGATCAAGATTTCCTTCCAGAAATAGTTCAAGATGTGACCCAAGATTTGGCGACATTCCGTAACTTATTCAAGATTCCCTTCTAGAAATAGTTAAGATGTGACCCAGATTTGGCGACATTCCGTAACTTATTCCAGATTTCCTTCTAGAAATAGTTCAATATGTGACCCATATTTTGCGACATTCCGTAACTTATTCCAGATTTCCTTCCAAAAATAGTTCAAGATGTGACCCAAGATTTGGCGACATTCTGTAACTTATTCAAGATTTCCTTCTAGAAATAGTTCAAGATGTGACCCAGATTTGGCGACATTCCGTAACTTATTCCAGATTTCCTTCCAGAAATAGTTCAAGATGTGACCCAAGATTTGGCGACATTCCGTAACTTATTCAAGATTTCCTTCTAGAAATAGTTCAAGATGTGACCCAGATTTGGCGACATTCCGTAACTTATTCCATATTTCCTTCCAGAAATAGTTCAAGATGTGACCCAAGATTTGGCGACATTCCGTAACTTATTTCAGATTTCCTTCCAGAAATAGTTCAAGATGTGACCCAAGATTTGGCGACATTCCGTAACTTATTCGAGATTTCCTTCTAGAAATAGTTCAAGATGTGACCCAAGATTTGGCGACATTCCGTAACTTATTCCAGATTTCCTTCCAGAAATAGTTCAAGATGTGACCCAAGGTTTGGCGACATTCCGTAACTTATTCCAGATTTCATTCTAGAAATAGTTCAGATGTGAACCAGGTTTGGCGACATTCTGTAACTTATTCCAGATTTCATTCTAGAAATAGTTCAGATGTGACCCAGGTTTGGTGACATTCCGTAACTTATTCCAGATTTCATTCTAGAGATAGTTCAGATGTGACCCAGGTTTGGCGATAGTCCGTAACTTATTCCAGATTTCATTCTAGAGATAGTTCAGATGTGACCCAGGTTTGGCGACATTCCGTAACTTATTCCAGATTTCCTTCCAGAAATAGTTCAAGATGTGATCCAGATTTGGCGACATTCCGTAACTTATTCAATATTTCCTTCTAGAAATAGTTCAGATGTGACCCAGATTTGGCGACATTCCGTAACTTATTCCAGATTTCCTTCTAGAGATAGTTCAGATGTGACCCAGATTTGGCGACATTCCGTAACTTATTCCAGATTTCATTCTAGAGATAGTTCAGATGTGACCCAAAATTTGGCGACATTCCGTAACTTATTCAAGATTTCCTTCTAGAAATAGTTCAAGATGTGACCCAAGATTTGGCGACATTCCGTAACTTATTCAAGATTTCCTTCTAGAGATAGTTCAAGATGTGACCCAAGATTTGGCGACATTCCGTAACTTATTCAAGATTTCCTTCTAGAAATAGTTCAAGATGTGACCCAGATTTGGCGACATTCCGTAACTTATTCCAGATTTGCTTCTAGATATAGTTCAAGATGTGACCCAAGATTTGGCGACATTCCGTAACTTATTCAAGATTTCCTTCTAGAAATAGTTCAAGATGTGACCCAAGATTTGGCGACATTCCGTAACTTATTCAAGATTTCCTTCTAGAAATAGTTCAAGATGTGACCCAAGATTTGGCGACATTCCGTAACTTATTCAAGATTTCCTTCTAGAGATAGTTCAAGATGTGACCCAGATTTGGCGACATTCCGTAACTTATTCAAGATTTCCTTCTAGATATAGTTTAAGATGTGACCTAGATTTGGCGACATTCCGATACCTATTCCAGATTTGCTTCTAGAGATAGTTCAAGATGTGACCCAGAAATGGCGACATTCCGTAACTTATTCCAGATCAACACCTGCAGCAATCAGAAGATTCTTGTAATCCCCAGCCAGAGAGCCTTACAGAATCTAATTCCCCTCAGAGTCAAGTTTCAAGATCCCCAGCGGAGCTAAAACTTCCAACTATCAATCCCCAAGTAGAGTGAAGACTCTCATTCTCAGTTCCTCACATGATATTCGAATATTCTCCAGTGAAGATCTCCTCAAGACAGGAATCCCCAGTAGATTGTCATACAACCCAAGCTCCTGATTCCCCAACAGTGGTCCCAGGACTTCTCATCTCCAATGATCAAAAGATTCTTGCCCTCCCCAGCAGCAGCCAAGGAATTATTCTCCCCGGCAGCAGTCAAGATTCTTTTGTCTCCAGCCATCCAGGATTCATCTATCTTCAGCAAGACAGCTCATCAGCTTACATGCGCATTTATCAAATTCATATCATAAACATTGATGTAACATACATTGCATCACGCATCATGACATTGCATACAACTAACTCTCTACCTTTTCAGGAAAAGGTCAGTCAACAGACAAAAATCATCATCTTCCGAGATTCATCCAGAGATAGTTCAGATGTGACCCAGACATGGAGACATTTTGATACTTATTCCAGATTCATCCAGATGCAGTTTTTCACGGACTCATCATCAGGAAACCCTACACCGGTTCCTCCTCCACTTCAAGACTTCTGAAAACAGTTCACGGGTTCTCCAGTAACGGATGTTAACCTATCACTTGTTCAGACTCTTCAACTTTTGAAAACAGTTTACGGACGCTTCCCATCAACGGATGCTGCTCTATTGCTTATTCAACTTTAAGACTTCTGAAAACAGTTTATGGATTCTCCAGTAACGGATGTTAATCTATCGCTTGTTCAGACTCAAGACTTCTGAAAACAGTTCATGGGTTCTCCAGTAACGGATGTAACCTATCGCTTATTCAGATTCTTCTCAACTTCTGAAAATAGTTTACGGATTCTCCAGTAACAGATGTTAATCTATCGCTTGTTCAGACTCAAGACTTCTGAAAACAGTTCACGGGTTCTCCAGTAACGGATGTTAACCTATCTCTTGTTCAGACTCTTCTCAACTTTTGAAAATAGTTTACGGACGCTTCCCAACCACGGATGCTGATCTATTGCTTATTCAAACCTCAACTCCTGAAAACAGTTTACGGATTCTCCAAACATGGATGTCAATCTATTGCTTGTTCAGACCCCCAGTTCAGAGATGTTCCAAAACATGGATGCCTTTCTGATACTCGTCCACTCACCAAGGACATACAGTTCAACATTTCCAAATGGCATCTTTAAGCCTATTTCCAGATGGCATCTCTAAGCCCATCCCCCGACAAGATTCTGTCACAATTCCAGATGGCATCTTTAAGCCCGTGACCAAATGGCATCTGTAAGCCCATTCCCTCTACCATCACATCACCGAGTGCAAATTTTTTGGGCACTCTAGTGTCCAATCTCCTTTTACCCTCGAGTCGCGAATGGCAAACTTGCCAATCTAACTCTTAAAGTTAAAGAAGATTGAACAGCGGCAACTGTTGTACCCCAAAATTTGCCCTCCTATTTTTCCACAAGAAATCACAGCTTCGGGTTTGCCCCGACTTTTCAAGATGGCGTAAGAATCAGTCAAACAGACTTTTTCTTATCAGTCTATCCAATTTAGGGTTTTTTCATGGCTCTGGAACAATTCAAAGCATATTATTAGGGTTTGGTTGAGTTTGGCTCGAAGTTTGATCAAACAGGCGTTTCTTTGGTGTCAAGTCAAAAATCAGGGTTTTGTGCGCATATTTCTCAGAAAGAATTAATTCTATCAGTGCTTTTCAATTTACTCTGAGATATGGACTGAGGCTGTTGATTGAGAATTTGCAGTGTTTGGATTTAATCAGTGAAAAAAGGACACATGGACGTTTGTTGTTTAGCTGTGCAATGCTTTGATTATTCGGAACGCCAGTTGTTTATTGATTATTTATTTGTTCTAAATTAGAATAGTTGGGATAAATTCCAGTTATTATAATTTAAGAAATATGAATAATTAAATAAATAATTGAAGAAGAATTAAAAGAAATATCAATAAAAAGACTTTTATTCGTTTTTAATTATTTGTACAATTGTTATTTAAATACAGTAATTATTTACAAGTATTTATAATAATAATGGTTACAATGATTAAAATTGAAATAAAATTGAATCATAAGTTTTTCTAAATCTTCATCCTCCAGTTGCTGCTCCCCATTGCTCAATTGATTTTCATTTGCAAAACAAAGAAAAAGGAAAAAGTCAAAAGCAGATGAAATGAAATTAAAGGCGGACAGTTAATTCAAAAATCATCATTAAAAGTGACTGGCCAGAATCAGTTTATTTTCCCTCTCTGCAAATCACGAGATTACTCTCGGTTCACAAAGAGGAATAGAATATGCTTGTAAATAAAGTATGAATTGCACAAATTCAAAATGTCAAGCAAAGCTGCATAATTCCAAAAATTCCAACCAAAGTCCAAAGGCAAACTGAACTGCATAAGGCCTAACCAAAGTCCAAACTAGACAGCAAACTAAAAGCTGTCAAAAACTGTCCAAAGATATAGAAGGATATCAAGATATCAACAAGTACAGAAAGCTGTCAACAATATGCAGGAAATATGGAAGATGTGCAGAGGAAAACAACTAATGCAAGCAAGGTTCAAGTAACATCATTTTCCAGCCAGTTGCTTTTTCAGAAAAAGTACAGATAAGCAATATTTTATGCTTTTAAAAAACTGTAGAGAGAGAAAAAGAGAGAAGAGAAAAGGCTTACAGCAGGCTTGAGGCTTAAGGACAAAAGATATAAAACAAGATACCAGCACAGTTTCAAAAAGGGGGGCAGAAGAACACAAAAGCAAAAAAATACCACAAGCTGTAACATACAAACAGCCTGCCTCCAACCTGTGTTCCCAAAAAACATTTCAAAACATCCTGCATAAACATAAGCTCCAAACCAGAGTTGCCTTTAACCTGCTTGAGCCTTAAGCACGAACCAGAAGCATCAAGCTTCAAAGCATAACCCGCTGCTAACCAGAAGCCATAACATGCTACTAACCAGAAGCCTGAAGCCTTAACTTGCCACATCCTGCATAAGCCTCAAACATAAGCCTAAACACCCAGCATATCACAAGCCTCAAACTAGAAAATAACACAAAATGTCAAACACAAACAAGCTTACAGCCTGCTGAAGCCCAAGCCTCCAGCGCCAACCTGTCAAGCCTAAAGCCTCAAAGCTTCAAGCCTAAACCTGCATCAAGCCTAAAAACCCCAAGCCTTTCAAAGCTTCAAACCTGCTAACTTGTTTCAAGCTTAGCATCAAAGTTCACAAAACGTTCAAACCAACCACACCCTCAGAACGTTCTCATCATAGGGTTATAAACATACAAGGCAACTCAAGCATATCAAGCAAAATCAGCATATCAAGCAATCAAAAGCATACAGAAGCAAGTAAAGTAAAGGTTTTCAGAAGCTCATCACAAAACCATAAAAGACAAATACAAGGTACCAGGTTTTCCAGCAAGCCAACATCGCGTATTCTCCTCGCCCTTGGCCACCGGAGGCGCCGCCATCCCCTCCTCCTTCTCGAAGACTCCGAAGGTATAATTCCATTTCTTTCCTTCTCACACCTCATACAAAATGTTGATAATCAAAAGAATCAGAACATGAAAATAAAACATGCAAGACTTCAAAAAACCTTAAAGCGCATGAAGGAAACATGACCATACCTCTTTTTGTCACCGTTTGGCATATCCATGGAGGGAGAGGAAGTTGAGGTAGTGCATGATAACCAGGCAAGGAGGCGAGTATTCAGAATCCATGGCGTGAGAAGACGAAGAACGAAAGCAAAGTGAACGGCGCCGCGCCTCTGTAACTCAAGCCAAACCCTATTCTTTCCAAATGGAGCAAACACACTGAAACCCTAAAACATTTGTGAAAGCAAAATGGGCCTTGCCCCGTTTCAATGCTTAAGCCCATGTGCAATCAGGCGCCCCACCCCTTTTTTCAGGTTGTGTTTGGGCCACCCAGCTTTCCCCTCTAAGGCCCATTCCTTCTTTTTATTTTGTACATAAACTAACTTTTTTACTTATCCTTTTTTATTTTTTTTAACTAATATATTTTATTTATTTTGTTAAATAAAACAGTACCTTATTTTTATACAAAACTTTCTTTTATTTTATTATGTTTGAAAAAATACATGAATATTAAATTTAATTAAGTTAATAGATTTGTGTCTTAAAATTCTTTTTTAATTTTGGACATTAATACCTAGACAATAGGATAATTAAACTTAAAACATTTTTTTAAAACCTTCTTGTACATAAAAATATAAACTTTGTCTATAAACATCAATACATAAAAAGTAGAATTACTTAAAACATTTCATTTTCTTTTCTTTTATCAAATCTTTATTTTGTACATATTAACAAAAATACAAAAAAGATAATAATATTTAATACTTACTTTTCCATTAAGTTAACATTCTTACTCCCCCGTAAATAAATCACATACACAAATACATTGACACATTTACATTGCTTTATTCCTATACATTGATACATATTACATTTGCGATCGATTTGATTGGGTTGTAAATATATTTGGACACTACTCTCCTATTAAGTCTCATCCCCATTTGTAAATATTTATACCCCCACTCCCGGATACTTATTTGTAATAGCGTAGACTTTAAATTCCCGCAATTTATCGCTTTCAAATATACCATGTTTAGACCTAGGGTTTGTATGTAAATAAAATCAAACGCTAGATAACCTAACACAAAGATAAATTCATGACAATTAATACACCATTCACACTTGCACCCCTAGGGTAATCCTACTCGTTGCCTTCCAAAATGGGCCATGCTTGCATGTCGAGTTTCTTTGGCAAAACAAAACAATTCAAATGATCATAGTCCCTCGATGACGCTTTCGAAAGTTGCCTAAAAAAGATCAAGTCCCTCAAGCAAATTGCCAAAGACACTTGGCACCATTGCATTCATGGTCCATACGATGACCCGTGCCTGTCCCGTTAACATCCTAACGCAAGATTGCCCACCAAATACAATGGTGGAACAAAATTGTTAAAAGGGTTAAAACATGAGGAAAACCTTTGAGTAAACTTAGGGGTAGACAACTCTTAGTTACTTGATCAAACTTGCAAAACACACTTGCCTACTTTTCAAACCCCACTCCACAATACACTTTCAAAATAAACTTTCAAAAACATTTGAAATATCTTTTCGAAAAGACACACACCTTTGTAAAACATTCGAGTAAAGAATTGTTACAACGGTTGCCTAGACAAGGCCTCTTTTTTCAAAATATTTTCAAACACACACACACACACACACACACACACACACACACACACACACACACACACACACACACACACACACACACACCATTTCAAGCAAATTGAAAATCAAGGCAAGTGATCTAAACAAGCAACTAAGAGCCCATGGATAACCATGGATGAAAAGGGTGCTAATACCTTCCCTTTTCATAATCTACCCCCTGAACCCACGAAACATCTCAAAAGGTTTTTCCTGTGCTTTTTAACCTTTCCTTTAGGATAAAATAAAAAGTCGGTGGCGACTCTTGCTAAACCGAACAAGTGCGAATACAAACGCAAAACCTCAAGTCAGTTCTCCCACCATATCACACATGCCATTATAAATCAACCTATATCTCTCGTTTTTTTTTCTTTCACTCTATTAATTCAAGTGCAATCAAATTAAGTAGGTTATCCGTACAAGCACATAGTAGGGAAATCAATTAGTGAGTATGATCCTTTTTTTCTTTAGCATGAGGTTCTGGTATTTAAGCGGTGCGGCCCCATTTTTCCCAACTGCGGTTGCAGGGGATCAGACCGTAGCCTGCCCTATCAAGTCCAGTACTAGTGACCTCTGGACCAATCTACAATTGATGCTTATTATTAATTCTTGATAGGCTTAACAACCGTTGGGCTAAATAATCGGGTGAAGGTCACCTAACTTAGAAGGTTTTTTTCAACTAAATCATTTATTTATTAAAAACTGTATCATTCACTTATATTCATTGACTCCCTACGTAGTTTGTGTTTAAGATCGTGCTGACTGCTAAATAAACTACTTAAGAGCTGCTTTGAAAACTTGAGCCTAAGGTTTCAGCATAATGGGTATCTAAATTGATTATCACATACCGAGGGGGTTTAGGGTGTAATAACGGTACCAATGTTATTGAGACTTTCCCAAGTCTCTCTAACGCAACCTAAATTGTAAAAACCTATATACTTTAAGAGTGGGTTCCATGCATTAGAAAAGAAAATTTTTGTTGGGAGGTTAAAATTTTAAAATTTCGGGGAAATTCAATAACAACTAAAAAAAGGCATACAGACTTGACATCACATGCAATGAATCGACCAAATATTGAAAATAAATAAACTCATAAAAACATGAAATAAACTAGAAAAGGATAAATCTACCTAGAAAATGATAAAGTAAAAACAGTAAAGTTTCTCCCCCACTCTTAAACCAAACATTATCCTCAATGTTTTAGTAAAAGTGGGAAAAGGAATAAGAACCTTATCAATGCCCGCCTTGGAAGTTTTATGCGTGTAGTTGATAGGTGGCAAGCAACCAATATCTTTATTTTCTGCAAACTCAAACAAAAACATTAAATGAAAGCCCGTGGGTTTCCTCCTACACAACACTTCTTTTAACGTCGGTAGCTCAACAGTTCAGGAGTGTCAGCTCTCATGGTGGTTTGTTCTATATTGATTCTTTGGGCGAATTTAAAAATCTTTGGTTTCTATGTATACTTATCAAGCCATCTCACATATCCCTCACCTTTTCTTTTCTTTCTTCTGTGGGGTGGTTCATTCTTTTGAACACGTGGTAGGGGTTCAGGATCTATCCTGAGTATCAACATTTCAAGTTTGGGCTTAGTTATTTCATCCACCACCTCAAAATTTAACCTTCCCCTCTTAAAACTGTTGATTTCCCTAGTTACATGGTCCTCTGACTTTCTCTTTTATGCAAGACTTCAAACAAGGGCGCATCGGTGTGGATATTTTCCAATACCTCTACAAATGTTTTGGATTTGGTGTCTACCTTATTTTCCATTAACCTTTACGGCAAATGAATCGGTTTGGTATAAGGAGGAGGAACAACAATAGGCGTTTCCTTCTCTACCTCCTTGACAACCTCCCTTTCAGATGGCGTCAATGTATTTTTCTGAATCTCCACTCTTTTCTCGCTAGAACTCTTCTCAACCTCATTATTACTCTCTTCAACCTCATTATCACTCTCCTTAGGATTTTTATTTCTTTTTCACTATTGGTTGCTACAACATCCACATGCTCCTCAGGGAAGGGTCCTCGAGGATTTTGTGCAAGCAGGGAGATTTGAGTCTCCAATGCCATGTTGTGAATCGTGAGGGACTCAACCATGTTGTAGAGCTTCCTAAGGGTTTCATTATTATGGAGACTTTGTTTTATTAACTCTTCATTTTGGATAGTTTTTGTCTCTACAAAGTGCTCTATCATAGATTCTAGTCTAGAGTGAGTTAGCATCACATCGAAATCCTCCGTTGATGTTTCGAGATTTAAATTATGGGATTCTTGTGGTTCCTCAAAGTGTGTTTGCATTGGATTTTGTATCTCCATAAAGCGCTTTGTCATCATGGTTTCTACCATAGAGCGAGTTAGTGTTGCAGTGAGATCCTCCATTAATGTGTCGAGAGTGGAATTTCGGGATTCTTGCGACTCCTCAAAATATTCAGTGTGGTGATTGTAGAGGAAATTTGGTTGAGGATAAGTTAGTGTCGCATTGTAATCCTCCAGTAATGTTTCGTGATCATATTTATGGGATTATTGTGACTCCTCAAAATTCTGGGATTGGTGGTTGTAGAGGTAATTTGGGTGAGAGTGAGTTAGTGTCACATTGAAATCCTCCATTAGTATTTCGAGGTCGAATTTATGGGATTCTTGTGATTCCATAAAATACTGAGAATGAGAGTTGTAGAAAAAATTGGGTGATACATAGTAATTAAGTTTAGAGTGCCTTAGTCTATACGGTTAAACAATAGAAATAATAATATTGATTGTTGGTCCCCAATAACAGTGCCAAAGACTTGATACGTCCGCAAGTGCACGAAAATATTGAAGTAATATAAAAGAGTGTCGAACCCACAGAGACCAATGTCAACCTACTTTAATCTATCGTTTCTTTGTAAAGCTAAGGCTAATGAATAATTGATTAACGGGAAACTAAAGATAGAACTAAAGTAAACTTAGAAAAGATGATAATAAAGAGACACATGAATGTGTATTCCGCGTATCTCAGAGACTCTGTAACTTGTTGGCTTACACTAAAGTTAAAAAAGTGTTTAGTAGAAAATATTGGTTTAAAAGACTTTATCTCACACTCTCGTGTTATTGAATCTGACTATACTCTTAAACCATAATGCTTTTCTCTCGCTGTCTCATTTTAATTAAAAGTAATTTTTGGAAATCAATAAATTCTAATTAATCCTAAAGTTCTCTAGTTGTGTTTAGAATTAATGCCTAGTTTCTACTATCCGGTTTGATCCCCACGCTCTCGTAGTGCCAACTCGAACCTTAGTTAATTTCCCACTCTCCTGGAAAAAATCATGTTATATAACCTCTCACTCTCGTGACAAGGCTATTTAAATTAACTTTAAAAACAAAGACTAAAACAAAATTTTCAAATAAAGATTTAAGCCAACTTCGTTACAGAGTCTCGTCGGAGACAACGGTCCTCACATAACAAACTCAAGTAAGTTTAGCTAATCATAGAATTAAGCGTAAAGAAACTAAACATAACGATTGCAATTAAGAACATCATGATAATTAAATTAAACAAACAAAACAATCGAAATAAGAAATGCGATAACAAGAAACCTATAAAAGAAACTGGAATAAACGAAACTGGAATTAACTTCTAAAATTATCTTCGCGTACAATAACAGGAACTAAATTCATAATATGTCGACACGCTTGAAAATCATGTATGAAATTGAAATAATAATAATAAAAATAACAACAAATAAAACTAATAGTGTGGTAGTTCCTCGATGTGAGAAAATACCACTTTTACATGGAAAACTTCTCTACTTAAAATCTATGAATAATACTCTGACTTTAAAATGAAAAATGGTGGACCCTCTTAATATAGAACTACCCTGCTTTTATATTCAATCTGTGACCTCAGTGCCCATGACATGCATGGAGAAAAATCTGGAAAATGGCTTCATGGAGAAATGTTTGGAAGATTTCGCTCGTGGAGAATTATCAGAGGAATGTACTTTATGAGTTAGTGACATGGAGAAGGCCACAAAAAAAAAATACGTGGCTGGTGAAATAAGGTTGTGGCGAGGGCCATAGTATTGTGTGGCAAGGGCCACAATGTTGGAGTGTATGGCGAGCGTCATAGGTCCAAACTTCACTTTTTCTGTTATTTTTCTTATTTCTTCCAATCTTCTCTATATCTTGGCCATTTCTATATCTTTTTCACATGTAAGCTTTGTGTTAGAAAATACCTGAAATGAAAAAGAAATATCTACATAACATGACATAAATAAATGAAAATTGTAATAAAGTTCTTGCTAGTCGAGTCGAATAAATAGTGTAATTTCGTGTTATCAAAGTCCCCCGCACTTAAACCATTTCTTATCCTCAAGCAATCAACCAACACGGTAAAATAAATGATTAAGTGTATGGTTGAAACAAAGGCACGACACAACTCCTAATCATACGCGGCTGCTAGGCTAATGTTAGATTGATAGGTACTAAATGTTCAATACCAAGGACATCGTGACGACACAATGTTCAAAGACTTCCTCATTATGCAAACCCATTCGAGTCATGCCATTATAACTCAACCTGTATCTCTCTTTTTTATTTTCCACTCTATTCATTCAAGAGCAATCACATTAAGCTCATTATCTGTACACGCACATAGTAGGGAAATTGGTTAGCGACTATGATCATTTTCTTTTTTTAGTACGAAGTTCTGGTATTTAAGCCGTGCAGTCCCATTTTTCCGAACTGCGATTGCGGGGGATCAGACCGTAGCTCGCCCTACCAAGTCCAATACAAGTGACCTTAAGAACAACCTACAATGGGTGCTTATTATTAAATCCTTAGAGGCTTAACAACCGTTAGGCTAAATGACCGGGTGAGGGTCACCTAACTTAGAAGGAATTTTTTAATTAAATCATTTATTTATTAAAAACATGATCATTCACTTATATTCATTGACTCCATATGTAGTTTGTGTTTAAGATGGTGCTGACTGCTAATATAAACTACTTAAGAGCTACTTTGAAAACTTGAGCCTAAGGTTTCGACATAATGGGCATCTAAATTTATTATCACATAATGGGGGTTTAGGGTGTCATAACGATATCGATGTTATTAAGACTTTCCCAAGTCTTTCTAACGCAGCCTAAATTGTGACAACCTATATACTTTAAGACTGGGTGCCATGCATTTGAAAAGAAATTTTTTGTTGGGAGGTTAAAATTTTAAAATTTTGTGGAAATTCAATAACAACTGAAAAACAGGCATACATAATTGACACCACATGCAATGAATCGACTAAATACTGAAAACAAATAAAATCCTAAAAACATGAAATAAACTAGAAAACAATAAATCTACCTAGAAAATGATAAAGTGAAAACAGTAAAATTCCTCCCCCACAGTTAAACCAAACATTGTCCTCAATGGTTCAGTAAAAGTGGGAAAAGGAATAAGAACCTGATCAATGCCCGCCTTGTCATTTTCTACATGCAGCTAATACGTGGCAAGCAATCTATATCTTTATTTTTTGCGAACTCAAATAAAAAACATTAAATGAAAGCCCATGGGTTGCCTCTCACGTAACGCTTCTTTTAACGTCGGTAGCTCGACGACTCAGTAGTCTCATCTCTGATGGTGGTTTGTTCGAGATTGATTCTTTGGTGGAATTTTAATAACCTTTGGTTTCCATGGCCACTTATCAAGTTATCTCACACATCCCTCACCTTTTCTTTTCTTTCTTATGTGGAGTGGTTCATTCTTTTGAACTTGTGGTAGGGGTTCAGAATCTATCCCGAGTATCAGCTTTTCAAGTTTGTGCTTAGTTATTTCATCCACCACCTTAAAGGTTATCCTTCCCCTCTTAAAAATGTTGATTTCCCTAGTTACATGGTCCTCTAACTTTCTCTTTTTATGCAATACTTCAAACAAGTGCGCATTGGTGTGGATATTTTTCAATACCTCTACTTACGTATTGGATTTGGTGTCTACCTTAGTGTCCACAAACCTTTGTGGGGAATGAATCAGTTGGGTATATGGAGGAGGAACAACAATAGGTTTTTCCTTCTCTACCTCCCTTTCAGATGGAGTTATTGTATTTTTATATGAATAATACTTTGGCTTCAAAATGAAAAATGGTAAATCCTCTTCATGTAGAACTACCCTGCTTTTATATTCTATTCGTGACCTCAGTGCCCATGGCATACATGGAGAAAAATCCAGAAAATGGCTTCATGGAGAAACGTTCGAAAGACTCCACTCGTGGAGAATTATCACGGGACTGGGCTTCGTGAGTTAGTGACATAGAGAAGGCCACAAAAACAAAATACATGGCTGGTGAAATAAGGTTGTGGCGAGGGCAATAGTATTGTGTGGCGAGGGCCACAATGTTAGAGCGTGTGGCGAGGGCCACAATATTAGAGCGTGTGGCGAGGGCCACAAGTCCAAACTTCAAATTTTCTGTTATTTTTCTTATTTCTTCCAATCTTCTGAGTATCTTGGCCATTTCTGTATCTTTTTCACATGGAAGTTTTGTGTTAGAAAATAACTGAAATGAAAAAGAACTATCGACATAACATGACATAAATATATGAAAGCGGTAATAAAATTCATGCGAGTCGAGTCGAATAAATAGTGTAACTTCGTGTTATCAAACTCCCACACTTAAACCATTACTTGTCCTCAAGCAATCAACACATACAGTAAAAGAAACAATTAAGCACGTGTTTGAAACAAAGGCACGACACAACTCCTAATCATATGCGGCTGCTAGGCTAATGTTAGATTGATAGGTACTAAACGTTCAATACGAAGGACACTGTGACGACACAATGTTAAAAGACTTCCTCATTATGCAAACGAATTCGAATTATGCCATTTTAACTCAACCTATATCTCTCTTTTTTTTCTCACTCTATTCATTCAAGAGCAATCACATTAAGCCCGTTATTTGTACACACATAGTAGGGAAATAAGTTAGTGACTATGATTTTTTTCTTTTCTTTAACACGGGGTTCTGGTATTTAACTGGTGCGTCCCATTTTCCCAACCGCGGTTGTGGGGGATTGGACTGTAGCCCTACCTGCCAAGTCTAGTACTAGTGACATCTGGACCAACCTAAAATGGATGCTTATTATTAAATCCTTACAGGCTTAGCAACCGTTGGGCTAAATGAACGGGTGAGGATCACCTAACTTAGAAGGTTTTTTTAATTAAATAATTTATTTTTTAAAGACGGGATCATTCACTTATATTCATCGACTCCCTACGTAGTTTATGCTTAAGATGGTGTTGGCTGCTAATATAAACTACTTAAGAGCTACTTTGAAAACTTGAGCCTAAGGTTTTGGCATAATGGGTATCTAAATTGATTATCATAAAACAAGGGGGTTTAGGGTGTCATAACAGTGTCAATGTTATTAAGACTTTTCCAAGTCTCTCTAACACAGCCTAAATTGCGATAACCTATATACTTTAAGAGAGGGTGCCATGCATTTGAAAAGAAATTTTTTGTTGGGAGGTTAAAATTTTAAAATTTCGGGGAAATTCAATAACAACTGAAAAACAGGCATACATACTTGACATCACATGCAATGAATCGACCAAATACTGAAAACAAATAAAATCCAAAAAATATGAAATAAACTAGAAAATAATAAATCTACCTAGAAAATGATAAAGTAAAAACAATAAAAGTCCTCCCTCCAATTAAACCAAACATTGTCCTCAATGTTTAAGTAAAAGTGGGAAAAGGAATAAGAACATGTTCAATACATGCCTTGTCATTTTCTGTATGCAGCCGATAGGTGGCAAGCGATCGATATCTTTATTTTCTGCAAACTCAAACAAAAACAAAAACATTAAATGAAAGCCCGTGGGTTGCCTCCCACGTAGCGCTTCTTTTAACGTCGGTAGCTCGATGACTCAGGAGTGTCAGCTCTCATGGTGGTTTGTTCGAGATTGATTCTTCAGTTGAATTTTAATTACCTTTGGTTTCCATGACCACTCATCAAGCCATCTCACATATCCCTCACCTTTTCTTTCCTTTCTTCTGTGGGGTGGTTCAATATTTTGAACTTGTGGTGAGGGTTCATAATCTGTCCTGAGTATCAGCTTTTCAAGTTTGGGCTTAGTTATTTCATCCACCACCTCAAAGGTTAACCTTCCCCTATTAAAACTGTTGATTTCTCTAGTTGCATGGTCCTCTAACTTTCCCTTTTTATGTAAGACTTCAAACAAGGGCGCATTGGTGTAGATATTTTCCAATACCTTTACATGCGTTTAGGATTTGGTGTCTACCTTAGTATCCACAAACCTTTTTAAGAAATGAATCGGTTGGGTATATGTAGGAGGAATAACAATAGGTGTTTCCTTCTCTACCTCCTTGACAACCTCCCTTTCGGATGACGTTAATGTATTTTTCTCAATCTCTACTCTTTTCTCGCCAGAACTCTTCTCAACCTCATTATTACTCTCTTCAACCTCATTATCACTATCCTTAGGATTTTTATTTCTTTTTCACTATTTTTTGTTACAACATCAACATGCTTCTCAGAGAAGGGTCCTAGAGGATATTGTGCAAGGTTGGAGATTTGAGTCTCCAATGCCATGTTGTGAGTCGTGAGGGACTCATCCGCATTGTACAGCTGCCTAATGGTTTCATTATTCTGGAGACTTTGTTTTCTTAACTCTTCATTTTGGATACTTTTTGTCTCTACAAAGTGCTCTACCATAGATTCTAGCCTTGAGTGAGTTAGCATCACATCAAAATCCTCCATTGATGTTTCAAGATTTAAATTATGGGATTCTTACGGTTCCTCAAAATGTGTTTGCATTGCATTTTGTGTCTCCACAAAGCGCTCTGTCATAATGGTTTCTACCCTAGAGTGAGTTAGTGTTGCAGTGATATCCTCCATTAATGTGTCGAGAATGGAATTTTGGGATTCTTGTGTCTCCTCAAAATATTGGGTGTAGTGACTGTAGATGAAATTTGGTTGTGGATAAGTTAGCGTCACATTGTAATCCTCCACTAATGTTTCGTGATGAGATTTATGGGATTCTTGTGAGCCTCAAAATGTTGGGATTGGTGGTTATAGAGGTAATTTGGGTAAGAGTGAGTTAGTGACGCATTGAAATCCTCCATTAGGATTTCAAGGTCAGATTTATGGGATTTTTGTGATTCCTCGAAATACTGAGAATGAGAGTTGTAGAAAAAATTTGGGTGATACATAGTAATAAGTTTAGAGTGCCTTAGTCTATACGGTGCAACAATAGAAATAATAATATTGACTTTTGGTCCCCGACAACGGTGCAAAAGACTTTATGCATCCACAAGTGCACAGAAATATCAAAGTAATATAAAATATTGGCAAACCCACAGAGACCAATGTCAAACTACTGTAATCTACCGTTGCTTTGTAAATCTAAGGCTAATTAATAATTTATTAACGGGAAACTAAAGATAGAACTAAAGTAAACTTAGAAAATATGATAATAAAGAGAGAACCAGAAAGTATATTCTGCGTATCTTAGAGAATCTATAACTTGTTGGCTTACACTAAAGTTAGAAAAATATTTAGTAGAAAATTTTGATTTAAAAGACTTTATCTCACACTTTCGTGTTATTGACTTTGACTATACTCTTAAACCAGAATGCTTTGCTCTCACTGTCTCATTTGAATTAAAAGTAATTTTTGGAAAAATCAATAAATTCTAATTAATGCTAAAGTACTCTCGTTGTGTTTAGAATTAATGTCTAGTTTCTATTATCCAGGTTAGACCCCCATGCTCTCACAATGCCGACTCAAACCTTAGTTAATTTCCCACTCTCATGGAAAAATCATGTTATGTAACCTCTCACTCTCTTGACAAGGCTATCTAAATTAACTTTAAAAATAAAGACCAAAACAAAATTTTCAAATAAAGATTTATGCCAACTTGGTTACCGAGTCTCATCGGAGACGACGATCCTCACATACCGGAATCAAGTAAGTTTAGCTAAACATGGAATTAAGTGTAAACAAACTAAACATAATGATTGCAATTAAGAATATCATTATAATTAAATTAAACAAACAAAAACAATACAACTAAGAAATGTGATAAAGAGAAACCTATAAAAGAAATAGAAATAAACGAAACTGGAATTAACTTCTGAAATCATCTTCGCGTACAATAATATGAACTGAATTCATAATATGCCGACATATTTGAAAATCAGGTACATAATTGAAATAATAATAATAAAAACAACAACACCTAAAACTAATGGTGTGGTAGTTCCTCGATGTGAGAAACTACCACTTTTACATGGTAAACTTCTCTACTTCAAATCTATGAATAATACTCTGGCTTCAAAACAAAAAAATGGTGGACCCTCTTCATGTATAACAACCATGCTTTTATATTCTATTCGTGACCTCAGTGCCCATGACATACATGGAGAAAAATCCAAAAAACGGCTTCCGAGGAAACATTCGGAAGACTCCGCTCATGGAGAATTATCGGGGGACTGTGCTTCGTGAGTTAGTGACGTTGAGAAGGCCACAAAAACAAAATACGTGGCTGGTGAAATAAGGCTGTGGCGAGGGCCACACTGTTGGAGTGTGTGGCGAGGGCCACAGGTCCAAACCTCATTTTTTATGTTATTTTTATTATTTCCTTCAATCTTCTCAGTATCTTGGCCATTTCTGTATCTTTTTCACATGGAAGCTTTGTGTTAGAAAATACCTGAAATGAAAAAAAATATCGACATAACATGATATAAATAAACGAAAATAGTAATAAAATTCATGCGAGTCGAGTCGAATAAATAGTGGAATTTTATGTTATCAAACTCCCTCGCACTTAAACTATTGCTTGTACTCAAGCAATCAACCAACACACTAAAAGAAATGATTAAGCGCATGGTTGAAACATAGGCACGACACAACTACTAATCATATGCGTCTGCTAGGCTAATGTTAGATTGATAGGTACTAAATGTTCAATACCAATGACACCATAACGAAACAATGTTCAAAGACTCCCTCATTATACAAACCAATTCGAATCATGCCATTATAACTCAACCTATATCTCTCGTTTTTTTATTCACTCTATTTATTCAAGCACAATCACATTAAGCCCGTTATCCGTACACATACATAGTAAGGAAATTAGTTAGCGACTATGATCCTTTTCTTTTCTTTAGCACGGGGTTCTAGTATTTAAGCGGTGCGGCCCCATTTTTCCCAACTGCGGTTAGGGGGGATCATACTGTAGCCCTTCCTACCAAGTCCAGTACCAGTGACCTCTGGGCCAACCTAAAATGGGTGCTTATTATTAATTTCTTACAGGCTTAACAACCACTAGGCTAAATGACCGGGTGAAGGTCACCTAACTTAAAAGGATTTTTTTTCATTAAATCATTTATGTATTAAAAATGAGATCATTCACTTATATTCATCGACTCCCTATGTAGTTTATGTTTAAGATGGTGCTGACTGCTAATATAAACTACTTAAGATCTACTTTGAAAACTTGAGCCTAAGGTTTCAGAGTGGGTGCCTTGCATTAGAAAAGAAAATTTTTGTTGGGAGGTTAAAATTTTAAAATTTCGGGGAAACTCAATAACAACTAAAAAAAGGCATACAAACTTGACATCACATGCAATGAATCGACCAAATACTGAAAACAAATAAAATCCTAAAAACATGAATTACACTAGAAAATAATAAATCTACCTAGAAAATGATAAAGTGAAAACAGTAAAGTTCCTCCCCTACACTTAAACCAAACATTACCCTCAATGTTTCAGTGAAAGTGGGAAAAGGAATAAGAACCTGATCAATGCCCGCCTTGGCAGTTTTCTGCATGCAACTGATAAGTGGCAAGCGATTGATATCTTTATTTTCTGCAAACACAAAAAAAAACATTAAATGAAAGCCCGTGGGTTTCCTCCCATGCAACGCTTACTTTAACGCCGGTAGCTCGACGGGTAAAGAGTGTCATCTCTCATGGTGGTTTGTTCGAGATTGATTCTTCGGTCAAATTTTAATAATCTTTGGTTTCCATGGCCACTTATCAATCCATCTCACATATCCCTCACCTTTTCTTTTATTTCTTATGTGGGGTGGTTCATTCTTTTGAACTTGTGGTGGTTGCTCAGGATCTATCCTGAGTATCAGCTTTTCAAGTTTTAGCTTAGTTATTTCATCACCACCTCAAAGGTTAACCTTCCCCTATTAAAACTGTTGATTTCCTTAGTTGCGTAGTCCTCTAACTTTCATTTTTATGCAATATTTCAAACAAGGGCGCATTGGTGTGGATATTTTTCATACCTCTACATACGTTTTTGATTTGGAGTCTACCTTAGTGTCCATAAACCTTTGCGGGAATTGAATATGTGGGGTATAGGGAGGAGGTACAACAATAGGTGTTTCCTTCTATACCTCCTTGACAACCTCCCTTTCAGATGGCGTCAGTGTATTTTTCTCAATCTCTACTCTTTTCTATCCATAACTCTTCTCAACCTCATTATTACTCTCTTCAACCTCATTACCACTCTCTTTTGGATTTTCTATTTCTTTTTCACTACTGGTTGTCACAATATCCACATACTCCCCAGGGAAGGGTTTATAGGATTTTGTGCAAGCAGGGAGATTTGAGTCTCCAATGCCATGTTGTGAGTCGTGAGAGACTCAAACGCATTGTACATCTGCATAAGGGTTTCATTATTATGAATACTTTGTTTTCTTAACTCTTCATTTTGGATAATTTATGTCTCTACAAAGTGGTCTATCATAGATTCTAGTATAGAGTGAGTTTGCATCGCATCAAAATCCTCCATTGATGTTTCGATATTTAAATTATGGGATTCTTTTGGCTCCTCAAAGTGTGTTTGCATCGCATTTTATGTCTCCACAATGCAATCTTTCATCGTGGTTTCTACCCTAGAGAGATTTAGTGTTGTAGTGAGATCCTCAATTAATGTGTCGAGAGTGGAATTTCGTGATTCTTGCGACTCTTCAAAATTTTGGGTGTGGTGATTGTAGAGGAAATTTGGTTGTGGATAATTTAGCATCGTATTGTAGTCCTCTAGTAATGTTTCATGATTGGATTTATGGGATTCTTGGGACTCCTCAAAATGTTGGTATTAGTGGTTGTAGAGGTAATTTGGGTGAGAGTGAGTTAGTGACACATTGAAGTCCTCCATTAGTATTTCGAGGTCAGATTTATGGGATTCTTGTGATTCCTCGAAATACTGAGAATGAGAGTTGTAAAAAGATTTGGGTGATACATAGTAATTAATTTTAGAGTGCCTTAGTCTATACGGTGCAACCATATAAATAACAATATTGACTGTTGGTCCCTGACAACAGCGCCAAAGACTTGATGCATCTGCAAGTGCACATAAATATTGAAGTAATATAAAATATTTTCGAACCCACATAGACCAATGGCAACCTACTGTAATCTATCGTTCCTTTGTAAAACTAAGGCTAATGAATAATTAATTAACGGGAAACTAAAGATAGAACTAAAGTAAACTTAGAAAATACGATAATAAAGAGAGACCAGAATGTGTATTCCGCGTATCTCAAAGACCGTGTAACTTGTTGGCTTACACTGAAGTTAGAAAAGTGTTTAGTAGAAAATATTGATTTAAAAGACTTTATCTCACACTCTTGTGTTATTGACTCTGACTATACTATTAAACCAGAATGCTTTGCTCTCGCTGTCTCATTTGAATTAAAAGTAATTTTTTAAAACAATAAATTCTAATTAATCCTAAATTTCTCTCGTTGTGTTTAGAATTAATGCCTAGTTTCTACTATCCGGTTCGATCCCCACACTCTCGTTGTACCGACTCGAATAGTTAATTTCCCACTCTCGTGGAAAAATCATCTTAAGTAACCTATCACTCTTGTGGCAAGGATATTTAAATTAAGTTTAAAAACAAAGACCAAAACTAAATTTTCAAATAAATATTTAAGCCAACTTCGTTACCGAGTCCCGTCGGAGACGAAAATCCTCACATACCAGACTCAAGGTAGATAGGCTAAACATGGAATAAAGTGTAAACAAGCTAAACATAATGATTGCAATTAAGAACATCATGGAAATTAAATTAAACAAATGAAACAATAGAAATAAGAAATGTGATAAAGAGATACCTGTAAAAGATACATGTGAAGCAAGATCAAGTATGTTGTTCTTAATCAAAGGGTATCTTGATTAAGGTGTTTGTTTGTATTTGAAGTGTGATCTTCATTTAGGTGAAAGTCCTTCTATATAATAACTGGGACTGGGTCTGTTAGACATCGTTGCAGTGATTAGAAGTGAGGGAGTATACTCATATCTAGGAGTTCCTAGGTAGAAGTTGCATTGGATATGGATTAGTGATAAGTTCTAAACGGGGGAGATTAGCTTTTAATTAGTACTACTGATAGTGGATTTCTTTCCCTGCTTAGTAGCCCCCAAAGTAGGTGTTGTTGTCACTGAACTAGGTTATCAATTCTGTGTTATTTATCTTTTCAGTACTATTTTATATTGTTTATGCCTTGCCATGTTGTTTCTGTCAGAATAGATGTCTTGACATCCTATAAGACATCTGAGTTCTGACCTACAAGAATTTCAATTGGTATTAGAGTAGGCATCCTATTTGTTTCTGGATGAGATCCATGTGGGATACTTTTTGGCTCATGGTCAAGGTAGAAGTTTCTACTGAAAATTTGTTTGAACTTGGATAGTTCATATTGTTTTTTAAATGGTCCCTTGAAGTGGAGGATGGACTATTCGTGATAGGGTATGTATTGGACATGTCTGTTGTTATCAGATGCGTAACTTTAATGGTGAGCTGTTGTGATATGATTGATATATTTTCAAACCTATGATGTTTTTGATTGCACCTGGAGTTTTGTGGGTGTGTGCAATATGTTGTGCCTGAAGACTGTTGAGGAGTTTTGTGTTGTTCCACTGCATGGTATCTATTGTAACCCTGATTGTTCCTTGTGTCACAAGTAAAGTAAGGGCTTTAGGGTTTGGTCTCCTCAACATGTTTGGTGTGTGATGTTGTAGTGTATGCAAGACAATCTCAATTGATTATGTGAAGTTGCCAATGATACTTGAGTTTTATTCGCCATGTCCACTCATAAAGGAACTTTTAGATGTGTTTATTGAAGAAATATTAGAGCCATTTATTTTGGCTTCTTGCAGAGTCTTCCTAATATTTGAGCTAATTAGGAAAGTGACTCTAAATCTTGTTGGAGTTTGGTATTGCTGAAGCTTGGAATATTTTTGTGAACCTTGAAGGTTATCTGTTATCTGGAAGTAGTGTTAGGCTTCAGAACCAAGCTTTATTTTTGAGTTCTAGAAGTAGGGAGCTAATGTCTGTCTTACAAGATGTTTGTACATTGTGTCAGCAGGCGTGCAGATTCCTGTTGCAGAACAAATGCTCTAGGTGTCACACAAATAAATGTTGATCACGTATGTTTGGAACCTACTCCTGACTTGAAAGAGGAGACATATGTGGTTGTATCTAAGATGTTTTATCCAGAAACACATCTTGGATTGAATTGGTTGAAATATTATCAACCAATGGTGTGCTTCTTGGGTCAGTTTATTTCTGATTCAAGTTAGTAGAAGTGCAGAGGCTGAGCTTTAGTGTCCTAACGAACTTTTTATCTCAGCCGATTGTTTTCATATATGAAGGTCAACTTCATATGTGAAGGGAATTCTCTCTGAATTCTAGAAAATCCTTCTGATCAAAAGAGCCAGATTTATTTTGGAATATTGTTTGTGGCCATGGAACAAATTCTATTTGAGAGATTCATGTGGGTGTGCACTAACCACATGTATGTACTGCTATTAAGGATGAGGATGTATGACTCTCAAGGTGTTCATGGCAGTTGTTGAAAAAGAATCCCTAATCTGGAGTTGGATATTCTTGAGATGTCAGATATAATGTCGTGACATCTTAGTGTTGAGAATTTATTTTTATCAACTTAGTTTGACTTATATTTCTCTCAAACATGATAGAGGTTGTTTACTCAAACTTGATATATCTCTTATCAAGTATATGAAGACATTGAACTCTTGTTCTCCTAAAATGAAAGAGACATTCTAGGGTCGTGTGCAATGGAGATGCATCAACATGAGGTAAGTTAATATTCTGGAAAATTAACTTATAAGTCATGATGTATTATCCAAAAGAGTTAGGAGAAGCCAGAGTACTCTTGGACAATCTGTTTGAAGGTTTGATGATCATATAAAACCTTGTGTGTAATGGTCTGCATGGTAGAAGGAATCTCCTCTTTAGGTGCAGAAGGCTTGTGATCAAACACCTAAAATTCAGACAGGTGGTCTGTGCATATTATGTATGTGTTTGATCTGGTGTTGAAAATTGATCAACTATTGATGGTTGATCCTCTTTTTTTCTCCCTTAGAGTTTTGTTTGTACTTACTATGGGTATCATCTCCAGAACCATAATATTTCGTGAAGTCTATGGATATGGGATTGATGTTTTATCTGATGTTAGAACATCATCTCAAATTTGTTTGTTGCTTCAAAAGGAAGCTTGTTTTGAAGGTCATGGGGTGATTATTGATGATCACCATTGGATTCCTAAGTTTAAATGAATGACCATGATAGAGTGTGAAGTCCAGTCTCTGACCAAGTCAAGAATATTGTGAAGGATTCCCATGTGCTGAAAGTTGAAGAAAAGGACGTCAGATCAAGTGTTCTAACATCTGTTGAAATGGAGTATTATCTGCAGCTGTGTGTGTGGGGAAGTTTTCCTCTAATGTCAAATACCTTGTCGAGAGCTGGGTATAAGTCTGATCTTGAGAAGATGAGCATGTTACTGATGGTAAAGGCCTTGTTGAGAGATGGGTACTTATTTAAGGTGTGGATGCAAATCTACTATCTGTACTATTGATTCAGATATTGTTGAGAGTTTATTTCTCTCAATAGTGTTCAGGTGGTTGTATTAACCTGAATGAGCTACATGAGGTATGATCTTTTGAGATCTTCTTGTTTTTTCTTGAGCTTCTTACAGGATAATAAGTCCTCTGCATTGTGTGATCAAGAACCATGGTGTCTAGTTTTTGTTTTATGAAGCTGATTTTCTAGATGATGTTGTAACATCATGGTTGTATTTGGAAAATGCTTAAATTATGGATGTGAAACTGAGGCTCAATGTTATTCAGAAAAGAGGCATCTTTAAATATATGGATTAGAATGTGAAGATTCTGATCTTGTGTATAATAGCATGTTCTGTCAATTCATGACTACTATTATCTTTGAAGTCTTCACTAGTATCAGTAATTGCTAGTGAATGAAAGGGCAGAAGAAGATTATCAGATACTGAGGTCTGATCAGAATGCAGGTTGAGGAGGTGGTTTTTTTTACTATAAGTAAAAGATTATGGCAGTCTGGATCTTGTGTTGCAAGCAAGCTAAGAGCATTTATTCTGGAATATGTGAAAAATTCAAAATCAAGTGTATCTTATGTGGGTTTACTAGGACATTTATCAATTGTATCCATATTGTGTGATTAACTTAAGGTGCTTGGAGTTGTTCTCAAAAAGCTGGTGTATATGGATCTGTAAAATTCAGGATTGATTTTAATGTCAGTGATTGTGTTCAGCAAGTGTGTTCTTTCAGATGCTTGAAGTGGTTGTCCTCCACAATGAGATTATGAAGTCCTTTGGGTGATTTCATCTGGTTCTCAAATGTTCGTCCTCAGCAGGAACACTAGTCATCCATGACAATCTGAGTTAAGTACTTTTCTATGGACTGTTGCTGCAGTGGTGCAGTTATTGTGAAGCTTGCGTGTATTTCAAGCTTGAGGAGATTGTGTATCTCTTATAAGGTTGCGATGTTAGACAACATGTCATGACATATGGTTACTAGAGGTAGTTATTTATGCGCTTGACAGGGCATGTTTGATTAAACCATGTGAATATGATTTGTCGAATCACGTGGTCTCATGTTTCTTAAGGTGAACTCTGAGAGAATGTGTTGTGTCTGGGAGAATTTTTTTTCTCTGCAGATTGAAGAAGGACTCAATGGATGTCTCGATTGATGAATAGGAGATGTCATATGTGATGTTTTGGGTTGTATCACTCCTATTGGCTGAAAGAAGTGTGTTTAGAGTCAAGTGGAAGGCATTGTGATTATGCTTCAGTGAATATGATGAAGAACAGTTTGTTTGAGTTGTGTGACAATGTGTGATAGGTTTTCAGGACATTTTTTGGACATGTTTTTTCCTTAAGACTGACAAGGAAATATTATGGACGGTGTTATCATGAGGGAGTATGGCATTTGTGTTCTTTTTATTTGGTTTTGAATTAGAATTTCTTTAAAGTGCTAACGTTCTACTGTGGTTTATTTTGGTTAGTTGCTTCCTTTGTCGCATTATGGCTAAAAATAGGGAGAAGTATGTGTGTCCGTGTGTGCGCACTAACCATTGATTACTGAACCACTGATTGCTGGCTGCTATTGAGGGGGAGAATCTTTGATTCTCTGGTGTTATAGCAGGTGTTGAGGGGGAGTCCATGTTGTTCTGGACTGAAGGGTAATGTAGATATGTGAAACATGATGTTTAGATGTCATGGTGTTGAGAATCTAGTTTCTCTATTTGCCGCAACTGTGTTTAGTAGACTGAATAACTACTAACTATTTCTCTTGTTGTATTGCTGCTCATAACTCTGCTGTTATGTTTGTTTTTCTACTGTGCCTCTGATGTGTGTGTTTGAGGAATTTCAAACATGATTATGGTGTTTTCTTGTGCACGAAATATTTGGTTGTTTTAGCCAAAATTTGTCAAAGGGGGAGATTGTTATTTCTCTAAAATTATGATTGGCATGAATTTTGGTAAAACTAACTTTGCAAAAACATGTTGAACAAGATGTTTCAACTTGCAGTTTCAACATGTCGAATGTGATGTCCTAACCATAAGAGGAGGACATCTAGACTGTTACAACTTTGCAGTTTGGAAGTTTTTTCAACTTGTTGTTTGAACATGTCGAATGTAATGTCCTAACCGGAAGTATAGGACATCACATTTGCTACAGCTGATAGTTTGGATTCAATTGTTTTGATTTAGTTACTGAGTATTCAGGGAATATTTAGTAATCCTATGTGGCATCCAATATTGATAAATCAGGTATTTTATATTGGTATTTAAGATATTCAAAGTTCTAAATATGGAGATATTTTAGGAAATCTTTGATCGAAGTCCTATTTTCTTGGAGAAGTTTTTGCAGACTTTGTGCAGTCTCTCTACTGCGTTTTTGAAGCCCAAATCCAGTTGGGAAAATGTTATAAATAGAAGTGTTTGTAACCTAGTTTTGTACCAGTCGAGAATCGAAAAGATGTAGTTATTAGGGCTGGGTCTGTACCACTCTCTAGGAGAGTTGGTTGTGTGTTCCACTCGGTTGTGAGTTGGACTGATGTTAAAAAGCTGCAGTCTCTATTATTGTTCTCCTTAAAGCTTTTAAGCAAGAGGTAGTATTGTTCTTGGAGGAAGCTTTTAAGCAACTATAAGTATTATTCTTGATCAAAGTTGTGAAGCCAGATCAATATGATGTTCTTAATCAAGGGATGTCTTGATTAAGGTGTTTGTTTGTATTTGAAGCGTGATCTTCATTTAGGTGAAAGGTCATCAATACAGTAACTGGGACTGGGGCTGTTAGACATTGTTGCGGTGATTGGAAGTGAGTGGGTATACTAATATCTAGGAGTTCTTAGGTAGAAGTTGAATTGGATAAAGATTAAGTGATAAGTTGTAAACATGGGAGTTTAGCTTTGAATTAGTACTACTAATAGTGGATTTCCTTCCTGGCTTGGTAGCCCCCAGAGTAGGTGTTGTTGTCACCAAACTCGGTTAACAATTCTGTGTGTTGTTTATCTATTCAGTACTGTTTTATATTGTGTATGCCTTGCCATGTTGTTTCTGTCAGAATAGATGTATCAACATTCTATAGGACATCTGACTTTTGAACTAACTGAATTTTATCTTTATTCATTTTTATGGTTCACCGGGACGCACTTTTTTGCCTAAGTAATCAACTTAGCGGGTCTTTTTCATGCGAAGTATTTTTTAACTACGTTTGCATTGATAGGGTGAGGGAAATTCTCCACGTCCATAGTTGTAAGCATCATGGATCCTCTGGAGAAGACTTTCTTTACAACATATGGCCCTTCATAATTCATAGCCCATTTTCCCCGAGCATCTGTATTGTTGAGAGGCAAGATCCTTTTCAGCACAAGATCACCAGCTTGGAAATTCCAAGGACGCACTTTCTTGTCAAAAGCTTTCTTCATCCTTTTTGGTAAAGCTGCCCATGGCAAATAGCTGTCAATCTCTTATCTTCAATGAGATGCAAGTGATCAAGTCTATTCTGATCCCACTCTGCTTCATCAAGTTATACATCTGTCATAACCCTTAAAGAAGGAGTCTCCACTTCCACGTGTAGGACTTCTTCCATGATGTATACCAAGGAGAATGCGGTTTCCCCAGGAAAAGTATGCACCAGAGTACGATAACCATGCAATGGGAACAACAACATCTCATGCCAATCTTTGTAGGTCACAACCATTTTATGCACAATCTTCTTAATGTTCTTATTTTCTGCCTCGACAATACCATTCATCTTTGGACGATATGGAGAAGAATTGGGATGCTTTATCTTGAAATTGTCACACAGCTCTTTCATCATCTTATTATTGAGATTCGATCCATTATCAATAATGATCTTTTCGGGAACCCTATAACAAAAAATGATTTTCTGCTTGATGAAGCGAGTAACCACTTGCTTGGTGACATTGGTATATGATGTAGCTTCGACCCATTTGGTGAAGTCATTAATGGCCACAAGAATAAAACAATGTCCATTAGAAGCAGTCGGCTCAATGCATCCAATCATGTCAATACCCTACATTGCAAAGTGCCAAGGAGAAGTCAAAACATTCAGCGAATTGGGCGACACATGCATTTTGTCGGCATAAATATGACACTTGTTGGTTCTAATCATATCTTAGAGTTTTGATGATAACAATGAAATAAATTTTGTTATATTTATTTTATACTCTGACTTGTATGCTCTCTAAGATCAGATGATGTTCTAACTCACGCATCTTAGAAAGAATAGGATTCTACGCAAGTACAAAGCAAACTCAGAATGAAGAGAAAATCCTCAGCAACCTCTGATAGAAGCACGCTGAATATAACATCTGATAAATATAAGATTAAAGCAAACTCTGATGAACACATATTGAAGAATACTCTAATAGAACAAAAGATCAAGTAAACTCTGAAATGGAAACGCTGCAAGCAAACACTTCAACTTCCAGAGACAAGCTCTGACAGTACCGTTGGTTATTAAATGCTAAGACGGCTAACGCACTTACGTGTACTACACGCATGAACATTGGAAACATAAAGACCAAACCTACTCGCTACATGCAACACGCATCATTGCAAACACGCTTCATTAAATGCATGCACTATCATCAAGGCATTAACGATCAAGAATTGGAAGTTATATATAGAAGACCTTTTGTTTCAAAGAAAGGTTACTGACTTACATGAAATATACTTACGCTCACTGTTTTCATAATTGTAAACTAATACTGTATAGTGGGTAGATCTTAAGTATTGGGCAAAAATTTTAGTGATAAATCACAGTTGTGATAAAGCTTTTTAAAAGCAAATCTGTTTCACTACTATTAAGAGACAATTTTGTAAGTGTTCCTTGAGAGACCAGTTGGGTCAGATTTCTCAAGAGGGCTAGGACTAGTTGAGTCTTAGAGGCTTTAGTCACTTGCAGTTGGCTTGTGCATTGTATTGTTAATCACACCAG
This sequence comes from Vicia faba, assembly GCA_948472305.1. Classification (NCBI taxonomy): domain Eukaryota; kingdom Viridiplantae; phylum Streptophyta; class Magnoliopsida; order Fabales; family Fabaceae; genus Vicia; species Vicia faba. Next base: position 214,643 of record CATIWC010002736.1, on the reverse strand, counting down.
TTTGGTTGTGCGTTTGTAATCAGTTTGATTATAGTGGATTAAGTCCTCGTTGAGAGAGACGAAATCACCTTGGCGGGTGAACTGGAGTAGTTTGAGTTTCAAACGAACCAGGATAAAAATACAAGTGTCCTTCCATAAGTATTGCGCTAGAAAAAGAAAAACTTATTCAACCCCCCCCCCCCCCCCCCCCTTATAAGTGTTTTCTCAACCTTCAATTGGCATCAAATCGCTACTTCTGGGTGCAAACACCTAACATTGTCAGAAAAAGATCCAGAAGGAAAACACTATGGCATATGAACAAAACAACAACAACTGCACCAAACCTCCCGTGTTTGATGGAGAAGACTTTGAGTACTGGAAGGATAGACTAGAAAGTTTCTTTCTAGGTCATGATGCTGATCTATGGGATTTGGTCCTTGACGGGTACACTCATCCAGAAGATAAAGACGGAAACAAAAATGATAGAAGGAACATGGATAAACAACAAAAGTTAGATTTCAAGAATCACCACAGAGCCAAAAACATCTTTCTGAACTCTATCTCTAAAAATGAATATGAGAAAATCACCAACAGAGATACAATACATGACATGTTTGAATCCCTCAAGACGACTCATGAAGGAAATGCTCAAGTAAAAGAGACAAAAGCTCTGGCTCTCATTTAGAAGTATGAAGCATTCAAAATGGAAGACAATGAGTTTATTGAAGCTATGTTCTCGAGATTCCAAACTCTGATTGCTGGCCTAAGAGTTCTGAACAAAGGATACACCAAGGCAGACCATGTCAAGAAAATTATCAGAAGTTTACCCAGAAGATGGGCACCTATGGTCACTGCATTAAAGTATCAAAAGATATGAATGATGTTTCCCTTGAAGAACTTATCAGTGCTTTAAGGAGTCACGAGATAGAACTTGATGAACATGAGCCTCAGAAGAAAGGTAAGTCTTTAGCTCTTAAATCCATTAAAAAATTTGAAACTAAAGCTTTTCAGGTATAAGAAGGAAACTCTAAAGATTCTGCATCAGAAGAAGACGAGTTATCTCTGCTCTCCAGAAGGATCAATCAGATGTGGAAGCATAGACAAAAGAAGTTCAGGAACTACAAGAGGTCAGAAGATAAACCAGAATCTTCTGGACATAAGAAGTCAAGCAAAAGAGATGTAGTCTACTATGAATGCAAAGAACCTAGACACTACAGAAGTGACTATCCTTAGCTACAAAGAGAAAGACCAAAGAAAAAGTTTGGTAGAAAGAAAGGCATGATGGCCACCTGGGATGATTCAGAATCATCTGAAGCTGAATCTGACTCAGAAAATAAACACACAAATCTAGCATTTATGGCTACCACAATAGATGACTCAGACTCAGACTCAGAACCAAAAGAGGTATTCTTTGAATTTTCTAGAACTAAACTTGCTGAAAGCTTATCTGAACTACTTGAAAACTACAGTAAACTCAAAATCAAATAACAGAAACTCAAAAATAATCTTGCATCTGATCTTGAGAAACTTGAAACAGAAAACTCTGAACTTAAAGAAAACATTTTTAAACTCAAAGAGGATGTTTAAAAATTTGAAAAGAATTCTATTTCAGATTCTGCTTCAAGTTCAAAAGATATTCTAAAAGAATATGACTCTAGTTTTCAAATGTTTCTTGCTAAAAGCATAGATAGAAGCAAAATGGCTTCAATCATCCATGGTGTTAGTGGAAATGACAGAAGAGGTATTGGATATAAAGCTCCCAGAGTGAAAAAAATATATAAACCTAAGCCCGTTGAGGAAATGGTTATATCATATAAACCACTACACAAGCAATTTAATTTTGGGCACACACATGATATCAAATACACTTCTCACTCTGAAAATTCCTATGCAAAATCAAAGTTCAATCTGAACTATAGAAACTCTAACAAAAAAGGACCCAAAAAGAAATGGGTACCTAAGGAGAAAATAATCTATATTGCTGATGTCCTTAACAACTCAGTTGAAACACCAGTCATGGTACCTGGACTCTAGATGCTCGCATCATATGACGGGAAGAAAGTCTATGTTCCAAAGTCTGGAACTTAAATCTGGAGGTGATGTCAAATTTGGAGGAAATCAAAAGGGAAATATTATTGTTCTGGAACCATTGGAAACATTAACCTTCCCTCTATAACTAACATTCTGTTAGTAGAAGGATTAGCGCATAACTTGCTGTCCATAAGTCAATTCAGTGACAACGGTTATGACATTATCTTTAATCAAAAATCATGTAGAGCTGTTAGTCAAAAAGATGGAACAATCCTTTTTACTGGCAAGAGAAAGAACAACATCTATAAAATTAATCTTTCTGATCTTAAATCTCAAAATGTAAAATGCCTTATGTCTGTTAGCGACGAGCAATGGGTCTGGCACAAAAGATTGGGACATGTTAGCATGAGAAGAATATCTCAAATTAAAAAACTCAATCTGGTCAGAGGACTTCCTAATCTGAAATTTAACTCATAAGCTCTGTGCGAAGCTTGTCAGAAAGGAAAATTTTCAAAACCTTCTTTTAAGTCAAAAAATGTTGTTTCTTCCTCTAGGCCATTGGAACTTCTTCATATTGATATGTTTGGACCAGTTAAAACTGCATCCATCAGAGGAAAGAAGTATGGATTGGTCATTGTTGATGACTACAACAGATGGACATGGGTTAAGTTTTTAAAACACAAGGATGAGTCACGTTCCGCGTTCTTTGACTTCTGCATCCAAGTTCAAAATGAAAAAGATTTTAGAATCATAAAAGTTAGAAGTGATCATGGAGGAGAATTTGAAAATCATTATTTTGAAAAGTTTTTTAAAGAAAATGGAATTTCTCATGATTTCTCTTGTCCTAGAACTCCCCAATAAAATGGAGTTGTAGAACGAAAGAATAGAACTTTGCAAGAAATAGCCAGAACCATGATCAATGAAACTAATATGGCTAAACACTTTTGGGAAGAAGCGGTGAACACAACGTGTTACATTCAAAATAGAGTCTCTATAAGACCTATTCTTGAATAAACTCCTTATGAATTGTGGAAAAACAGAAAACCCAACATTTCATATTTCCATCCTTTTGGATGCACTTGCTATATTCTGAATACTAAAGATAATCTGAACAAGTTTAATTCTAAGGCATAAAAGTGCTTTCTGCTTGGATATTCTGAATGCTCAAAAGGCTATAGGGTATACAACACAGAAACTGTGATTGTTGAAGAATCAATCAAAGTCAGATTTGATGATAAGCTTGGCCAGCAAAAGCCAAAGCAAAATGAAAATTCTGCAGGTACAGAAGATCACCTTACAAACTCTAAAGAGTCAGAAGCAAAAGACATCTCAGAAGATCCTCCTATTGAAAATGCTCTGGAAAATCTAAGAATTTCTGAACAATCCTCATAAAATAAATTCCCTAGAATCACATCCGCACACCCAGAAAATGTGATTATAAGAAAGAAAGAAGATCCCATCAGAATAAGATCCTCCTTCAGAAACAATGAAGAATCACTATTTGGATTGGTCTCTCTGATTGAGCCAACTTCAATAGATGAAGCTCTACAGGATAATGATTGGATCCTAGCTATGCAAGAAGAATTAAATCAATTTTCAAGAAATGATGTTTGGGATCTTATTCCAAAACCAAAAGGATTTAATATCATTGGAACTAAATGGGTCTTCAGAAACAAGCTAAATGAGCAAGGAGAGGTTGTCAGAAACAAAGCATGACTGGTGGCTCAGGGTTATAGTCAACAAGAAGGAATTGATTATAATGAAACCTTTCCCCAGTCGCCAGGTTAGAATCAATTAGATTGTTAATTTCTTTTGCTGTTCAACACAACATATCATTATATCAAATGGATGTTAAATGTGCCTTTTTAAATGGTTACATAGAAGAAGAAGTTTATGTCCAACAAGCTCCGTGTTTTGATGACGCAAAATTTCTAGAACATGTTTTCAAACTGAAAAAGTCTCTATACGGTCTAAAACAAGCTCCCAGAGCTTGGTATGAACGTCTGAGTAACTTTCTTTTAGAAAAGAATTTTACCAGAGGAAAAGTGGACACAACTTTATTCAGAAAAACATTTAAAAATGACATTTTAATCTGTCAAATTTATGTTGATGATATTATTTTTGGAACTTCTAATGTCTCTCTTGGAAGAGAATTTTCTGAATCTATGCAGGCTGAATTTGAGATGAGCATGATGGGAGAACTAAAATTCTTTATGGGAATTCAAATAAATCAAACGCCAGAAGGTACCTACATACATCAGACAAAGTATGTTAAAGAACTTTTGAATAAATTACAGCTATCAGAAAGTAAAGAAGCAAAGACCCCAATGCATCCCACATGCCCTCTAGGAAAAGACGAGGTAAGTAAGAAGGTAGATCAGAAACTCTACAGAGAAGATCCAAAGATTTTAAACTAGTAGGTTACTGTGATGATGACTTTGCTGGAGATAGAATAGAACGCAAAAGCACCTCTGGAAGCTGTCAGTTTCTGGGTGAGAACGTCATCTCATGGTACAACAAGAAACAAGCCACTATTGCACTATCAACCACTGAAGCTGAATATATATCTGCTGCTGGATGTAGCACTAAAGATAATCTGGATGAAGATCCAGTTGGAAGATTATCATCTATATGAAAGTAAGATTCCTATCTTCTGTGATGATACCTCTTCTATTTGTCTTTCAAAAAATCCCATCTTACATTCTAAGGAAAAACATATAGAAATTAAACATCATTTCATAAGGGTCTACATTCAGAAGGGAATTTTAAACTTAAATTTTGTAAACACAGACCATCAATGGGCTGACATTTTTACTAAACCCCTTGCTGAAGATAGATTCAAATTCATTCTGAAAAACATCAGCATGGAATTTTGTCCTGAATGAAAACATTTTTTCTTCTATATGTGTCTCCAGAATGTTATGAAATGAATGTTCTGATTGACTGCTCTTCAGAAGTTAGAAGAGGAGTTACATCAGAAGCCATTCATCATGTTCTAAAATGTGTCTAAAGTTTCATTACTAGAATGGTCAGAAGTTTATTATATTAAACCAGCTGTCTCACGCTACCCTCAGAAGTTGAACGCGTGTTTCAGTTCTGAAAGGTCACACATGCGTGCACTGCTATTGAGACGTTGTTCCTAGGTAACTGTTCAGATTTGATCAAAATCATGCACCCCCTTAAATGTCAAATCTCATTAATTTTTTATAATTATTATGTTTTTTAAATTGTTTAAAATTCTTAAACTTCTCATTAATTTAAAGATTCTTTTTAGCTATATATACCCTTGCAAAATCCCTGTTCTATTTTTTACTCTCTTTCTCAAACTTCAAACTCCTCTACGTCTTTGTGCAAACTCTCTCAACTCCCTTCTTATATTCTAAACCTAAACGTTCAAATGGCTTCATCTTCATCTCCTTCCTCAAGCTTTCATATATCCTCAAGCAGCGCTGAACAAGCAGAAAAGTATGTTACTCCTGAGAGAACGACGCTGATTCCAGTGGATAGCTTGGAAGTGGTGGCTGAACTCATGGTAGACTTTGATAATCTGAAGGAAAATGGGTTTGACTTGCTCCCAGCTGTGGAGTTACAAGGTTGGAAAAACTTCTTTGATCATCTTATAGGACCAGTATTCCCTCATCTAGTTAAGGAATTCCGGATTCATGTTATTGCTTCCCCAAAGGTCATCCTTTCGTTTGTCATGGGCAAAGAGATTTCTATAATTGAGAATCTCATCAGGAAGATTCTAGGTTTTGAAGGACATGGAGTTACTAGAATCTCTAGTGGATGAACGGATATGTCCAAGGTTTATGCTGAAATCTTTATTTCTGGGCAAGCTTTAAACAAGGTCAGAGACTTGAAGAACTATTATAAAATCTGGGCAAGAATCATCCATGGTTGCATTCATCACCAAAAGGAAACTAGTTCTCTTGATTACATTAATGCTAATCAACAATACCTTCTGTATTATCTTGGAACAAATGTAAAGATTGATCTGCCATACCTTCTATTCAACCATCTGTGGACACATGTGAAGGAAACTAGGGAAGCTGAAAGGGTCAGAAACCCTAAATTTAAGAGAAACTGGATCCCTCTGGGAAGACTAATTTCAGACATTCTGACTGTGAATAGTCTGATAGCCCAGTTAGAAGATGCAAACTTACTTGGAGAGTTGGAGCCTACGTGTGGAAAAGCTCTGACCGGGAAGAACCCGCTGAAGAGGAAGCTAATTGAGAAACTTCTGGTGGAACCTACACCATAAGTCTCAGCAACAGTCACCAGCAAGAGAATCCCCATTAAAGATTTTCCTCTGTTCAACTCTGGTGATCATCCGGAGATCATTCTGCACTTCATTAAAGCATGCAAAGAAAGTGGTATCCCCATTGACCCTGCTTGGCTTCAAGGAGGAAATCTCCCTCCACCAGATGTTGTCCTCCAAAAGAGGAAAAGGCAAGCTGAAGAAGGCCCCTATGCTCGACCTCAGAAGAAGAAGAAGAAATATGTAGGTACAACCTCTAAAACCATTTCTGTTAATGATTCTGTGCGCATAGAAACATATGCTGAACCTCAAACCCTAGAAAATATTGAAGTTGACATAAACCTAACACAATCCTCTGAGCCCCTAGATAACAACCCAGAAATTGACCAAGTATTATCTGACACAGATAATTTTGCTGCTGAAGTACCTCAACAAACTCAACCTCAAACTCAAATACCTCCTTCTGCTCCCCACCATCAGAATCCAAATAACCCTGCTCACAACCCTCTATCAACATCCCCCATCAGACCTTTATCACCAAGACCCTCTGAGTGGTATGATGGTTCTTGGAGACTCCCTAGCATAAATGTTCCTCTGGCTACACAACCACCATCCTTCATCCTACCCTCTGAAAACATTTTTGCCCTGAATTTATCACCAGCACCTTCTCCTCCTTCCCCACCTCAACCCACAATCATCATCTCTCCTGATGTCACACCACCTTCCTCACCAGAAATTCCCTTACCTTCATCACCTGAACCCTCTTCACCTCTCTCTCTAGAACCAATCCTTAGTCCATCCTCATCAGAACCTCCTGAACCCTCTGTCCCTTCTGAATTTCTCAGAACTGTAGTTGATCTTGAATCACTACGTTATATATAAATAAAATCCACCAAAAAGGCCACTCCCAAATCAAACCAAAAACCTGATCAATCAGATGTTCCTGTACACTGTCAGAATTTCGTAATAGAAATGCCGACGTGGATTGACCTGCTGAAAGCTGACAGTGCCAGCAGCTTGAATCCAGCAGCGTATGATTTTATGTGGGACGCTTTCATAAGAAAACTCAATGATGAAATCCTAAATTTGCAAGAACTCAACTATGCCCAGGTTCTTGAGAATTTCACCAAGTATCTGAATACTTTCTTGACTGAAGTGGTAAACATCTGGGATCAGAGGTCTCCACTACAGATTACTGGTGCTGCATTACCACCTTCTGACCCCATGGACATATCAGAGGATGAATCTGAAGATGACGTTGAGTCTGAACCAAATCCTTTGGCCATGACTCTGTATCACCAACCTTCTGCTGAAGCTGGCTCTGAGAAAGTGCCTACTCTACTGATTGATCCTGGCACCTTTCTTACAAATGTTGTGTACTCAGGCTCTACTACTTCTGCTCCTAAGGTTGTCTCATCTGAAGCTGCTTCAACTTCTGCTTCACCTTTGCTGTTGCTGGACACTCTGAATGAACTGAAGAAGGACAATGAGGCCATCCATGAACGTTTGGATAAACAAGATGAAACAAACAAGGAAATCAGATCATGAATGCAGAAACAAGAGGATTTCTCAAATGAAATCAAGAATCTTCTTCTTTCCCTTGTTTCTCGTTGCTCTTAGATTTTATTTCTATTTTTTTTGTTTTGTAACTCTGTTTTCTCTTGAATCTTCAATATATGACTATTTTTGAATTTCTTTATTTTTTACTTTTTGATTATGACAAAAAGGGGGAGAAAATAAGATTTTGATTTGATCCATGAAACAGTTATGGGACTAAGTCTCAAACATTTCTAACGATATACATGGTTCTTTTCTGTTTAAGAGATTTACAAGAACTCAAGAAACTCTGAAAGACTAAGCTCTGAACATCATTAAGAAAAGAATTGCTAAAGCAAACTCTGAAAGAAAAAGTCTAAAAGCTCTGAAGAACAAATCTCAGGAAGTTTCCCTTATGCTTTTAATCTCTTTAATCATTCTTTATATCAGAAGAAGAAATATCAATCTCAGGGGGAGATTATCTATCTCAGGGGGAGATCCTCATACTTGCACAATTTTTTTCTTCAAAATCTGAATTTTTTTGTCATCATCAAAAAGGGGGAGATTGTTAGAACAAAGTTTGGTTCTAATCATATCTTAGAGTTTTGATGATAACAATGAAATAAATTTTGTGATATTTATTTTATACTCTGACTTGTATGCTCTCTAAGATCAGATGATGTTTTGACTCACGCATCTTAGAAAGAAATAGGATTCTACGCAAGTACAAAGAAAACTTAGAATGAAGAGCAGATCCTCAGCAACCTCTGATAGAAGCACGCTGAATACAACATTTGATAAATATAAGATTAAAGCAAACTCTGATGAACACATATTTAAGAATACTCTGATAGAACAAAAGATCAAGTAAACTCTGAAATGGAAACGTTACAAGCAAACACTTCAACTTTCAGAGACAAGCTATGACAATACCGTTGGTTATTAAATTCTAAGACGGCTAACACACTCAAGTGTACTACGCGCATGAGCATTGGAAACATAAAGACCAAACCTACTCGCTACATGCAACACGCATCATTGCAAACACGCTTCATTAAATGCATGCACTATCATCAAGGCATTAACGGTCAAGAATTGGAAGCTATATATAGAAGACCTTTTGTATCAAATAAAGGTTACTGACCTACGTGAAATATAATTACGCTCACTGTTTTCATACTTGCAAACTAATACTGTATAGTGGGTAGATCTTAAGTATTGGGAAAAAATCTTAGTGATAAATCACAGTTGTGATAAAGCTTTTTAGAAGCAAATCTGTTTCACTACTATTAAGAGACAATTTTGTAAGTGTTCCTTGAGAGACCAGTTGGGTCAGATTTCTCAAGAGGGCTAGGACTAGTTGAGTCTTAGAGGCTTTAGTCACTTGTAGTTGGCTTGTGCATTGTATTGTTAGTCACACCAGTTTGGTTGTGCGTTTTTAATCAGTTTGATTATAGTGGATTAAGTCTTCGTTGAGAGAGGCGAAATCACCTTGGCGGGTGGACTAGAGTAGTTTGAGTTTCAAATGAACCAGGATAAAAATACCAGTGTCCTTCCATAAGTATTGCGCTAGAAAAAGAAAAACTTATTCAACCCCCCCCCCCCCCTTCTAAGTGTTTTCTCAACCTTCACTTGTAACAGAATCTGGAGTGAATGTAACAATCATTTTGCATTGTAGACCAATAATAACATGCTCTCAAGATTTTCTTGGCCATGGTGTGCCCACTGGAATGCGTTCCGAAGGAACCTTCATGTATCTCTTCTATGGTCTTATTTACTTCGTGTCTATGCACGCATGTGAGCAAAACATTGTCATAGTTCCTCTTATACAAAACCCCACCGTTGAGGAAAAACTTAGTTGAGTACTTCCACAAAGTCTTCTTATCTGTGATAAATGCATCCTCTAGGTATTCTTTCATTTCAAGATATCTTATGATATCATAAAACCAAGGTTTCTCGTCAACTTCCTCTTCTATCTCATAACAGAACGCTGACTCATCCAACCTCAAGATAGTGATAGATGGGGCTTCATTTCCCCATCTGACTTTAAACATGGATGACAGAGTAGCCAAGGCGTCTTCCAAATTATTTTCTTCTCTCAAGATGTGATTGAAAGTAATCTCATCAAAATATGGGATCAACTTCATAACATGATCACGATACAGAATCAAATTCAGGTGATAAGTCTCCCAATCTTTATTGACCTGATTAATTACGAGAGCATAATCCCCATATACTTCCATAATCTTAATTTGCAAATCAATGGCATCTTCGATCCCAAAGATATAAGCTTAATACTCGGTCATGTTATTGGTACAATCAAAGCAGATTCTGATAGTGAAAGGAGTATGGAAACCTTCAAGAGAGGTAATAACAACACCAACACCATTACCCAATGCATTAGAGGAACCATTGAACACCATCGTCCATCGTGATCCTGGTTCTGGTCCTTCCTCTGGGCTGGGGATGTTACAATCTCGTCTCGTATGTACATGATGTCCTCATCTAGAAACTCAAACTTCATCGATTGATAGTCATCTTCCATAGGCTGGTGAGCAATATAATCCACCAATACACTTCCCCTGATGGCTTTCTGGGTAGTATACTGGATATCATATTCTGTTCAAATCATCTTCGAACGGGCTACTCTTCCCGTGAGAGCTGGATTTTCAAAAATTTACTTGATTGGATCCATCTTAGATATCAAGAGAGTAGTATGAGTCAGCATATACTGTCTGAGACGCTTTGTTGCTCACGCGAGTGCACAACAAGTCTTTTCTAGCAATGAGTACCTCGACTCACAATCGGTAAATTTCTTGCTCAGTAAATAGCATGTTCTTTCCTACCCGTCTCATCATGTTGACCGAGTATGCAACCCATATAATTTTCCGACACTATAAGATATATTATCAAAGGCCCACCTTCCACAGGAGGTAAAGGAATTGGCGGTTCCTGTAGATACTCTTTTATTTCATCCAATGCCGCATGGCAGTTGTAATTCCACCTAACCACTTGATCTTTTTTCAATAACTTGAATATTTGTTGAGACGTGGTTGTAAGGTGAGAGATGAATCTAGAAATGTAGTTCAACCTCCCAAGGAAACCACAAAACTCTTTTTATGTTCTTGGCTCAGGCATTTCTTGAATTTCTTTTATTTTAGTAGGATAAACCTCAATTCCTCTTTTTCTTACAATAAAGCCATATAACTTCTCTAATCTGACCCCGAAGGTGCACTTGTTAGGGTTCAGCCTCAGTCTGAATTTCCTCAATCTTTCAAACAAGTTTAATAGATGGACAATATGTTCCTCTTCTGCCTGAGATTTAGCAATCATATTATCAACATAGACTTCAATCTCTTTATGGATCATGCCGTGAAAGAGAGTGACCATAGTGCGTTGATACGTTTCCCCTGTATTTTTCAAACTAAAGGGCAACACTTCGTAACAAAAGGTTCCCAAATGTGTAATGAAAGTAGTCTGCTTCATGTCTTCTGGTGCCATCTTGATTTGATTATAGCTAGAAAAACCATCCATGAAGGAAAACACTTTTGAATGAGCAATATTATCAACCAGAATGTCAATATGAGGAAGCGATAAATCATCTTTGGGGCTTGCTCTATTCAAGTCCCTATAATCAACACACATTCTCACTTTACCATCTTTTTTCAACACTGGCACAATGTTCGCAACCCATGGCGGATAAGAGATAACCAAGTTGATCTCTTCTAAAGTATCTTGGTGTGGTTGGATGACCGTTTCCTCTTGCCTCAGTAATCTGGCTAACTCTTCGGAAAGCTCATAATCTTCCTCAGCTTCTTCATCAGCTTGATAGATTAGATTTTCAAAGTCATAATGAGCCATAACATAATTGTTTTTGACAAAATCTATGACTAATGGGGGGATTGCATCTACATGATTGATGATTTTGTTTTTATTTTAGTTTAAGATTTAAAAATAAAAATATAAACACATTGCCATTTGTTATGAAAAATAAAGAGAAAGGAAATGAGCGAGATATTTGAATGCAAATAGATGTCCTTTATTGATGATAATTTTGAAAATGAAAACATTGTGGCCCTAAAACATGATCAATACGTCTTGGGCAGAACGTAAGAATTATTGCATGATAAAAAAAAAGCAAAATTACTCTTCATAGTGGGTAACTATGATGACGTCCTCGATAAACCAATTGACAGACTCTTCTCATAGAACAGTAGGACGAATCCATTTGTCCATACCATAATTGTTGTTGCCTTCTTCGCTCACAGCATGAGCTTACTCATGGATGACACCACCACTGATGAATTTGAATGGGGAGGGAATACCATGAATACTTGGAACAGTAATCGGCGCACTTCGTCAAGCCATGAATCCAAAACCTTCTTGTCTTTCTATGTAGGGAAGTCCAAAACCCTGCCCAACCCTTCATGATGCCCATATTCTACAATTTCATGAACTTGTCGGTAAGATGCCATGGCGACCCGGCTTTTTAACCTCTTGACAAGTATTTTTGACAACTTACACAATTTCCAAAGCCTGAAACGAAGTCTCATGCACTCTGCCTTCGATTTCAACATACCGAAAGGTGCTTAAGTGGCTAACCACATAGTCTTCTTCACCACAGACAACACAACTTTATCTCTAACCAAGAATTGTAGCTTTTGGTGCAACATGGATGTCACGGCACCAGCCCAATGGTTCCAGGGGCGCCCTGATAATGCGAAATTATATTGTATATTTGACTTGACTCACATGCATTTTAGTTTCATTGTCGTTCACTTTTATCTTGTTATGTCAGTATTTCTATTTCATTTCAGGTATTTAATTTTCACAAGACTCGCATAAGAAAGGAGGAAGAAATGACAGAAAATATGTGACTCTGTAGCAGAAAACAAAAGAAACTGCATCAGAAGACTGTGACTGTAGTCACAGCCTCCTGCCGGTCGCCATAGTATGTGTGTATGTGTGCCCCTCGACACACATGTGTTCCGGTCGCCACAATATTGTGCATGTGTGCCCCTCGGCACACATGTGTTCCGATCGCCACAGATTTTACTTGTGTGCCCCATGACACATAAGTCACGACCCTTGCCACAATTTGTTTATTACATGTTCTCTCCAAGTCTGCGACGAAGCTCCTATATTTTCTCAACTTCTCCACCATGATCTCAACTTTCCCCAACTTCCCACTATCTTCACTTTCTCCAACTTCCCATTATCTCCACTACTTCTCACATGAATCTTAAAGTAACTTACGTGAGTTCTCACTACAAAAAGGATCGAGCATACATTTTTAACATCATCCAAGTTTTGCACGAAAGCGCTATTCATAGTTTTAGGCAGAAAATCAATTTGTAAAAGTGGCAGTTTCTCACATTGGGGAACTACCACACCATTAGTATTAGGCCTACATTTTATGTAACTTGCTTGGATCAACAATCTTGCCGTCATTATTGAAGTTATTTCCAGTTTGCATTTATTTTCAAGTCTTTTACAGGTTCTTTATCATATTTCTTCTTCTTATTATTATTATTATTATTATTATCATTATTACTATTATTATTATTATTAATAATAATATTATTATTGCTTTGTTTTTAAAATTTAATTACCTTGTTGTTTTTAATTGTAATTGCTATGTTTAATTTGTTTTCGATCAATAATATGTCCGGCTAAATTACTTAGAGTCCGGTATGTGAGAACCGTCGTTTCTGACGGGACTCAGTAATAAGTTGGCTTAATATGTGCTTGAAAATTCAGTTTGGGTCTTTGTTTTTAAACTTAATTTAAATAGCTTTGTCACGAGAGTGAGACGTTATTTAATACGATTTTGCCACGAGAGTGAGGAATTAACTAAGGTTCGAGCCCGCACTGCGAGAGCGTGGGGGTCGAACCAAATAGTAGAAACTAGGCATTAATTCTAAACACAGTGAGAGCACTTTAGGATTAATTAGAACTTGTTCAGTTTGCAAAACACATTCCTTGATTAAAATGGGCGAGCGAGAGCAAAATCTCATGGTTAAGGAATGCGACTTTATTCAAAATAACGAGAGTGTGAAATTCAGTTTTTAAATTGATATTTTCTACTAAACACATTTTTAACATCAGTATAAGCCAACGAGTTAGAGTCCCAAAGGTACGCGGAATACACATTTCGGTCTCTCTTTTCATACATATTTCCCTAATCTTACTTTATTTCAGTTTTAGTTCTTAGTTTCCCCTAAATCAATCATTCATTAGCCTTAGCTTTACAAAGCGATAATAGATTACAGTAGGTTGACATTGGTCTCTGTGGGTTCGACAATCTTTTATTACTTCAATATTTTCGTGCACTTGCGAACACATCAAGTTTTTGGTGCCGTTGTCGAGGACCAACAATCAATATTGTTATTTCAGTTGTTGCATTGTATAGACTAAGGCACCATTACTTTAATTACTATGTATAGCCCAAATTTTTTCTACAACTCCTAATCTTAATATTTCATGGATTCACAAGGATCCCATAAATCCGACCTCAAAATACTGATGGAAGATTTCAATGCTTCACTAACTCACTCTTACCCCAATTACCTCTACTACCAATCCAAACCTTTTAAGGAGTTGCAAGAATCTCATAAATCCGATCTCGAAACATTACTGGAGGATTATAATGCGACACTAACTTATCCTCAACCAAATTTCCTCTACAATCACCACACCCAATATTTTGAGGAATCACAAGAATCCCAAAATTCCACTCTCGACACATTAATGGAGGATCTCACTGCAACACTAACTCGCTCTAGGCTAAAATCTATGATGATGGAGCACTATGTGGAGACACAAAATGCGATGCAAACACACTTTAAAGAACCCCAAGAATCCCATGATATAAATCTCGAAACATCAATGGTTGACTTCGATGTAATGCTGACTCACTCCAGGCTAGAATCTATGATAGAGCACTATATAGAGACACAAACTGTCCAAAATGAAGAGTTTAGAAAACAAAGTGTCCATAATAATTAAACCCTTAGGCAGTTAAACAATGCGGTTGTTTCCCTTGAGATTCGCAACATGGCCTTGGAGAATCAAATCTCCTTGCTTGAACAAAAACCTCTAGGACCCTTCCCCAAGGAGCATGTGGGTATTGTTACAACTAGTAGTGAAAAACAAATCGAAAATCCTAAGGAGAGTGATAATGAGGTTGATGAGAATAATAATGAGGTTAAGAAGCGTTCTGGTTAGAAAAGAGTAGAGATTGAGAAAAATACATTGACACCGTCCGAAATGGAGTTTGTCGAGGAGGTAGAGAAGGAAACACCTATTGTTGTTCCTCCTCCCTATACCCTACCAATTCATTTCCCACAAAGTTTTGTGAAAGCCAAGATAGATTCTCAATCCAAAACATATATGGAGGTATTGTAAAATAACCACACCAATGCACTTTTGCCTGAGATCCTACATAAAAGGAGAAAATTTGAGGACCATGAAACTAGGGAAATCAACAATTTTAAGAGGGAATGGTTAACCTTTGAGGTGGTAGGTGAAATAACTAAGCCCAAACTTGAAAAGCTGATACTCAGGATAGATCCAAAACCACTGCCACAATTTCAAAATAATGAACCACCCCACAGAAGAAAGAAAAGAAAATGTGAGGGATATGTGACATGGCTTGATAAGTGGCCATGGAAACCAAAGACGATTTAAAATTCGATCGAGGAGTCATTCTCGAGAGAATCACCATGAGTGCTGACACTCTTGAGTCATCGAGATACTGACGTTAAAAGAAGCATTGTGTGGGAGGAAACCCACGAGTTTTAATTTAATGTTTTTAATTTTGTTTGAGTTTGCAGAAAATAAAGATATCAATCGCTTGGCACCTATCAGTTGCATGTAGGCAACTATCGAGGCGAGCATTGATCAAGTTCTTATTCCTTTTTCCACTTTTTACTAAAGCATTGAGGACAATGTTTAGTTTAAGTGTGGGAGAGGAACTTTACCGCTTTCCATTTATCACTTTTTATTTTGATTTATTGTTTTCTAGTTTATTTTATGTTTTTAAGATTTTATCTATTTCTAATATTTGGTCGAGTCATTGCATTTGATGTCAAGTTTGTATGCTTGTTTTTCAATTGTTACTGAATTTCCCAGAATTTGTTAATTTTTTGACCTCCAACAACAATTTTCTTGTTGATGCATGGCACACACACTCTGAAAGTATATAGGTTGTCGCACTTTAGGTTGTGTTAGAGAGACTTGGGAAATTTTCGATAAAATCGATACCGTTATGACACCCTAAACCCCCCTCATTATGTGATATCAATTTGGGTACCCATTTGCCGAAACCTTAGGCTCAAGTTTTCAAAGTAGCTCTTAAGTAGTTTATATTAGCAGTCAGTACCATCTCAAGCATAAACTACGTAGGGAATCGATGAATATAAGTGAATGATCCCAAAATTTTTAAAAATTATATGCCTTAATAAATTTAAAATAGGGAATGCACCTATTAAGTTAGGTGACCCTCACACAGTCACTTAATCCAACAGTTGTGGAACCTACACAAATATAATAAAACAACCCACCGTCAGTTGGTTTAGAGGTGTCAGCTGCTAAACTTGGTAAGGAGGACTATTGTCGGATCCCTTGCAACTATGATTGGTTAAATAAAAGGGGTTACTAAACTTATGTACCATAACCTCGAGACAAAGGATCATAGTCACTAACCGATTTCCCTACTATGTGCATGTATGGATAACGAGCTTAATGTGATTGCGCTTGAATGAATATAGTGAAATAAAAATGAGAGATATACGTTGAGTTATAATGTCTTGATTCGAATTGGTTTTCATAAAGAAGAAGTCTTTGAACATTGTGTCGTTATGGTGTCATTGGTATTGAACATTTAGTACCTATCGATCTAACATTAGCCTAGCAGTCGCATATGATTAGGAGTTATATTGTGCCCTTGTTTCAAATCACGCTTAATCATTTCTTTTACCATGTTGGTCGATTGATTAAGGACAAGAAATAGTTTAATTATGGGGTAATTTGATAACGCGAAATTATATCGTATATTCGACTTGACTCACATGCATCTTAGTTTCGTTTTCATTCATTTTTATCTTGTTATGCCGGTATTTCTATTTCATTTCAGGTATTTACATTTCACAAGACTCTGGTCGTGACTTTATGAGTCTATCAGGTGTAGTGACTGCAAGTGCACAGTCTATCGTGTGGTTTTAAAATATATCGAACCCACAAGGAATGATGGTAAGAACTACTGTTATCTAAAGGTTACTATGTAAAGCTAAGACTAATTATAAATTTGAGTGTTTGGGTTTAATCGGGAATTAACTAGAATTTAATAATTAATGACGAGATACCGGTATGTATTTCATTAACCTAAGGGATTCAGTACGTCGTTGGCATTTTTTTAGTATTAAAACACAGTTTCGATGAAACTATTTGTTTAAAAACCCTCGTCTCAAACTTCCGTTCTATTGAATTAGATCATATCAGTTAAGATCGAAATGAGCGCTTCCACTATTTCATTTAAAACTCAAAAGTATTTTTTGAAAACAAATATGTTCCAATTAACGTTAAAGCGCTTCTGCTGTTTTTAAAATTAATGTTTCAATAACCACGATCCGGGTAAAACCTCAAACTTCCGCTCTATTGATTTTAACCTTAGACTGTTTCTTACTTCCGTATAAAAACAATTAAATATTCAATTGGAAATTAAAACCAGAAAAGTATTTTTGTAAAAAAATAATAATGCCAATTAATTACCGAATCCTTTTAGTCAAGTTTTACATACCGGTATAGGGAATTTAGCCAGACATAATATTAGCGCAGGATATCATATGATTAAAGTGTAAATTCAACATTTCATGCATTGTAAGAAAGAAATAAATTATGCTATTTAGAATAAGAACCTGAAAAGTGAATAAGAAAGCAGTTAATTCCAATAAGTGTATCCTCCACAAGCCGGCAGGATTGACTTTAAGTAAAAATAGCTCGAACAAAATCAGAGTAGTCCTAAACAATTCTGGAGGTCTGGAAACAAACTAGTGTTGCAGTATTTCTCCGATGTAGAAAAATACTGCTCTGACGGTGAGGTTTTTTTGCCTACGGAATACTACTACTGGAAGATTAATGCTAGAATTCTAAAACTCAAAAGAAAAAAGCAGAATACAATCTAAATAATGTTCAGCACAAAAATAAACTTCGTAACAAATTTAGTTCAAAGTGCAGGCCAAAGAGAGAGAGAGCTAGTGTTGGAAATTGCTTCCTTTTTATAGAGTCCATTTTTCTTGAGGAAAAATAGGTAACTTCCATGATTCATGTTCTTCACGCAGAGAAAATCTAGGTGACGTGCGCTTATTAAGCTCCATTGGCGAAGACTTCATAACTGCTTGGATCGTGCATGTAATCCACATTTGTCCCGGTCGTAACATGAGCATGCCGAGGGGCATAGAGATTTAAGTTGTGTCGGTCGTAAGGCCTTTGTGGCGGGCGGCACACTTCTCTGCTACAGAATTGCATTTTTGTTGTTTTAAAGCCATTTCTTCTTCATTTTTCCATTATTTTTCTTCCTTTTCTTATTTATTCCTTGGAAATGCTAAGTACTTGAAATATGATTCAAAAACTAAAAAAGGGATAAAATGTGACATAATAATCGAAGAATCAGAAATTTAATCTATGTAATTTAGACGAAAAATGCTATATCTTTTCGTGTTATAAAACTCCCCTAAGCTTGAACCTTTGCTTGTCCTCAAACAATAAAATCAATATAAAAACTAATAAGGTACAAGTTAAATTAAATTCATGACACAATTCAAATAATAAGCGGCTGCCTATGTTTTTGCGGAAATGTAAGCTCAACATGACACAATAGATACGGTAATAACACTAAATATCCCCTATTGTGCAGACCAATTCCAGTCATGCCATTATAGCTCAACCTAACTCTTTTCGCTAAATTTTATCCGTTTTCATTCTATCGCATCACATTAAGCCCTTTATCTTCACACACACATAGTAGAGTAGCCGGTTAGTGACTATGATCCTTTTAAGCATGAGGTTCTAGAACATGAATGAGGTAACCTCCTTTAATTCACTAATTGCAAGTTGCAGGGGATCAGATCATAGTCTGCCCTACCAAGTTCAGTACCAGACACCTCTGAACCAACTGACAACAGGTTTTTGCATTATAACGCGTAGGTACTACATCCGTTGGATTAAGAGACCATGTGAGGATCACCTAACTTAATTAGTGCATTCCCTATTTTCTAACATTAAAGCATATATCTTTCAAATACGCTGGATCATTCACTTATATTCATCGATTCCCTACGTAGTTTGTGTTTAAGACGGTGCTGACTGCTAGATAAACTACTCAGGGTTATTTTAAAGCTAAAGCTCAAGGTTTTGGTATAAAGGGTACTGAAATTGACCTAGCGCAATCTGGGGATTTAGAGTGTTACGACAGTGTCCACATACTTCTGTTTCACTCAAAGCATCTCATATATCTTTTGAAAAGTCAACAACCTATATATTCTTCGAATGCGTCAGATTATGCAAGTAAGTAATAATTTTTTTTGTTATGTCTCAAGAAAGTGGGAAATTAGAAAACAACGGAAAAATTGCATAAATGAAGTTGAAAGTACAAAACTTATCTTGATTACAAGAAATAGAAGTGAAAGATCTACCTAGGAAATAACAAAGAGTTCTTAACAAACTATCTCCCCTAAATTTGAAACAAACAATGTCCCAATTCTTAAAACAAGAGAGAAGTAAAATAAATCTATTCTTACTCATTATCATGTCCTCTTCCTCGTCCTCATGGTCGTCCACGTGTACACAGAGGATGGGGCATGGCTACATGGTAAACATAATCTTGAAAATCATTCACTCGTACAGTCAGTGTCGCCATACCCTCAGTTAATCTCGCAACACTGCGCTCGTTTCTTTCATTGTATTCTTGCTGCTGAGTTTGCATGGTCAGCATAAGTTGCATCATCACATTCTGGTTATTTTGCATAGCCCGCATTCTCTCATTTTGTTCCATCATGGAAGCCATAATGTCATCATTCGAGGCCGGTTCTCTTTCTCTTCTTCTCCTAGGCCTAGTAAACGTGCTTGCCACGTTTTCAAGAGGAGCTTGTTGTTCAGTGTCTCCTTATTCCATTTCCTGTTCCATTTCATCCGCTTGGACATTCCCCTGGCCGCTTCTCGCATTATCTCCAGGTGCAGGAGCATTAAGGTCATAAAGCCACTTAGACAAATTTGTAACATTGGTAAGTACAAAGTTTGGAAAAGTTATACTTGGGAATACCTTAATATGCACCATGAGGTTGTATCTACCATCTCTTCTGACCTTAATCAAGTGGCCATCCTGATAGTTATCAATGTCAATAAACGTAGGCGGAAGTGATGGCAGATTTGCAAGCTTGTCTTGAAGGTTGAGGCCGAGTGCTATAGAGGTGACTATCCCTCAGATGCAGAAAGGAGTAGATCCTATGGCGCACAAGGACTGGAGATTTGATAAGAGGAAGGTACTTGTTTTGATCCTTTGGTTGGGTTTGAAGGTGCAGTGGAGGAGGAACAACTCTTTTGAATTAACTTTGTTGTTGTTCATTCTTCAAAAAATGGTATTTGAGATGACTCGGTGGAAGTACCTTATTGCAGGGTTATGGATGGAAGAAGCGTAAAGTCCTTCCCAGCTGTTTGGTTCCTCATTGGTAAGAACTTTACAAAGCTTGAAACATGTATACACCCAATCAAGGTCTTAGGGAATGCAATGGTGTACCTTCCCTTCGGTAGGAAAATGGAAGAAGGCACTGAGAGTGGATTGGCTTACTGAATATTCAGTGTTGAACATTCTAAAAGTGGTGGAGCCGGATAGGTGCTCGTTCTCGTCACACGGCAGGTTGTAGGAGAACGAGCTCAGAAATTCCAAGGTTAACGACTCGTTTATCGGGAGGTTCTGCATGCATATGGATGTCAAATCGGAGTGATGGAGTAACCACTGGACACTATCAAGCAAGCCTAATTTTAGGAGGAACTCTGTATTCACATACTGAGTCGGTACGATGGAACGTTGGTAGAAATTGAGGTACTAAGCCCTTTGGTTCTCTCCGGCTTCTCCGTTACAAAAAATAATGTCAGAAAGACAGGTTCAGGTCTGGAATTTCTTCGTGCCATTTTTTTGAAGCAAGGAAAGGAGAATGGTGAAGGTTTATGTGAGAAATTGGGGATTTTGGAATGAAAAAGGGTTTGGAGATGATTTATGTAGGGAGATATAGTGGAGTTGATATGCGGGTTTTAATGGATTTTTATGGCAATTGTGATCGGTGGATCTGGAGCTGACTGTTTAACGTTGGTTCGCGAAATATCGCGGAAGCAAGAGTCGCCACCGTCTTTTATTTTCTCCAACAAGGAAAGGACAAAAGCACAGAAAAATTCCTTATGAGATTAGCTCTCGGTTCGGGAGGTAGATTTATAGAAAAGGAAGGTGTTAGCACCCTTTCTATCCATGGTTATCCATGGGCTCTTAGATACTTGCTCATTTGTGTTTTCAAAATGTTTGTTTGCTTTTCAAGTGTGAGTGGGTTTGAAAAAGTTTCTTTGAAAGTTTCAGATCGACTCTTGTATCAGTCCTCAAGAGTGTTTGAAAAGTTGTTTTGAAAGCTTTTTGCAAAGTGTCGGTGTGAAAAGAAGTTTTTGATTTGTTTTGAATTAGAGCAAGTATCTACGAGTCATCTACCTACCCTAAGGAATTAGGCTGTGTTAATGTCCTTAAGGTAGTGCCATCCCACCATTGAGAGGTAGGTAGCACCACCGTTGGAGGTGTTCGGGTCAATTCGAGTTTAGGGACAGTGTGGTCACCGAGCAACAGTAAGACACCTTAGAAGCTACCCTTATGCCATTGATCTTTTTATTCCGAGGCAACTATTCCGAGGCAACTTATTTCGAGGCAACTTGTTTCGAGGCAACTAGATCAATGGAACATAAGGACTCACTAAGACGTCCTATACTCGACGACCACGTTTCGAGGGGCAAGGCAACAGTGAGGCGTACCCTAGGAGTGGTGTGTGAATTGTGTGTCATTTTCAGTTATTATTTGTCTTGTCATGCATTGGGTGAGCTACGCTTTGATTTTATTTGGGCATACATTCTTTCATGTGATTAGCAATTTAAAGGGGTGCGGAAATTAAAGCACGAAAAACGTAAATCCTACGCTATTACAAGGCGCGGATCTATACATCGCCAAATCTTTACAAAGACCCGTTTTAAGTAAATAAGTGCGGAAAATAAAAAAAAAACAGTAAAAAGGTCCTATTTACTATTACATATCCGGAGCAATCACATAATAATCGAACAAATTAAATACGCGCGAATAAAGAAAAGGGAATTAATTTTTTTGTCTTTTTTTTGGTAATTAAATGAAATTGAAAACTAATTAATTATTTTAATTACAAGAAAATATTTTTTGACCTTTTTTATGTTTTTATGAAATAAAATAAAAAAAAGAATTAAAAATGTCAAAAGAAAAAGCCTAAGTCTAAATTTGTTTTTATTTATTGTGAAAAAAGGTTAAAATTAACTAATTAAACTAATTAATCTGTTAGTATTTTATTTACAAAAATAATTACTAAAGTGAAATTAATAATAATAATAATAATTACATTTTTTTTGTTTTTTTTCTGAATTTATGAAAATAATAATTTGTGAACTAACTAAATAATAATAATAATTAATAAAAGGAAAGAAAATAAGAAAAGAAATGCTAAACCAAGGAGGTGAAGGCCGGATTTTGGAGGTTTTACTCAAAATCATCCTTAGGCATCAAAAATTCCATCTAAGCCCATGGTTGTGATCGTCCATGTCTCCTGATCACGTCTATGCTTATGGTTTGTCCCAATTTCACCTGTAGACAAAATACCTAAAAACAAAACCAACGAACCCTAGGCACGGATATTGTTATACGAAGCCTAAAAATGAAATTGAATATAGCAGTTACATTGGAAATTAGGCATGGAGTATGAATATGCTATTATTTTCCAGAAAAAAGTGCAAGAATGGAGAAACATGATTTCATGTACAGGGGTGAGTTTGAGACAACTTACAGCGCTTGGTAGTGGACCTTAGGACGTGTTTGTGGTTGCTTTGGCTTCAGGGAGTGGCAAGGAAGAAAGCCACGTGCTTGCTTTGATCTGAAAATGTTTGCAACACCACTTTAGATCTTTCACTTTTTTGGACAAATTTTGAACTTTTCCTCTGGCCGTTTGTGCACACTCTCCTTTTTTTCTAGCTTCTGAATGAGGCTTGCAAGGCTTGTATATATAGGCTTGGATGAGAATCAGTCACATTAAGGAGCTTTTAAGCCTTGCAATGAAGTTTTGATTTTCTCCATAATCACCATTGAAATAACTTGCTATATTTGCTCCAAATTTGAATTTTTTTGCTTGAAATAGGTCTTGAACGAATTTGGTATATGAGTGATGGTGTATCAAAGCTATTCAAACTCAAAGATATCCCTCCATTAATTTTCTTGATTTTTATTTGAATATTAAAGATTTAAATTGAATTAAATCAAATAAAATCAAATAAAAATGGAAAAAATTAATTTTTAATCTTGAAATAAATTGTGGGACACGTGGGAGGCATGGCCAAGCTGAAACAAGTGGAAAAAGTGGGCCCCTTTTGTCAAAAATGAAATTTCAAGGATAGTTGACTTTGGCCATTTCACAAAAATTTCCCAACTTCTCCAATGCATATCTTGCTCAATTTTAAAGCTATGAACATGTTCTTAGACATTTTGGAAAGGTATTGAAGTCCTCTAACCAATGTCTTTGGTCCCATGTCATTTTGATTTACCAATCTCAAGTTATGGTCTTTGACTTAAAGTGCCTTTTTGTTGACTTTTGAAAATGACCTATAATGTTGAAATTGATAACTTTTTGTGAGAGCATTTCTTGGACTTGGAATGTGAAGATGAGTTGTAGGAAATGTCATCCCCTTCAAGATGAGCATTGGATGGGATTTTTCTGATGAACCATGAAAAAGTTATGCCTTGGTCAAGTTACAGTTGACTTTTCAACTGTCCAAAAATAGAAACTTTTGACACCTTGATGATTTTTGAGCCATTCTTGTGAAATCATGGTCAAGATTTGACCAAATGATGATTCTGGCTTCAAAATAAGATGTTGACCAAAAATTTTGACTTTTGACTGCCAAATGACCATTTTGCCCCTATAGTTGACTGTGAAGCAATTAGGGCTTTTGACTGTGCAACTTGACCTTGTGAGCCTTGAAACTTGACATGTAGGTGCTTGACAATGTGTATGATCATGTGGGACTTGATTGAGCCCTTGAAAACTTCAACTTCTTTGCCAGAATCAAAACCCTAATTTGACTGGCTTAGGAGGATGGTTTGACGGTGTAGCCCTTGAGTAGACTTTGAACCATTGGAGGTGATGCTTGTCAAATCTTGAAGAATATGGGAGGGCAAATTTTGGGGTACAACAGTTGCCCCTGTTCAATCTTCTTAGACCTGAGGATGTAGATTGGCGTGTGTGCCTTTCGTGATCCGAGGGTGGAAGATGATTGAACACTAGAGTCCCCAGAAATTTGCACTCACATAGTAGAGTATCAGCAGTGTGATAGCGGGAATGGGCTTAAAGATGCCATTTGGAGAGATGATGGACAGGAGGATGGGCTTAAAGATGCCATCTGGAAGATGTGACAGAACCTTGTCGGGAATGGGCTTATAGATGCCATTTGGAACTGTAATGGATAGTTGCGTCTGAATAAGAAATAGAATGGCCTCCGTGCCTGGAGTATATCTAGCCTATATCTAGTTGTTGACGTCTGAATAAATAGTAGAATGACCGCCGTGTCTGGGGTATATCCATACTGTATCTGTATGAGCGACAGAATGTCATCCGAATCTGGATCGTATCTGGACTGAACAATAGAAGAGCATCCGGGATGGAGCATCTCTAAGTTGTCTTTTAGAAGTTTGAATCTGAATAAGCAATAGAACGGCGTCCGGATCTGGAGCATCTCTAGGCTATATCTGAAAGGAAATCTGGAATGAGTATCAGAACGTCGCCATGCCTGGGTCACATCTGGACTATCTTTAGAAAGAGTCTTGAATAAGCAAGAAAATAGCATCCATATCTGGAGCATGTCTAAGCTATCTCTGAAAGGAAATCTGGAATGAGTATCAGGACGTCGCCATGCCTGGGTCACATCTGAACCATATCTAGAAGGAGTCTTGAATAAGCAAGAAAACAGCATCCATATCTGGAGCATGTCTAAGCTATCTCTGAAAGGAAATCTGGAATGAGTATCAGAATGTCGCCATGCCTGGGTCACATATGAACCATATCTAGAAGGATCTTGAATAAGCAAAAGAACAGCATCCATATCTGGAGCATTTCCAAGCTATCTCTGAAAGGAAATCTGGAATGAGTATCAGAACGTCGCCATGCCTGGGTCACATCTGAACTATCTCTAGAAGGAGTCTTGAATAAGCAAGAGAACAGCATCCATATCTGGAGCATTTCCAAGCTATCTCTGAAAGGAAATCTAGAAGAAGTATCAGAACGTCGCCATGCCTGGGTCACATCTGAACTATCTCTAGAAGGAGTCTTGAATAAGCAAAAGAACAACATCCATATCTGGAGCATTTCCAAGCTATCTCTGAAAGGAAATCTGGAATGAGTATCAGAACGTCGCCATGCCTGGGTCACATCTGAACTATCTCTAGAAGGAGTCTTGAATAAGCAAGAGAACAACATCCATATCTGGAGCATTTCCAAGCTATCTCTGAAAGGAAATCTGGAAGAAGTATCAGAACATCGCCATGCCTGGGTCACATCTGAACTATCTCTAGAAGGAGTCTTGAATAAGCAAAAGAACAGCATCCATATCTGGAGCATTTCCAAGCTATCTCTGAAAGGAAATCTGGAAGAAGTATCAGAACTTCGCCATGCCTGGGTCACATCTGAACTATCTCTAGAAGGAGTCTTGAATAAGCAAAAGAATAGAATCCATATCTGGAGCATTTCCAAGCTATCTCTGAAATGAAATCTGGAAGAAGTATCAGAACGTCGCCATGCCTGGGTCACATCTGAACTATCTCTAGAAGGAGTCTCTGAATAAGCAAAAGAACAACATCCATATCTGGAGCATTTCCAAGCTATCTCTGAAAGGAAATCTGGAATAAGTATCAGAACATCGTCATGCCTGGGTCACATCTGAACTATATCTAGAAGGAATCTCTGAATAAGCAAAAGAACAACATCCATATCTGGAGCATTTCCAAGCTATCTCTGAAAGGAAATCTGGAATAAGTATCAGAACGTCGCCATGCCTGGGTCACATCTGAACCATATCTAGAAAGGTCATCTCTGAATAAACAACAGAACAGCCTCCGTGCCCGGAGCATCTCTAAGTTATATCTGAGAAGAAATCTGGAATAAGTATCAGAACGTCGCCATGCCTGGGTCACATCTGAACCATATCTAGAAAGGTGATCTCTGAATAAACAATAGAACAGCCTCCGTGCCCGGAGCATCTCTAAGTTATATCTGAGAAGAAATCTGGAATAAGTATCAGAACGTCGCCATGCCTGGGTCACATCTGAACCATATCTAGAAAGGAATTTTGAATAAGCAAAAGAACAGCATCCATATCTGGAGCATTTCCAAGCTATCTCTTTAATATTTTTAACGTAGACATGCCCTAGCCGGATACAGGTATCGAAACCACAATCAATCGCTCACAGACATGCCCTGGCTAGATACAGGAATCGAATCTGGGATTGCGATAGTTGATAGTAATCATCTTTGTATCGACCTTTCCTAAAAAAAGGCAAAACATTAGTTATATGCAATGTCATGGTGCATGGAATGCGCGATGTCATGACGTTCTCAGGGAGAAATGAGATTGTGTGATATGATGTTTATATCATGTATGAAAATGTGATGTTTGCGAATGTATTTTTGTCTAGGAAAATAAATCCTTGACGAATGCCGGGAGCTTATCTTGGGCTGATGTTGCAAGAATACTGGTAGGAGAAGATAACTCCGTTGGGGAATAAACATGGCGAATAGATTACTCTGCGGGGAAAATTACTCTAGCGATCTTGCTGGGGAAAATACTATGTGGGAAGAGAGGTACTTCGCTGAGATGTTGTATGAGAACTCCGCTGGGGATACCATTGTTGATTTACGTTTGGGAGGTTTGAGGAACTCCGCTGGGGATAGGAATACTTCACCGAGGACGATCTTTCCGTGGCAATTAGCTGAGGATAACCCAGTTATAAGCTCTGGCGAGGAATAACCTTCTGAATAAAGATGGGGAGAGATATGCTTTGCCAAGGATAAGCTTCCAGAATCTACTGGGGATAAGCTTCCTACTGGGGAGATGATTTAACTCTCCTGGGGAGACTTTGGACTGTACTGGGAAGGGCTCCGCTGGATGTCTAGATTCCGCCGAGGAACAATCTTAGATCAAGACTGACGGGGATGCTTGTTGAGGGTGTTTGTAGACTCCGTTGAGGAATGTTGAGATCTGTTAGGGATACTCAACTTCCTTAAGGCTGGCAGTATGTTAACTCTGCTTGGGGAGAGTGTTGCCGACTTGCTGGAGATACTGTGCCTTCTCTACTCGGGGGGGAGTATGGCTGAACCTTGGCTCACTCTCTGGGGAATTAAGGTATCTTGATTACATTCTTCAGCCGAACTCACCTTGGTACCTTGGTGGACAGAGCAATTAGATTGCCTAGAGAACTCATTATTGCCCCTGTTTCTGCGAGAGAAGGTACCCGTAGAGGTGCTTGATGACTGCCGATTGACAAATCTTCTTCTGGTAGGCGAGTGACGAGATGACGAGATATAGTCGTACGCTTTGATCCCTAATTTTTGCCTGGACCGCCCTTTCGGGTTTTCAGTCCACCAGGATACCCATTTTTGCCCAAGCCGCCTTTTCAGGTTTTCGACTTGCCGGGTGTACTGATTTTTTTTCATTTCATCCCTCATTTTGCCCGAACCCTTTTGGTTCGCTGGGAAGCCCTAATTTTTGCCTAGGTGTGTCAACCTAGCGGGTCTTTGATTACGCGTAGTATTTTTTCCGACTATGTCCATGCTCTCAGGATGTAGGGAGGTGCCCATGTTATTGTGTTGGCACGCTACCAGAAGATGTTTGGTCATGCAAGATTTGTTGCTGGGAATTCATGTCCAATGCCCCAAGTGGCTCAGGCGGAGGTTTGCCTCTGGCTGTTTGGCATCTTGAGAGATTCCTTGAATCTTGACTGGACTGCCCCATATGATGGCCAATGATCAGGCCATGCCCCTTGATTGGAAGTGCTTCTTCCACTGGAGGTGACTCTTTTGTTGAGAAGACCTTCGTTCATCGGATATTCGTTGCGCAAAGTTCTCTGCTGTTCAAACAAATAATCATATGCGAACAATGTTATCTTAAGAATGCAAAGCTTATGTCTGTCTTGAAATTTTTGAAAATGCATTTTTCAATAAAAGCAAGTGAATTTTTTGTAAACTGTGATGTCAACTCGTTATTTTACCGTAAGCCTTAAGGAGTCAGGATACCTTTGTAACAATATGCTTTCGAACTAACCCATGCTTCAGCTAGGACTTTTAAGGGTTATAACGTGGCCTGGTTCACGGTTTAAGAAACAAAGGATAAAGGCTCAAATTATATTTGTACCCACCCGCTCTTCGTGATGTTCTTCAAACCTAAACTCAGTTGATCGTGCGTTAGACCTTGTTTGAATCTTTGTCCTGATGTTCCAATGATGGTTCAGATATTGATGATTTATTCTGAATAGGCAGTCATTTTTTGGTTTTTGTTGAGGGTTTGTATGACCTCTTTCTTTTTTGATTTTATTATCCCGGTCTTTTGCCTGAACTGTTTTCTTTTTCGAATTACAGTCAGCGGGATGCCCCAGCTTTGTAAGTCTCCTTCATAGGTTTTGACTTAATGGGTTTTTATTTTGAGAAGTAATGACTGCCTGTCTGTATGATTGTTCGGAACCATCACTGTCTTTTGTTTTGTAAGGACCTCTTTGGTGCCATTCATTATGCACTTGGATCAACTGAGAGAACTACCCTGCCCCAGGTTATGGTAAAGGGTTTTAATTTTTGAAAAGAAAAAAAAAACTCCTACTTCTTTGGCTCAGAGGGGTTTACGAGGGATTATCTTCCTTATAACTCCAGTGTTTAGGGATTGAAACAATGCTTGTACCTCATCAGCGGGGTCTGTTCAAAAGCATACTGTAGATTGCGGTATCGTTTTCGTCATCCTTCCTCAAGAGGCTTAGAATTATTAATTGAGAATTGATCATCACAAAAATATGAAAACAGTTTGCATATAGCGAATGCGAGCATATGGATTCAAAACAGACATGTGCGATGCATTGATAAAATAACAAAGTTTGCTATGACAATAATTGTTTGAACAATCAAAAGAAAATTACAACTCGAAAAATTCTAATGAACAAAAATCCTCTAGTTTGAATTAGTCATTTCTCAGCGGAAGATTTTCATCTCGCCATCTGGCATGAACTCCAGCACCCCTTCGTCAATCAAGTCCTGGATTTTGTTCTTCAAGGTCCAACAGTCGTCGGTAGCATGCCTCGGGCTGTCTGAATGATCAGCACAGCGGGTGTTGGGGTTGTACCTTGAAGGTGTCATATTCGGATTCTTAGGAGGGTCCTTTAGAGTGATCAGATTGACCTCTAGCAAGCGCTTCAATATAAAGGACGATGGTATCTCAGTCTCCGAGAAATGTCTTCCAGGCGTATATCATTTATGCTGACTACCCCGTTGAGGCTGGGCTCGTGACCCTGAAGCATGCTGAGGAGATTTTCCTTTGTCTTCCTGCCCCGCCTGTGGTTGAATGATGACTGGAACTTCAACCTTGGTTGTTTTCCCCCCTGGATTATTTTGAAGCAGCTTGGTGACGAGGACCCTGAGCTCTTCTTGTTTTTGAGCTAAGTCCTGAATGAGAGTCATTTGGCCCATCAACTGCCCCATCATTTGGATCTTCATGGTTGCCAACTCAATTTGTAGCCCTTCCAGCTGATCGTTCCTGATACCCCATGCATTCCCTAGGGTCAAGTTCCTTGTGAGGAGAGCCTTTATTTCTTCTTGCCCCTGGGATAGGTTCAAGAACATTTCTTGCAGTTGGGCGTTCTGAGCCCGAAGATCCTGGTTGTCCGGTTGGAAAGCCATCGCTGAAATAAACAGCGAAGATGGTGAGTGACCTGTCAAGAGGGTACCTGTAATGCAATGATATGTATGATATGTATGCAATGTTTTCAAGGACCTCGCAGGGTAAACAAGAAGATTGTTAGCATTTGAATTTGTAGCTTGATTGAAGGAACTCCACGTTGCTGAGAATCCTTCTTCAAGGGTCAAGGCTCACCATATCGAGTGGGTCATAGCCCCTGACAATTTTGGCTCGGGGAACCTTCTTCAAGTGTCAAAGCTCACCATATCAAGTGGGTCATAGCCCCTGACAATTTTAGCTAGAGGAAAATAAATCCTCTTTGCCCCTTGCTAGACGTTTGATTCATCATGACCTGCATCACAAGCCCTTGAGATCCTTGAAATGGGTTAGTCCTTATGCAGGATGTATGCAATGGTATGATGTTATGCTATGCATGGAGTGATGTAGGTAAACCCTGTTATGAGTCCAGATTAAGGACTGTAAATAAAACCTGCAAGAAACTTAGTAACCCTGTTATGAGTCCCAATTAAGGACTATAAACAAAACCTGCAAGTAGTCAGATAACAAGCATGCAAGTAGTCAAGTTGGAAGGCACACAAGTCACACAAGAGAAGCCCTTAGAGTTTAGGCCAGCATGGGGTCTGGGTATTACCCTCTTGAAGTTGGTGGGCTCAAAACCTGTCCTATCAGAAGTAACCGGGTTCTAAGGGTCCCAATATCACTGGATTGCTTTCATTGTTCATCATTTCGATTTAGCCACTGAACTGGCGACCGAAATATTCCAGGAAAGCAACCCTTAATTGAGTGTAGTATCGAGTATCAACCAACCTCGGACTGCACCAAAGTCAGTTATCTCACTACCCTAAAGAGGCCAAGATGGTTCAATTAAGGTTCCTAAGGTTAGTTGATGCTTCACGACACCACGCGGCGGCCCCGTACTCTCCTTGACTGAACTCAAGGGTTACCGGTACACACCAAAGTGCCACATCAACGTAGCAGACTGCTTCAACCATGTCGGTATACCCCGCACAGTTCCCTCACAACCTTGTTGCTACTTTCTAAGAAGGTATCCCCAGATCCGGGTTAGGATCTATAGAACTCCCAAGACAGTACCCATAGTTTAAAGCAAACAAGTCAAAGCAATTG
Source organism: Vicia faba (assembly GCA_948472305.1). Taxonomy (NCBI): domain Eukaryota; kingdom Viridiplantae; phylum Streptophyta; class Magnoliopsida; order Fabales; family Fabaceae; genus Vicia; species Vicia faba. Next base: position 183,448 of record CATIWC010002736.1, on the reverse strand, counting down.
AAAACACAGTTATGAACTATCCTAAGGTACACCTCACTTTATAAGATATCCCCAGCAGAGTCGCCAGTTCTGTGATCGGTGGATCTGGAACTGACTGTTTAACACTGGTTCGCGAAATGTCGCGGAAGCAAGAGTCACCACCGTCTTTTATTTTCTCCAACAAGGAAAGGACAAAAGCACAAAAAAATTCCTTATGAGATTAGCTCTCGGTTCGGGAGGTAGATTTATAGAAAAGGAAGGTGTTAGCACCCTTTCTATCCATGGTTATCCATGGGCTCTTAGATACTTGCTCATTTGTGTTTTCAAAATGTTTGTTTGCTTTTCAAGTGTGAGTGGGTTTGAAAAAGTTTCTTTGAAAGTTTCAGATCGACTCTTGTATCAGTCCTCAAGAGTGTTTGAAAAGTTGTTTTGAAAGCTTTTTGCAAAGTGTCGGTGTGAAAAGAAGTTTTTGATTTGTTTTGAATTAGAGCAAGTATCTACGAGTCATCTACCTACCCTAAGGAATTAGGCTGTGTTAATGTCCTTAAGGTAGTGCCATCCCACCATTGAGAGGTAGGTAGCACCACCGTTGGAGGTGTTCGGGTCAATTCGAGTTTAGGGACAGTGTGGTCACCGAGCAACAGTAAGACACCTTAGAAGCTACCCTTATGCCATTGATCTTTTTATTCCGAGGCAACTATTCCGAGGCAACTTGTTTCGAGGCAACTTGTTTCGAGGCAACTAGATCAATGGAACATAAGGACTCACTAAGACGTCCTATACTCGACGACCACGTTTCGAGGGGCAAGGCAACAGTGAGGCGTACCCTAGGAGTGGTGTGTGAATTGTGTGTCATTTTCAGTTATTATTTGTCTTGTCATGCATTGGGTGAGCTACGCTTTGATTTTATTTGGGCATACATTCTTTCATGTGATTAGCAATTTAAAGGGGTGCGGAAATTAAAGCACGAAAAACGTAAATCCTACGCTATTACAAGGCGCGGATCTATACATCGCCAAATCTTTACAAAGACCCGTTTTAAGTAAATAAGTGCGGAAAATAAAAAAAAACAGTAAAAAGGTCCTATTTACTATTACATATCCGGAGCAATCACATAATAATCGAACAAATTAAATACGCGCGAATAAAGAAAAGGGAATTAATTTTTTTGTCTTTTTTTTGGTAATTAAATGAAATTGAAAACTAATTAATTATTTTAATTACAAGAAAATATTTTTTGACCTTTTTTATGTTTTTATGAAATAAAATAAAAAAAAGAATTAAAAATGTCAAAAGAAAAAGCCTAAGTCTAAATTTGTTTTTATTTATTGTGAAAAAAGGTTAAAATTAACTAATTAAACTAATTAATCTGTTAGTATTTTATTTACAAAAATAATTACTAAAGTGAAATTAATAATAATAATAATAATTACATTTTTTTTGTTTTTTTTCTGAATTTATGAAAATAATAATTTGTGAACTAACTAAATAATAATAATAATTAATAAAAGGAAAGAAAATAAGAAAAGAAATGCTAAACCAAGGAGGTGAAGGCCGGATTTTGGAGGTTTTACTCAAAATCATCCTTAGGCATCAAAAATTCCATCTAAGCCCATGGTTGTGATCGTCCATGTCTCCTGATCACGTCTATGCTTATGGTTTGTCCCAATTTCACCTGTAGACAAAATACCTAAAAACAAAACCAACGAACCCTAGGCACAGATATTGTTATACGAAGCCTAAAAATGAAATTGAATATAGCAGTTACATTGGAAATTAGGCATGGAGTATGAATATGCTATTATTTTCCAGAAAAAGTGCAAGAATGGAGAAACATGATTTCGTGTACAGGGGTGAGTTTGAGACAACTTACAGCGGTTGGTAGTGGACCTTAGGACGCGTTTGTGGTTGCCTTGGCTTCAGGGAGTGGCAAGGAAGAAAGCCACGTGCTTGCTTTGATCTGAAAATGTTTGCAACACCGCTTTAGATCTCTCACTTTTTTGGACAAATTTTGAACTTTTCCTATGGCCGTTTGTGCACACTCTCCTTTTTTTCTAGCTTCTGAATGAGGCTTGCAAGGCTTGTATATATAGGCTTGGATGAGAATCAGTCACATTAAGGAGCTTTTAAGCCTTGCAATGAAGTTTTGATTTTCTCCATAATCACCATTGAAATAACTTGCCATATTTGCTCCAAATTTAAATTTTTTTGCTTGAAATAGGTCTTGAACGAATTTGGAATATGAATGATGGTGTATCAAAGCTATTCAAACTCAAAGATATCCCTCTATTAATTTTCTTGATTTTTATTTGAATATTAAAGATTTAAATTGAATTAAATCAAATAAAATCAAATAAAAATGGAAAAATTAATTTTTAATCTTGAAATAAATTGTGGGACACGTGGGAGGCATGGCCAAGCTGAAACAAGTGGAAAAAGTGGGCCCCTTTTGTCAAAAATGAAATTTCAAGGATAGTTGCCTTTGGCCATTTCACAAAAATTTCCCAACTTCTCCAATGCATATCTTGCTCAATTTTAAAGCTATGAACATGTTCTTAGACATTTTGGAAAGGTATTGAAGTCCTTTAACCAATGTCTTTGGTCCCATGTCATTTTGATTTACCAATCTCAAGTTATGGTCTTTGACTTAAAGTGCCTTTTTGTTGACTTTTGAAAATGACCTATAATGTTGAAATTGATAACTTTTTGTGAGAGCATTTCTTGGACTTGGAATGTGAAGATGAGTTGTAGGAAATGTCATCCCCTTCAAGATGAGCATTGGATGGGATTTTTCTGATGAACCATGAAAAAGTTATGCCTTGGTCAAGTTACAGTTGACTTTTCAACTGTCCAAAAATAGAAACTTTTGACACCTTGATGATTTTTGAGCCATTCTTGTGAAATCATGGTCAAGATTTGACCAAATGATGATTCTGGCTTCAAAATAAGATGTTGACCAAAATTTTTGACTTTTGACTGCCAAATGACCATTTTGCCCCTATAGTTGACTGTGAAGCAATTAGGGCTTTTGACTGTGCAACTTGACCTTGTGAGCCTTGAAACTTGACATGTAGGTGCTTGACAATGTGTATGATCATGTGGGACTTGATTGAGCCCTTGAAAACTTCAACTTCTTTGCCAGAATCAAAACCCTAATTTGACTGGCTTAGGAGGATGGTTTGACGGTGTAGCCCTTGAGTAGACTTTGAACCATTGGAGGTGATGCTTGTCAAATCTTGAAGAATATGGGAGGGCAAATTTTGGGGTACAACAGTTGCCCCTGTTCAATCTTCTTAGACCTGAGGATGTAGATTGGCGTGTGTGCCTTTCGTGATCCAAGGGTGGAAGATGATTGAACACTAGAGTCCCCAGAAATTTGCACTCACATAGTAGAGTATCAGCAGTGTGATAGCGGGAATGGGCTTAAAGATGCCATTTGGAGAGATGATGGACAGGAGGATGGGCTTAAAGATGCCATCTGGAAGATGTGACAGAACCTTGTCGGGAATGGGCTTATAGATGCCATTTGGAACTGTAATGGATAGTTGCGTCTGAATAAGAAATAGAATGGCCTCCGTGCCTGGAGTATATCTAGCCTATATCTAGTTGTTGACGTCTGAATAAATAGTAGAATGACCGCCGTGTCTGGGGTATATCCATACTGTATCTGTATGAGCGACAGAATGTCATCCGAATCTGGATCGTATCTGGACTGAACAATAGAAGAGCATACGGGATGGAGCATCTCTAAGTTGTCTTTTAGAAGTTTGAATCTGAATAAGCAATAGAACGGCGTCCGGATCTGGAGCATCTCTAGGCTATATCTGAAAGGAAATCTGGAATGAGTATCAGAACGTCGCCATGCCTGGGTCACATCTGGACTATCTTTAGAAAGAGTCTTGAATAAGCAAGAAAATAGCATCCATATCTGGAGCATGTCTAAGCTATCTCTGAAAGGAAATCTGGAATGAGTATCAGGACGTCGCCATGCCTGGGTCACATCTGAACCATATCTAGAAGGAGTCTTGAATAAGCAAGAAAACAGCATCCATATCTGGAGCATGTCTAAGCTATCTCTGAAAGGAAATCTGGAATGAGTATCAGAATGTCGCCATGCCTGGGTCACATATGAACCATATCTAGAAGGATCTTGAATAAGCAAAAGAACAGCATCCATATCTGGAGCATTTCCAAGCTATCTCTGAAAGGAAATCTGGAATGAGTATCAGAACGTCGCCATGCCTGGGTCACATCTGAACTATCTCTAGAAGGAGTCTTGAATAAGCAAGAGAACATCATCCATATCTGGAGCATTTCCAAGCTATCTCTGAAAGGAAATCTAGAAGAAGTATCAGAACGTCGCCATGCCTGGGTCACATCTGAACTATCTCTAGAAGGAGTCTTGAATAAGCAAAAGAACAACATCCATATCTGGAGCATTTCCAAGCTATCTCTGAAAGGAAATCTGGAATGAGTATCAGAACGTCGCCATGCCTGGGTCACATCTGAACTATCTCTAGAAGGAGTCTTGAATAAGCAAGAGAATAACATCCATATCTGGAGCATTTCCAAGCTATCTCTGAAAGGAAATCTGGAAGAAGTATCAGAATATCGCCATGCCTGGGTCACATCTGAACTATCTCTAGAAGGAGTCTTGAATAAGCAAAAGAACAGCATCCATATCTGGAGCATTTCCAAGCTATCTCTGAAAGGAAATCTGGAAGAAGTATCAGAACTTCGCCATGCCTGGGTCACATCTGAACTATCTCTAGAAGGAGTCTTGAATAAGCAAAAGAATAGAATCCATATTTGGAGCATTTCCAAGCTATCTCTGAAAGGAAATCTGGAAGAAGTATCAGAACGTCGCCATGCCTGGGTCACATCTGAACTATCTCTAGAAGGAGTCTCTGAATAAGCAAAAGAACAACATCCATATCTGGAGCATTTCCAAGCTATCTCTGAAAGGAAATCTGGAATAAGTATCAGAACGTCGTCATGCCTGGGTCACATCTGAACTATATCTAGAAGGAATCTCTGAATAAGCAAAAGAACAACATCCATATCTGGAGCATTTCCAAGCTATCTCTGAAAGGAAATCTGGAATAAGTATCAGAACGTCGCCATGCCTGGGTCACATCTGAACCATATCTAGAAAGGTCATCTCTGAATAAACAACAGAACAGCCTCCGTGCCCGGAGCATCTCTAAGTTATATCTGAGAAGAAATCTGGAATAAGCAGAACGTCGCCATGCCTGGGTCACATCTGAACCATATCTAGAAAGGTGATCTCTGAATAAACAATAGAACAGCCTCCGTGCCCGGAGCATCTCTAAGTTATATCTGAGAAGAAATCTGGAATAAGTATCAGAACGTCGCCAAGCCTGGGTCACATCTGAACCATATCTAGAAAGGAATTTTGAATAAGCAAAAGAACAACATCCATATCTGGAGCATTTCCAAGCTATCTCTTTAATATTTTTAACGTAGACATGCCCTAGCCGGATACAGGTATCGAAACCACAATCAATCGCTCACAGACATGCCCTGGCTAGATACAGGAATCGAATCTGGGATTGCGATAGTTGATAGTAATCATCTTTGTATCGACCTTTCCTAAAAAAAGGCAAAACATTAGTTATATGCAATGTCATGGTGCATGGAATGCGCGATGTCATGACGTTCTCAGGGAGAAATGAGATTGTGTGATATGATGTTTATATCATGTATGAAAATGTGATGTTTGCGAATGTATTTTTGTCTAGGAAAATAAATCCTTGACGAATGCCGGGAGCTTATCTTGGGCTGATGTTGCAAGAATACTGGTAGGAGAAGATAACTCCGTTGGGGAATAAACTTGGCGAATAGATTACTCTGCGGGGAAAATTACTCTAGCGATCTTGCTGGGGAAAATACTATGTGGGAAGAGAGGTACTTCGCTGAGATGTTGTATGAGAACTCCGCTGGGGATACCATTGTTGATTTACGTTTGGGAGGTTTGAGGAACTCCGCTGGGGATAGGAATACTTCACCGAGGACGATCTTTCCGTGGCAATTAGCTGAGGATAACCCAGTTATAAGCTCTGGCGAGGAATAACCTTCTGAATAAAGATGGGGAGAGATATGCTCTGCCAAGGATAAGCTTCCAGAATCTACTGGGGATAAGCTTCCTACTGGGGAGATGATTTAACTCTCCTGGGGAGACTTTGGACTGTACTGGGAAGGGCTCCGCTGGATGTCTAGATTCCGCCGAGGAACAATCTTAGATCAAGACTGACGGGGATGCTTGTTGAGGGTGTTTGTAGACTCCGTTGAGGAATGTTGAGATCTGTTAGGGATACTCAACTTCCTTAAGGCTGGCAGTATGTTAACTCTGCTTGGGGAGAGTGTTGCCGACTTGCTGGAGATACTGTGCCTTCTCTACTCGGGGGGGAGTATGGCTGAACCTTGGCTCACTCTCTGGGGAATTAAGGTATCTTGATTACATTCTTCAGCCGAACTCACCTTGGTACCTTGGTGGACAGAGCAATTAGATTGCCTAGACAACTCATTATTGCCCCTGTTTCTGCGAGAGAAGGTACCCGTAGAGGTGCTTGATGACTGCCGATTGACAAATCTTCTTCTGGTAGGCGAGTGACGAGATGACGAGACATAGTCGTACGCTTTGATCCCTAATTTTTGCCTGGACCGCCCTTTCGGGTTTTCAGTCCACCAGGATACCCATTTTTGCCCAAGCCGCCTTTTCAGGTTTTCGACTTGCCGGGTGTACTGATTTTTTTTCATTTCATCCCTCATTTTGCCCGAACCCTTTTGGTTCGCTGGGAAGCCCTAATTTTTGCCTAGGTGTGTCAACCTAGCGGGTCTTTGATTACGCGTAGTATTTTTTCCGACTATGTCCATGCTCTCAGGATGTAGGGAGGTGCCCATGTTATTGTGTTGGCACGCTACCAGAAGATGTTTGGTCATGCAAGATTTGTTGCTGGGAATTAATGTCCAATGCCCCAAGTGGCTCAGGCGGAGGTTTGCCTCTGGCTGTTTGGCATCTTGAGAGATTCCTTGAATCTTGACTGGACTGCCCCATATGATGGCCAATGATCAGGCCATGCCCCTTGATTGGAAGTGCTTCTTCCACTGGAGGTGACTCTTTTGTTGAGAAGACCTTCGTTCATCGGATATTCGTTGCGCAAAGTTCTCTGCTGTTCAAACAAATAATCATATGCGAACAATGTTATCTTAAGAATGCAAAGCTTATGTCTGTCTTGAAATTTTTGAAAATGCATTTTTCAATAAAAGCAAGTGAATTTTTTGTAAACTGTGATGTCAACTCGTTATTTTACCGTAAGCCTTAAGGAGTCAGGATACCTTTGTAACAATATGCTTTCGAACTAACCCATGCTTCAGCTAGGACTTTTAAGGGTTATAACGTGGCCTGGTTCACGGTTTAAGAAACAAAGGATAAAGGCTCAAATTATATTTGTACCCACCCGCTCTTCGTGATGTTCTTCAAACCTAAACTCAGTTGATCGTGCGTTAGACCTTGTTTGAATCTTTGTCCTGATGTTCCAATGATGGTTCAGATATTGATGATTTATTCTGAATAGGCAGTCATTTTTTGGTTTTTGTTGAGGGTTTGTATGACCTCTTTCTTTTTTGATTTTATTATCCCGGTCTTTTGCCTGAACTGTTTTCTTTTTCGAATTACAGTCAGCGGGATGCCCCAGCTTTGTAAGTCTCCTTCATAGGTTTTGACTTAATGGGTTTTTATTTTGAGAAGTAATGACTGCCTGTCTGTATGATTGTTCGGAACCATCACTGTCTTTTGTTTTGTAAGGACCTCTTTGGTGCCATTCATTATGCACTTGGATCAACTGAGAGAACTACCCTGCCCCAGGTTATGGTAAAGGGTTTTAATTTTTGAAAAGAAAAAAAAAACTCCTACTTCTTTGGCTCAGAGGGGTTTACGAGGGATTATCTTCCTTATAACTCCAGTGTTTAGGGATTGAAACAATGCTTGTACCTCATCAGCGGGGTCTGTTCAAAAGCATACTGTAGATTGCGGTATCGTTTTCGTCATCCTTCCTCAAGAGGCTTAGAATTATTAATTGAGAATTGATCATCACAAAAATATGAAAACAGTTTGCATATAGCGAATGCGAGCATATGGATTCAAAACAGACATGTGCGATGCATTGATAAAATAACAAAGTTTGCTATGACAATAATTGTTTGAACAATCAAAAGAAAATTACAACTCGAAAAATTCTAATGAACAAAAATCCTCTAGTTTGAATTAGTCATTTCTCAGCGGAAGATTTTCATCTCGCCATCTGGCATGAACTCCAGCACCCCTTCGTCAATCAAGTCCTGGATTTTGTTCTTCAAGGTCCAACAGTCGTCGGTAGCATGCCTCGGGCTGTCTGAATGATCAGCACAGCGGGTGTTGGGGTTGTACCTTGAAGGTGTCATATTCGGATTCTTAGGAGGGTCCTTTAGAGTGATCAGATTGACCTCTAGCAAGCGCTTCAATATAAAGGACGATGGTATCTCAGTCTCCGAGAAATGTCTTCCAGGCGTATATCATTTATGCTGACTACCCCGTTGAGGCTGGGCTCGTGACCCTGAAGCATGCTGAGGAGATTTTCCTTTGTCTTCCTGCCCCGCCTGTGGTTGAATGATGACTGGAACTTCAACCTTGGTTGTTTTCCCCCCTGGATTATTTTGAAGCAGCTTGGTGACGAGGACCCTGAGCTCTTCTTGTTTTTGAGCTAAGTCCTGAATGAGAGTCATTTGGCCCATCAACTGCCCCATCATTTGGATCTTCATGGTTGCCAACTCAATTTGTAGCCCTTCCAGCTGATCGTTCCTGATACCCCATGCATTCCCTAGGGTCAAGTTCCTTGTGAGGAGAGCCTTTATTTCTTCTTGCCCCTGGGATAGGTTCAAGAACATTTCTTGCAGTTGGGCGTTCTGAGCCCGAAGATCCTGGTTGTCCGGTTGGAAAGCCATCGCTGAAATAAACAGCGAAGATGGTGAGTGACCTGTCAAGAGGGTACCTGTAATGCAATGATATGTATGATATGTATGCAATGTTTTCAAGGACCTCGCAGGGTAAACAAGAAGATTGTTAGCATTTGAATTTGTAGCTTGATTGAAGGAACTCCACGTTGCTGAGAATCCTTCTTCAAGGGTCAAGGCTCACCATATCGAGTGGGTCATAGCCCCTGACAATTTTGGCTCGGGGAACCTTCTTCAAGTGTCAAAGCTCACCATATCAAGTGGGTCATAGCCCCTGACAATTTTAGCTAGAGGAAAATAAATCCTCTTTGCCCCTTGCTAGACGTTTGATTCATCATGACCTGCATCACAAGCCCTTGAGATCCTTGAAATGGGTTAGTCCTTATGCAGGATGTATGCAATGGTATGATGTTATGCTATGCATGGAGTGATGTAGGTAAACCCTGTTATGAGTCCAGATTAAGGACTGTAAATAAAACCTGCAAGAAACTTAGTAACCCTGTTATGAGTCCCAATTAAGGACTATAAACAAAACCTGCAAGTAGTCAGATAACAAGCATGCAAGTAGTCAAGTTGGAAGGCACACAAGTCACACAAGAGAAGCCCTTAGAGTTTAGGCCAGCATGGGGTCTGGGTATTACCCTCTTGAAGTTGGTGGGCTCAAAACCTGTCCTATCAGAAGTAACCGGGTTCTAAGGGTCCCAATATCACTGGATTGCTTTCATTGTTCATCATTTCGATTTAGCCACTGAACTGGCGACCGAAATATTCCAGGAAAGCAACCCTCAATTGAGTGTAGTATCGAGTATCAACCAACCTCGGACTGCACCAAAGTCAGTTATCTCACTACCCTAAAGAGGCCAAGATGGTTCAATTAAGGTTCCTAAGGTTAGTTGATGCTTCACGACACCACGCGGCGGCCCCGTACTCTCCTTGACTGAACTCAAGGGTTACCGGTACACACCAAAGTGCCACATCAACGTAGCAGACTGCTTCAACCATGTCGGTATACCCCGCACAGTTCCCTCACAACCTTGTTGCTACTTTCTAAGAAGGTATCCCCAGATCCGGGTTAGGATCTATAGAACTCCCAAGACAGTACCCATAGTTTAAAGCAAACAAGTCAAAGCAATTGAAAACACAGTTATGAACTATCCTAAGGTACACCTCACTTTATAAGATATCCCCAGCAGAGTCGCCAGTTCTGTGATCGGTGGATCTGGAACTGACTGTTTAACACTGGTTCGCGAAATGTCGCGGAAGCAAGAGTCACCACCGTCTTTTATTTTCTCCAACAAGGAAAGGACAAAAGCACAAAAAAATTCCTTATGAGATTAGCTCTCGGTTCGGGAGGTAGATTTATAGAAAAGGAAGGTGTTAGCACCCTTTCTATCCATGGTTATCCATGGGCTCTTAGATACTTGCTCATTTGTGTTTTCAAAATGTTTGTTTGCTTTTCAAGTGTGAGTGGGTTTGAAAAAGTTTCTTTGAAAGTTTCAGATCGACTCTTGTATCAGTCCTCAAGAGTGTTTGAAAAGTTGTTTTGAAAGCTTTTTGCAAAGTGTCGGTGTGAAAAGAAGTTTTTGATTTGTTTTTAATTAGAGCAAGTATCTACGAGTCATCTACCTACCCTAAGGAATTAGGCTGTGTTAATGTCCTTAAGGTAGTGCCATCCCACCATTGAGAGGTAGGTAGCACCACCGTTGGAGGTGTTCGGGTCAATTCGAGTTTAGGGACAGTGTGGTCACCGAGCAACAGTAAGACACCTTAGAAGCTACCCTTATGCCATTGATCTTTTTATTCCGAGGCAACTATTCCGAGGCAACTTGTTTCGAGGCAACTTGTTTCGAGGCAACTAGATCAATGGAACATAAGGACTCACTAAGATGTCCTATACTCGACGACCACGTTTCGAGGGGCAAGGCAACAGTAAGGCGTACCCTAGGAGTGGTGTGTGAATTGTGTGTCATTTTCAGTTATTATTTGTCTTGTCATGCATTGGGTGAGCTACGCTTTGATTTTATTTGGGCATACATTCTTTCATGTGATTAGCAATTTAAAGGGGTGCGGAAATTAAAGTACGGAAAACGTAAATCCTACGATATTACAAGGCGCGGGTCTATACATCGCCAAATCTTTACAAAGACCCGTTTTAAGTAAATAAGTGCGGAAAATAAAAAAAAACAGTAAAAAGGTCCTATTTACTATTACATATCCGGAGCAATCACATAATAATCGAACAAATTAAATACGCGCGAATAAAGAAAAGGGAATTAATTTTTTTGTCTTTTTTTTGGTAATTAAATGAAATTGAAAACTAATTAATTATTTTAATTACAAGAAAATATTTTTTGACCTTTTTTATGTTTTTATGAAATAAAATAAAAAAAGAATTAAAAATGTCAAAAGAAAATGCCTAAGTCTAAATTTGTTTTTATTTATTGTGAAAAAAGGTTAAAATTAACTAATTAAACTAATTAATTTGTTAGTATTTTATTTACAAAAATAATTACTAAAGTGAAATTAATAATAATAATAATAATTACATTTTTTTTTGTTTTTTTTCTGAATTTATGAAAATAATTATCTGTGAACTAACTAAATAATAATAATAATTAATAAAAGGAAAGAAAATAAGAAAAGAAATGCTAAACCAAGGAGGTGAAGGCCGGTTTTTGGAGGTTTTACTCAAAATCATCCTTAGGCATCAAAAATTTCATCTAAGTCCATGGTTGTGATCGTCCATGTCTCCTGATCACGTCTATGCTTATGGTTTGTCCCAATTTCACCTGTAGACAAAATACCTAAAAACAAAACCAACAAACCCTAGGCACGGGTATTGTTATACGAAGCCTAAAAATGAAATTGAATATAGCAGTTACATTGGAAATTAGGCATGGAGTATGAATATGCTATTATTTTCCAGAAAAAGTGCAAGAATGGAGAAACATGATTTCGTGTACAGGGGTGAGTTTGAGACAACTTACAGCGGTTGGTAGTGGACCTTAGGACGCGTTTGTGGTTGCCTTGGCTTCAGGGAGTGGCAAGGAAGAAAGCCACGTGCTTGCTTTGATCTGAAAATGTTTGCAACACCGCTTTAGATCTCTCACTTTTTTGGACAAATTTTGAACTTTTCCTATGGCCGTTTGTGCACACTCTCCTTTTTTTCTAGCTTCTGAATGAGGCTTGCAAGGCTTGTATATATAGGCTTGGATGAGAATCAGTCACATTAAGGAGCTTTTAAGCCTTGCAATGAAGTTTTGATTTTCTCCATAATCACCATTGAAATAACTTGCCATATTTGCTCCAAATTTAATTTTTTTTGCTTGAAATAGGTCTTGAATGAATTTGGAATATGAATGATGGTGTATCAAAGCTATTCAAACTCAAAGATATCCCTCCATTAATTTTCTTGATTTTTATTTGAATATTAAAGATTTAAATTGAATTAAATCAAATAAAATCAAATAAAAATGGAAAAATTAATTTTTAATCTTGAAATAAATTGTGGGACACGTGGGAGGCATGGCCAAGCTGAAACAAGTGGAAAAAGTGGGCCCCTTTTGTCAAAAATGAAATTTCAAGGATAGTTGACTTTGGCCATTTCACAAAAATTTCCCAACTTCTCCAATGCATATCTTGCTCAATTTTAAAGTTATGAACATGTTCTTAGACATTTTGGAAAGGTCTTGAAGTCCTATAACCAATGTCTTTGGTCCCATGTCATTTTGATTTACCAATATCAAGTTATGGTCTTTGACTTAAAGTGCCTTTTTGTTGACTTTTGAAAATGACCTATAATGTTGAAATTGATAACTTTTTGTGAGAGCATTTCTTGGACTTGGAATGTGAAGATGAGTTATAGGAAATGTCCTCCTCTTCAAGATGAGCATTGGATGGGATTTTTCTGATGAACCATGAAAAAGTTATGCCTTGGTCAAGTTACAGTTGACTTTTCAACTGTCCAAAAATAGAAACTTTTGACACCTTGATGATTTTTGAGCCATTCTTGTGAAATCATGGTCAAGATTTGACCAAATGATGATTGTGGCTTCAAAATAAGATGTTGACCAAAAATTTTGACTTTTGACTGCCAAATGACCATTTTGCCCTTACAATTGACTGTGAAGCAATTAGGGTTTTGGATGTGCAACTTGACCTTGTGAGCCTTGAAAACTTGACATGTTGGTGCTTGACAATGTGTATGAGCATGTGGGACTTGATTGAGCCCTTGAAAACTTCAACTTCTTTGCCAGAATCAAAACCCTAATTTGACTGGCTTAGGAGGATGGTTTGACTGTGTAGCCCTTGAGTAGACTTTGAACCATTGGAGGTGATGCTTGTCAAATCTTGAAGAATATGGGAGGGAAAATTTTGGGGTACAACAGCAATGATAATGGGGGAAGAGAAATAGGTAATGGTTCAATGTATTATGAGCAGCGGTTGAAGAAGATGGAAGGTTGAAAAGGTTTAGTGAGGGTTTCTGTAATAATACAGGAACACGTTTGTATTATCAGTGTGTGCTGAGCGTCACACATATGTGCCGGGCGGCACAAGGCTATGTGAAGTATGAAGGGCGTCACGCTTGTGTGGCGAGCGACACGAGTCTAAAACTGGATATTTTGCATATCCTATATTACAGCATACCTCTTCAATAATTCTACATAAATATATATGGATAAATGATATGGGATAATTTAAATATATATATATATATATATATATATATATATATATACACACGTAGATATGATATTAATGCAGAATAAACGAAATAAAGAAAACTCATAATAAAATTGAACTGAAGAAATAAATAAAAATTGTGTGGAATGATAAAATTGTATTGAATGATAAATTTCCAAAAATACTAAAATAAAGTGTCAAATAAATAATGAAAATCTAATAAAACGTCTCTCCACACTTAAACAAAACATTGTCCCCAATGTTTTAAATGTGGAAAGAAAATAAAATAAAGCAGTAAGTCTGGTGAATCAGCCACGACAGTCCAACGATGCAGAGAAAAGATGCTGATAAATGTAATCCAGCTGTTCGACTACCGTATCCATAAAGGAATGGAAGTCAATCCGCAAAATAACAAGCTCATCCTTCAACATATCAATCTCTGATTGAATGGAAGTCAAAACGGGAGCAGGATGAAATACAGGAGGCGGAGAAACAATTGGAGAGTCGGGGAAATTTAAGCCTATTTGTTCGGGAGGTGGGAAGTCATGGTAGAAAGGAGGGGTCTAAAGATCAATATCCTCATCGGAAAGGAAAGCATCTAGGTGATCATATATCATGGGTGTCCCAGGAGTGTGTGGTGGTGACATGTGTGGTGCGTCCCAATCATATAACCAGTTATTTCGGTCATGTATGCTTGTCCTAGGGTCAGGTAAGGTAAAAAGTGGCATTAACTGATTATTAATGAGGATGTCGAAACTACCTGGGCCTAAGTTCCCGATGATACCCCTATTGAAACAGAAACTAATATCCATAGGCTGGAATCTACCCTGAGGGACAAGGTTCAGCAATTGTTGTCTTAATCCGATAACATTAGCTATCATGGTCACTAAACCTCCTATAAGAATGGGTTCATGTTCATCCCTCACAAGACGGTGAAAATTTGCTAGCATAAATGTAGCTCCGTTTATAGAACGATTTTGCGAGGTGCAGAAAATGATAAATAACTCAACTCTAGAAACATTGGTAATGTTTTCGGCTTTACCAAACAGGGTGTGGGCTAGAATTTTGTGGAAATATCTAAAAGCTGGGTTGTGGATGTTTTCAGAATGCATGTCCTCAGGCTCAGGGTTACTAATGCCTATAATATCCGCCCAGAAATAATCAAGCTCACCTATATGAAAAAGCTCTTCCGGGACTACAGTAAATGCATCCAGGCTATGTGGGAATCCTAGTAACTCAGCTAGCTCTCTGTTGGTGAAAGTGTACTCTATATCGAACAATCTGAATCTAATAAGTCCCCTATTAAATCCTAGACCGTGGTCAGGTTTGTAGGCAAGGGAACCTAAAAACTCTAAAGTCTGTCTACAGTAAGAGCTTAATTTTCTCCTTATAGCAGATGTATCCCATCCTATTTGGCTCAATAAAAACAGAACACTAGCCCGAATCCCTAAGGTTATCATGGCTGGTCCGTCAGGGTAGGTACTTAATCCTAACACCCTATTAGAAAGAGACTCAAACCTCCTCCACCGGTTCCTTCCTCTGAACACAATGCCCATCGTATCAACCAAGTTCATCGTGGTTAGTATACTAGCTAATCAAAATGTTAGCCCGAAGTAGGTTGACAGTTAGCATTAAGTTAGTAATGGGCAAAATTATAGAAACAATACTATATATTTTAACATTAATAATAATAAAAGCAATAAATAAAAATAAAATAGAAAAACAAGCAAAACAAAAAGAAAAGACTCAAAGTTGGGTTGTCTCCCAAGAAGCGCTTTGTTTAAAGTCGTAAGCTCGACATTACATGGGGATTAATCTGATGAATAGGGTGGTAGCGCATCTAGTCTAATTGTTGTGTAATATTCTTTGTTATCTATGTTATGATAATGTTTTAAGCATTGTCCGTTTACAATGAAAGGTTTGCAACTCATTCCTTTGATTTCTATTGCGCCACTTTTAAAAATCTTGATAACTTCGAATGGACCAGACCATCTAGAACTAAGTTTCCTCGAGAATAATTTAAGTCTAGAATTAAAAAGGAGAACTATATTGCCTTCATTGAATTCTTTTCTAGATATTCGTTTATCGTGCCATTTTTTAGTTCTCTCTTTATATATCCGAGCATTTTCGTAAGCGTCTAGTCTAAGTTCTTCTAGTTCATGGATGTCTAAGATTTTTTTCTCACCCGCAGCGATGTAATTTAAGTTAAGGGTCTTAATGGCCCAATAAGCCTTATGTTCTATTTCCACCGGCAGATGACATGATTTCCCATAAACTAGTTTGAATGGTGTTGTTCCAATCAGAGTTTTATATGTTGTCCTATATTCCCATAGAGCGTCATGTAACTTAGATGACCAATCTTTCCTAGAGGTTGCTACAGTTTTTTCTAATATTTTCTTTATTTCTCTGTTGGAGACATCTACTTGCCCACTTGTTTGTGGATGATAAGGCGTTGCAACACGATGTCGGACTCCATATTTCGCTAATAATTTTTCTAGGATTATGGAAATGAAATGGGAGCCACCATCATTGATGATGAGTCTCGACACACCGAACCTTGGAACGATTACATTCTTGAAAAGTCTGACTACTACTCTCGTGTCATTTTTTGGAAAGGCTATAGCCTCCATCCATTTTGAAACATAGTCGACATCAACTAGTATGTAGTGATTTCCAAAGGAAGATGGGAAAGGTCCCATGAAATCGATTCCACATACATCAAAGACTTCAACTTCCAGATGCCCTTTTAAGGCATCTCATCACGTCTAGAGATGTTTTCAGTGCATTGGCACTGGTCGCAATTTTTAACCGTGATATGGACGTCTTTCCAGGGGTTAAGACAATAAAGTCCATTTTGTAATATCTTAGCACAAGTCTTTGAAGTACTTGCATGTCCTCCATAGGGAGCGGCATGACAGTGGAAAATTATGTTTTCGATTTCACTTTTGGGAACACATCGATGGAAAATACCATCAGCGCCTCTTTTGAAAAGTAAAGGCTCGTCCCAATAATAATAATGTTTAAGGTCATGAAAGAATTTCTTCTTTTGATGATAAGACATATCGGGTGGAAGCACTCCGGCAGCCAAATAGTTAACTAAATCGTCATACCATGGTAGCATGGTTGTGGTTCATATTGCTTCCAAAATTTCGTTTGCCTTCTTGTCTTCATAAGTCACAGGGTACTCATTTATGATACTATCTTGTTCTAATTGGTCTACAAGGCATTCATAAGGAAAATCGTCATTGATGGGAACATGATCTGGTTTGATGCCCTCTATTCTGGATAGGTGGTCAGCGACTACATTCTCGGTGCCTCTCATGTCTTTTATTTCTAAATCGAATTCTTGAAGAAGTAAGATCCACCTTAGTAATCTTGGTTTGGCGTCTTTATTACTTAAGAGGTACCAGATTGCAGCGTGGTCAGTATAGATAATTATTCGTGCTTCTACTAGGTAGGAACGAAATTTATCTAAAGCAAACACAACAGCTAACAATTCTTTTTTTTTGTGGTAGCGTAATTTTTCTGTGCAGGATCTAGGGTTCTACTTGCATAGTAGATCGCATGAAGCTTTTTATCCTTTCTTTGTCTAGGACTACGCCTACGGCATAGTCATTGGCATCACACATTATCTAAAATGGTTCGTTCCAATCAGGAGGTTGCATAATAGGTGCTAAAATTAATGCCTTTTTTAGAGTTGTAAACACGTCCAAACATTTGTCGGTGAAGATGAAGTCATCATCCTTCATTAGGAGTTCGGTTAGAGGTTTGGTTATTTTAGAGAAGTCTTTAATGAAACGTCGATAAAAACCGACGTGTCCTAGAAAACTCCTTATCTCTATAACAGTTTTAGGCGGTTGAATATTTTCTATAACTTTGATCTTTGCTTTATCTACTTCAATTCTCTTATCAGATACTATGTGCCCTAAGAAAATTCCTTGTCGTACCATGAAGTGGCATTTTCCCAGTTTAACACGAGATTAACACTTACGTATATTTCTAGCACCATTTCAAGGTTCGATAAACATCCCTCAAAACTTTGTCCATAGACAGAGAAGTCATCCATAAAAACTTCCATCATTCCATCTAGAAAATCAGAGAAGATTGACATCATACATCTCTGAAATATTGCAGGGGTATTGCATAATCCGAATGGCATTCGTCGATAAGCGAATGTACCATAAGGACAAGTGAAAGTTGTTTTTTCTTGGTCGTCGAGATGGATAGGAATTTGGAAAAATCCAGAATAACCGTCTAAATAGAAGAAGTTAGAGTGTTTAGCTAGTCGTTCAAGCATTTGATCAATGAATGGTAAAGGAAAGTGATCTTTATGAGTGGATTTGTTTAACTTTCTATAGTCGATGCACATTCTCCACCCGGTGTGAGTTCGTTTCGCTAAAGATTCTCCTTTAGTGTTGCTGACAACCGTAACACCACCTTTCTTAGGTATGACATGCACTGGGCTAACCCATTTACTGTCGGATATTGGGCATATGATTCATGCTTCTAGTAGCTTTTCTACTTCCTTTTTGACTACATCGCTCATAATGGGATTTATTCTCCTTTGATGTTCCCTAGAGGTTTTATAGTCTTCCTCTAGCATAATACGGTGCATGAAGATAGAAGGGCTTATTCCTTTTAGATCTGATATGTTATAACCTAAAGTGGTTGGGTTTTTCTAAGGACATGTAGTAATTTTTCAGTCTCTATTTATCTTAAGTATGCATTGACTATAACTGGTCGTTCAAGTTCTGTGTCTAGGAATTCATATCTTAGGTCTTTGGGTAATGTTTGGAGTTCTATGGCAGGTTTCTTTTGACAAGGTATAGGATCAGGCGTTAAGGCTAGGCATTCACTCAGGTTTTCATCTTGATATTCAGGGCGCCAATTATCATCTTCGAGTATCGGGGGTATGGGAATCCTTAATACTTCTGAATAAGTGGTTTATTGTTTCTCCATTTCTTTCACGCATTTATCGATTTCATCTAGGAAATAACATGAATCATCGATGGCTGGTGCCATGAGGAATTTAGATAAGATAAATTCAACCTTTTCCTCTCCGACTTCGAAGGTCAGTTTTCCATTTTTGACATCTATTATGGCTCTTGCAGTAGCTAGGAATGGTCTACCTAATAGAATAGGAATATAGGAGTCTTCTTTAATGTCCATGATTACGAAATCAGTAGGGATATATAATTGTCCTATACGTACATGAACATTTTCTAACATACCTAAAGGAAATTTCATTGATCGATCAACTAATTGTACGGACATTCTCGTTGGTCTCAGTTCTCCCATGTTGAGTTTCTTGCAAATTGATAATGGCATCATACTAATACTGGCTCCTAAATCACATAATGCTTTGTCTATGACAAATTTTCCGATTATGCAAGGTATGGAAAAACTACCTGGGTCTTTAAGTTTAGGAGGCATGTTTTTTTGTATTATAGCACTACACTCAGCAGTGAGCAATACAGTTTCCTTATCCTTAAGCTTTTTCTTATTGGATAAGATTTCTTTAAGAAATTTAGCGTAGGAGGGCATTTGTGTGATTGCTTCTGTAAAAGGTATGGTAATGTTAAGTTGTTTCAGAAGTTCAATGAATTCCTTGAATTGCCCTACGTTCTTAGACTTAGCAAGTCTTTGAGGATATGTAATGGATGGTTTATAGGGTGGTGGAGGCACATAAGGTTCTTCTTTTTTTACGGTCTCTTCGTCACCTTCTTTTTCTACTTCCTTTAGTTCATTCCTTCTCAATTTCTTTTCCATTTTTTTGGTACATGGTTGGGTTCTCGATTCTAGGTTCAGTTGGTCCGCTTAGTTCTGTCCCACTTCGTAGTATTATGGCGTTAGCGTGTCCCTTCAGATTTGGTTGGGTATGTCCAGGAAAAGTTCCAGCTGTTGAGCCACTTGCGAAATTTGTGTTTCTAACATTTTGTTGTGTGTGGCAAGGGCATCAATCTTATTAGTCAATTGCTTAATATGTTCACTAGTGTGAATGTTTTGATTCATGAAATCTTTGTTAGTTTGAGCTTGGTTAGCTACAAAGTTTTCTATCATGATTTCGATGTTGGACTTCCTAGGGATATTTGGGATATTTTGGATGGATTTTTGAAATCCTGGAGGTGTAGTAGGATCTTGCCCTGGTGCGTATAAAGAGTTATTGCTTTTGTATGAAAAGTTTGGATGGTTCTTCCAAGCATGGTTATATTTATTACCATATAGGGGTTTCCTTGAGCATAATTCACTTGATCAACTGGTAAAAGTAGACATTCAGGTGCGTTATGCACGTGAAGTCCGCGTAGATCATAGGTTGGAGTTACTGCAGCCACAGTGGCTGCAGGAGTTATGGTCAAGATTTCTATCTTTTGGGTAAGGGCCTCTACCTTAGCATTAACTTAGTCTAAGCTGCTAACTTCATGCATACCACTCTTCGATGGAGATTATTCCATCATTGTTCTATCGCTTCCCCACTAATAGTGATTTTGAGCCATACTTTCGATAAGTTGATAGACATCATGGTATGGTTTATCCATCTGTGCACCACCAACAGCTGCGTCAATCGTTAGTCTTATGTTGTACAAGAGACCATTGTAAAAGGTGTGGATGATCAGTCATTCCTCTAGACCGTGATGTAGACAGAGTCACAACATGTCTTTGTATCTCTCTCATGCTTCGAAAAGAGATTCACTTTCCTTTTGTTTAAAACCATTTATATTAGCTCTCAGCATAGACGTCTTACTCGGCGAAAAATACGGCGCTAGGAAAACTTTCTTCAATTTGTTCCATGTGGTAACATAGTTGGATGGTAGAGACTGGAGCCATGCTCTAGCTCTATCTCTTAGCGAGAAAGGAAAAAGATGGAGTCTTATCGCTTTAGGGCTGACTCCATTTGCTTTCACTGTGTCTACGTAATGCACAAACACGGATAAATGAAGGCTTGGATCATCCGTAGGACATCTTGGAAATTCCTTTTGTTGAACGACTTGCAAAAGTGAAGGCTTTAGTTTGAAATCATTCCGTGCGATAGCGGAAGCAACAATACTGTTGTGGGGTTCCTCTTGCGATGGGGCAGCATAATCCTTCAGAAGACGATTTTGGGGTCCTTCAGCCATTTTGGGGTCAGGAAGAGAAAATTTAGGAAGATTGATTTCAGGAAGATTATACTTGGCTTGGTACTCTCTGATTCGGCGTCTTATGCTAACAAAATGCTCTACTTCGTTAATTGGTTTCTCTAATTCCTCGTCTTTAGAGCGAGTGCTTGGCATACAATCGACAGTTAAAATAAAAAATAAAATTGGTTGCCTTAGTCTATACTGCGTAACAACATATTTACAGTATTTGACTAATTCAGTCCCCGACAATGGTGCCAAAAACTTGGTCGCGACTTTATGAGTCTATCGGGTGTAGTGGCTGCAAGTGCATAGTCTAACATGTAGTTTTAAAAGATATCAAACACACAAGGACTGATGGTCAGAACTACTGTTATCTAAAGGTTACTATGTAAAGCTAAGACTAATTATAAATTTGAGTATTTGGGTTTAATCGGGAATTAACTAGAATTTAATAATTAATGACGAGATACCGGTATGTATTTTGTTAACCTAAGGGATTCAGTACGTCATTGGCATTTTTTATTAGTATTAAAACACAGTTTCGGTGAAACTATTTATTTAAAAACCCTCGTCACAAATTTCTGTTCTATTGAATTAGATCATATCAGTTAAGCTCGAAATGAGCGCTTCCGCTGTTTCATTTAAAACTCAAAAGTATTTTTTGAAAACAAATAAGTTCTAATTAACGTTAAAGCGCTTTCGCTATTTTTAAACTTAATGTTTCAATAACCACTATCCAGGTAAAACCTCAAACTTCCGCTCTATTGATTTTAACCTTAGACTGTTTCTTACTTTCGTACAAAAACAATTAAATATTCAATTGGAAATTAAAACCAAAAAAGTATTTTTTAAAAATAATAATAATTCCAATTAATTACCGAATCCCTTTAGTCAAGTTTTACATACCGGTATAAGGAATCTAGCCAGATATAATATTATCGCAGAATATCATATAATTAAAGTGTAAATTCAACATCTCATGCATGATAAGAAAGAAATAAACTATGCTATTTAGAATAAGAACCTGAAAAGTGAATAAGAATGTGGTTAATTCCAATAAGCGTGTGTCTACCACAAGTCGGAAGGATTGACTTTAAGTAAAAATAGCGCGAACAAAATCACTAAATAATTATGGAGGTCTGGAAACAAACTAGTGTTGCAGTATTTCTTCGATATGGAAAAACACTGCTCTGACGGTGAGGTTTTATTGCCTACAAAATACTACTACTGGAAGATTAATGCTGGAATTCTAAAACTCGAAAGTAAAAAGAAGAATACAATCTAAATAATGTTCAGTAGAAAAATAAACTTCGTAACAAATTTAGTTCAAAGTGCAGGCCAAAGAGAGAGAGAGCTAGAGTTGGAAATTTCTTCCTTTTATGGAGTCCATTTTTGTTGAGGAAAAATAGGTAACTTCCATGATTCACGTTCTTCATGCGGAGAAAATCCAGGTGATGTGCGCTTATTATGCTCCACTGGTGAAGACTTCGTAACTGCTTGGATCGTGCACGTAATCCACATTTGTCCCGGTCGTAACATGAGCATGCTGAGGGGCACAAAGATTTAACTCATGCCGGTCGTAACGCCTTTGTGGCAGGCGGCACACTTCTCTGCTATAGAATTGCATTTTTACTGTTTTAAACTCTTTTCTTCTTCATTTTTCCATTCTTTTTCTTCCTTTTCTTATTTATGCCTTGTGTGACACCCCAAATTAATTCAAGTGTTAAATAATTAGGAATTTAATTATTAAATTAATTAAAGGCTTAATTAATAATATTTTGGATTAAATGGATGAATTAATTATGGAATTAAAAAGGAAGACCGGGGGGTGTAAGGTTGAATTAGAGGTGTGTGAAGTAAAAAGCTCTACTAAATAATTACTAATTTATTTCTATTATTTGGAAAATAATAAAAGGAATATAAAAAGAAGGATAAAAAGGAAAAGAAAGAAAAAGAAGGTTATTTGGAAAGAAGCCATTATACGTGAAATTGGAGAAGAGAAGAGAAGAGAGGAAAAAGCCAAACGCCGTGAATTCGAAGGATCGTCGCGAGGTAATGGGTGATTTCAATTATTTAATATGTCTTATAGATTTTGGGATCAATAGAATTGATTAAGCATGTTAGGAATCTCAATTTAGGATTTTCTAGGTTTGTAGAATTTGTCCCTAATGTTGTCAAATTGTTGGAATTGAACCAATTGCATGATATAGGATTGTTAGGAATGGTTGAATTGTGTTATTTGACATTATGTTGATGTTATTTGGGTGATTCTGGTGTTAATTTATGTGGTCATTCGTATGGGTATGAATTGGATGGAATTGGAATGAATAAATGCTGTCAAAATAGCAGTTTTTGGCTCTGCAGGTCGCAGGAACCGGTTCCCAGTAGTGAGGAACCGGGTTCCACTGTGAAAATTTACAAAAACTGGGAAAAATGCACTCAGGAAC
The DNA here is from genome assembly GCA_948472305.1 of Vicia faba. NCBI lineage: Eukaryota > Viridiplantae > Streptophyta > Magnoliopsida > Fabales > Fabaceae > Vicia > Vicia faba. The sequence continues at coordinate 160,212 of CATIWC010002736.1, read as the reverse complement.
CGGTTCCTATATAGGTAGGAACCGGGTTCCCATACAATTTCCAGAAGCGTGGTTTTTGAAACTTCGCAGGAACCGGTTCCAGCATATGTAGGAACCGGGTTCTGCTGTAACTTTTTGAAAAATGCTAAACTTTGAAAATTCATAACTTTCAAACCGTAAGTCCGTTTTGAGTTCCGTTTTCGGCAGTATTTCTTAAATTAAAAATACTATCTTATAAAATAAGAAAAATATTATTTTATAAAAATTATTTTTAAAAAGAGTCGAATTCCCGATTTTTGTAAACTCTGGTATTTTGAGAATGATGTAGAATTGTTTGTAAATTATTCTGATTTGGTGAATGAGAAATGATACTTATGTGTTGTGCCTGCTATCCATTATGATTGAGATGTGATCATGTGATATATTGGTTTTGGCATTATTTGGAATTATGTTGTGATCATATTCCGTTGATTTGATGTTGCATGCTGGTGATGTGCATGCATATGCATTGTTTTGGTGAAGTTAATTCCCAATTGTGTGGAATTTGACTTGTATTGTTGTTAACCGAATACCCGGGAGATGATGGGTGGTTAGGCTGGATTCGTGTCCGAGTGTTATGGACGAATCGATGGTTGTTGTATCCGGTTAATGATGGATCAGTGTTAGGTGACTTGGTCACGTGATTGGTACCATATGCATTGTGTCTGCATTTGTGTTTGCATGGAATTGTAACATGTTAGGATGTCTTCCAGTGTTACAATTCTTTGGTTGATTATTGAATTGTGCATAATGACTTGTATGATTGAAACTGTGTGTTGAATATGAATTTATGCTAAAAGGGGTGAAATAATATGCTTGTGATATACTGTTGATTGAGAAGCTTATAATGTATGTTAATTATGAGAAATCTCACCCTTACTTTAATGATTTCAGATTAAAGTTAGCAGCTCAGGAGTTGGTGAGGATGGCTCTAGAGCTATGTTACTTTAAGTCCGCGTGTCAGTGTCGTGCTCTGATAGGTTGTAACACTGGGGGAAACGTTTAGTTGAGGAGTTTTATTTTATACTCTATTGTTTAAATTATGTTGGGAATACTTATGAAGTGAAGTTATTTCGGTTTTGAGACATTTCCGCTGTGTAGAACATGATATTGATTTGAATATTTATTTTAATAATTCCTTCAGTAAAGCATGACAACTGTAGATTTGTGGTTTTTATATTTATCTTGAATTGTGACATCCCTGTTTTCCATGTTACTCTGATTTAATTAATATATTCGTGGGTTATTTAGAAGGGGTGTTACAATAGTGGTATCAGAGCATAGTCGGTCTTGTCTTGTGTCGTTATCCCTTTTGTATGCGACTAGTGTAATATGACACTGTCGATACTTGTGTGCTGATGAGGTTGTTTTGTAATGTTACAGAATAATGGCCGGAAGAGGTAACGAAAGAAACGACGATGCTCTTGCTGAAGCATTGGGAATGTTGGCTGGAGTACTCGGAGGGAACCAGCAGGAAGCTGTGATTGGTGCTGACCGACAATTGGGGAATTTTCATAGGAAGAATCCTCCGTTGTTCAAGGGTGCACATGATCCCGAAGGTGCTCAGAAGTGGTTGAAGGAGATCGAGAGGATCTTCAAAGTAATTGACTGTGCTGAAGGGCTGAAGGTGAGATACGGAACTCACATGTTAGCAGAGGAAGTTGATGACTGGTGGGTTGCTACCAGAACTGAAATGGAAGAAGATGGTATTGCATTGACTTGGGCTGTGTTCAGGAGGGCTTTTCCGAGGAGGTACTTTCCTGAGGACATCAGAGGCAAGAAGGAGATTGAGTTTCTGGAACTCAAGCATGGTAACAAGACTGTCAGTGAGTATGCTTCGAAGTTTACAGAGTTAGCGAAGTATTATGCTCATTATACTAACGATGCAGATGGAGAATTTTCCAAATGTATCAAGTTTGAGAATGGTCTTCGTGATGAGATTAAGCAGGGTATTCGGTATCAACGTATCCAAAGATTTCCTGATCTGGTTGACTGTAGTAGGATTTTAGAGAAGGATCTTGCTAGCACTAAGTCGAATGCTCGAGGGTATGTTGATAGGAAGGGTAAGCAACAAATGGATCGTGGTAAGCCTTATGATAGAAATAATCAGAAATCTGGTGGTTGGAGGAAGCCTAGTTGGGGAGACTCTGGTTCTTCCATTAAGTGTTACATATGTGGTGAAATGGGGCATAGAGCTAATGAGTGCAAGAATGATGCAAAGAAGTGTTTCAAGTGTGGGAAACTCGGCCATGTGGCCAATGATTATAGAGTAAGAGTGGTGACTTGTTACAACTGTGGCGAAGAAGGTCATACTCGTCCGCAGTGTACTAAGCCAAAGAAAGAGCAAGCTGGTGGAAAAGTGTTTGCATTGTCTGGGTCAGAGACTAAGCCAGATGATCGGCTGATTAAAGGTACATGTTTTATTAATGACATACCTTTGATTGCGATTATTGATACTGGAGCTACGCATTATTTTATTGCTTTGGATTGTGCTAAAAGATTGAATTTGGAAATTTCTAATATGGATGGAAGTATGGTTATTGATACTCCTGCGTCGGGTTCAGTGACTACTTCGTATGTTTGTAGGAATTATCCTATTGTGATTTTTGGTAGGGGTTTCGGTATGGATTTGGTGTGCCTACCGTTAGAACAACTTGATATCATCCTTGGAATGAACTGGTTGGAATTCAACCAGGTTCATATCAACTGTTTTGCGAAGACGGTTATTTTTCCTGAAGAGGTTGGTGTCGAAGATGTGACTATGTCGGTTAAATAGATGAACCTAGCTGTGAAAGATGGTACTATGGTATTTATGTTGTATTCTGCAATAGAAGCGGAGGGAAAAGCAAAGAGTGATGGATTGCCAGTGGTGAATGAATTTCCATAGGTGTTTCCGGAAGACGTTAGTGAATTGCCACCTGAGAGGGAGGTAGAATTTACTATAGATTTGATTCCTGGAACTAGTCCGGTGTCGATGGCGCCTTACCGTATGTCAGCATCTGAATTAGGCGAGTTAAAGAAACAGTTGGAGGAGTTACTTGAGAATAAGTATATTCGTCCGAGTATTTCGCCGTGGGGTGCTCCGGTGTTGTTGGTTAAGAAGAAAGAAGGTTCAATGAGATTATGTGTTAATTACAGACAGCTGAATAAAGTTACAATCAAGAATCGATATCCTTTGCCGAGGATCGATGATTTGATGGATCAACTAGTTGGAGCTTGTGTATTTAGTAAGATTGATCTGAGATCTGGATATCATCAGATTCGTGTGAAGTCGGAAGATATTCAGAAAACTGCATTTAGAACGAGGTATGGACATTACGAGTATTCTGTTATGCCGTTTGGAGTTACTAATGCACCTGGTGTTTTCATGGAGTATGTGAACAGGATATTTCATCCGTATCTTGATAAGTATGTGGTGGTGTTCATTGATGATATTCTAATTTATTCGAAGAGCGATGAAGAGCATGCAGAACATCTCAGAGTTGTGTTGGAATTGTTGAAAGAGAATAAGCTTTATGCGAAGTTGTCCAAGTGTGAATTCTGGTTAAGTGAAGTAAGTTTTCTTGGCCATGTAATTTCCAAGAATGGAATTGCTGTGGATCCTACGAAGGTAGAAGCAGTATCTCAGTGGGAAGCGCCGAAGAATGCTTCTGAGATCCGTAGTTTTCTGGGTCTTGCAGGTTATTACAGGAAGTTTATAGAAGGATTTTCCAAATTAGCGTTACCGTTGACTAAGTTGACCAGGAAGGGTCAGATGTTTGTTTGGGATGTTGAATGTGAGAAAGGATTTCAAGAGCTGAAGAGGAGGTTAACAAGTGCTCCGATCTTGATTTTGCCAAATCCGACTAAGTCTTTTGTTGTGTATTGTGACGCATCATTATGAGATTAGGTGGTGTGTTGATGCAAGATAAGCAGGTGGTGGCTTATGCTTCGAGACAATTGAAATTACATGAAAGGAATTATCCGACTCATGATTTGGAGTTGGCAGCTGTTGTGTTTGTTTTGAAGTTGTGGAGGCATTATTTATATGGTTCTCGGTTTGAGGTGTTCAGTGATCACAAAAGTCTGAGGTATCTCTTTGATCAGAAAGAGTTGAATATGAGGCAGAGGAGATGGTTAGAATTTCTAAAGGATTATGATTTCGATTTGAATTACCATCCTGGTAAGGCAAACGTTGTTGCGGATGCCTTAAGTAGGAAGTCCTTGCATATGTCGATATTAATGGTCCGTGAGTTAGATTTGGTTGAGCAGTTCAGATATTTAAGTTTGGTATGTGAAACTACTCCGAATAGTGTGAAATTGGGTATGTTGAAACTGACTAGTGGTATTCTGGAAGAAATTCGGAATGGACAGAAGTCCGATGTTGGGTTAGTTGATAAATTGACATTGATCAACCAAGGTCAAGGAGGCGAGTTCCGAATTGATGAGAATGGTGTTATGAGATTTGGTAATAGGGTGTGTGTTCCGGATGTTGCAGAGATTAGGAAGAGTATTTTGGAAGAAGGACATCGTAGTGGATTGAGTATTCATCCTGGTGCTACTAAAATGTACAATGATTTGAAGAAGTTATTTTGGTGGCCGGGAATGAAAAAGGAAATTGCTGAGTTTGTGTATGCTTGTTTGGTTTGTCAGAAGTCGAAGATTGAGCATCAGAAACCGTCAGGATTAATGGAACCGTTGTTTGTTCCGGAATGGAAATGGGATGGAATCTCTATGGATTTTGTGTCTGGTTTGCCAAGGACATCGAAGAATTGTGATTCTATCTGGGTTATTGTTGATCGGTTGACGAAATCTGCTCACTTTATTCCGATAAGAATGGATTATACGATGGAAAGGTTGGCAGAATTGTATGTTGAGAAGATTGTGAGTTTGCACGGTATTCCTTCTAGTATTGTGTCGGATCGAGATCCGAGGTTTACATCTAAATTTTGGACGGGATTGCAAGAAGCTTTGGGTACTAAGTTGCGTTTGAGTTCCGCTTATCATCCACAGACAGATGGTCAGATGGAGAGAACAATTCAGTCGTTGGAAGATTTGTTAAGAGCTTGTGTGTTGGAGAAAGGTGGAGCTTGGGATAGTTATCTACCATTGATTGAGTTTATCTACAACAATAGTTTTCATTCGAGCATTGGTATGGCTCCGTTTGAGGCATTGTATGGTAGGAGGTGTCGGACACCGTTGTGTTGGTATGAATCTGGAGAGAGTGTTGTGATTGGACCGGAAATTGTCCAACAGACTTCGGAAAAGATTAAGATGATTCAGGAGAAGATGAGGACTTCTCAGAGTCGTCAGAAAAGTTATCACGATAAGAGGAGGAAAGATCTTGAGTTTAGCGAAGGAGAGCATGTTTTTATGCGAGTTACTCCGATGACTGGTATTGGTCGAGCTTTGAAGTCAAAGAAGTTGACTCCATATTTTATTGGTCCGTTTCAGATTACCAAGAGAGTTGGGAAAGTTGCTTATCAGATTGCTTTGCCGCCGTCACTTGCAAATTTGCATGATGTTTTTCATGTATCTCAGCTAAGGAAGTACATTGCTGATCCGTCTCATGAGATTCGGGTGGACGATATACAGGTACGAGAGAATTTGACTGTGGAAGCGGTACCTGCGAGAATTGAGGATCGGAAGTTGAAACAGTTGCGAGGCAAGGAGATCGCGTTGGTAAGAGTGGCTTGGGGAGGACCAGCAGATGGAAATGTCACTTGGGAGCTGGAGAGTCAGATGAAGGACTCGTATCCCGAACTGTTCGTCTAAGGTATGTTTTCGAGGACGAAAACTCTTTTAGTAGGGGAGAGTTGTGACACCCCAAATTAATTCAAGTGTTAAATAATTAGGAATTTAATTATTAAATTAATTAAAGGCTTAATTAATAATATTTTGGATTAAATGGATGAATTAATTATGGAATAAAAAAGGAAGACAGGGGGGTGTAAGGTTGAATTAGAGGTGTGTGAAGTAAAAAGCTCTACTAAATAATTACTAATTTATTTCTATTATTTGGAAAATAATAAAAGGAATATAAAAAGAAGGATAAAAAGGAAAAGAAAGAAAAAGAAAGAAAAAGAAAGAAAAAGAAGGTTATTTGGAAAGAAGCCATTATACGTGAAATTGGAGAAGAGAAGAGAAGAGAGGAAAAAGCCAAACGCCGTGAATTCGAAGGATCATCGCGAGGTAAGGGGTGATTTCAATTATTTAATATGCCTTATAGATTTTGGGATCAATAGAATTGATTAAGCATGTTAGGAATCTCAATTTAGGATTTTCTAGGTTTGTAGAATTTGTCCCTAATGTTGTCAAATTGTTGGAATTGAACCAATTGCATGATATAGGATTGTTAGGAATGGTTGAATTGTGTTATTTGACATTATGTTGATGTTATTTGGGTGATTCTGGTGTTAATTGATGTGCTCATTCGTATGGGTATGAATTGGATGGAATTGGAATGAATAAATGCTGTCAAAATAGCAGTTTTTGGCTCTGCAGGTCGCAGGAACCGGTTCCCAGTAGTGAGGAACCGGGTTCCACTGTGAAAATTTACAAAAACTGGGAAAAATGCACTCAGGAACCGGTTCCTGTATAGGTAGGAACCGGGTTCCCATACAATTTCCAGAAGCGTGGTTTTTGAAACTTCACAGGAACCGGTTCCTGCATATGTAGGAACCGGGTTCTGCTGTAACTTTTTGAAAAATGCTAAACTTTGAAAATTCATAACTTTCAAACCGTAAGTCCGTTTTGAGTTGTTTTCGGCAGTATTTCTTAAATTAAAAATACTATCTTATAAAATAAGAAAAATATTATTTTATGAAAATTATTTTTAAAAAGAGTCGAATTCCCGATTTTTGTAAACTCTGGTATTTTGAGAATGATGTAGAATTGTTTGTAAATTGTTCTGATTTGGTGAATGAGAAATGATACTTATGTGTTGTGCCTGCTATCCACTATGATTGAGATGTGATCATGTGATATATTGGTTTTGAAATTATTTAGAATTATGTTGTGATCATATTCCGTTGATTTGATGTTGCATGCTGGTGATGTGCATGCATATGCATTGTTTTGGTGAAGTTAATTCCCATTGTGTGGAATTTGACTTGTATTGTCGTTAACCGAATACCCGGGAGATGATGGGTGGTTAGGCTGGATTCGTGTCCGAGTGTTATGGACGAATCGATGGTTGATGTATCCGGTTGATGATGGATCAATGTTGGGTGACTTGGTCACGTGATTGGTACCACATGCATTGTGTCTGCATTTGTGTTTGCATGGAATTGTAACATGTTAGGATGTCTTCCAGTGTTACAATTCTTTGGTTGATTATTGAATTGTGCATAATGACTTGTATGATTGAAACTGTGTGTTGAATCTGAATTTATGCTAAAAGGGGTGAAATAATATGCTTGTGATATACCGTTGATTGAGAAGCTTATAATGCATGTTAATTATGAGAAATCTCACCCTTACTTTAATGATTTCAGATTAAAGTTAGCAGCTCAGGAGTTGGTGAGGATGGCTCTAGAGCTATGTTACTTTAAGTCCGCGTGTCAGTGTCGTGCTCTGATAGGTTGTAACACTGGGGGAAAAGTTTAATTGAGGAGTTTTATTTTATACTCTATTGTTTAAATTATGTTGGGAATACTTATGAAGTGAATTTATTCCGGTTTTGAGACATTTCCGCTGTGTAGAACAAGATATTGATTTGAATATTTATTTTAATAATTCCTTCAGTAAAGCATGACAACTGTAGATTTGAGGTTTTTATATTTATCTTGAATTGTGGCATCCCTATTTTCCATGTTACTCTGATTTAATTAATATATTCGCGAGTTATTTAGAAGGGGTGTTACACCTTGCAAATGCTAAGTACCTGAAATATGATTCAAAAACTACAAAAAGGGATAAATGTGACATAATAACCGAAGAATCAGAAATTTAATCTATGTAATTTGGATGGAAAATGCTATATCTTTTCGTGTTATCAGACTCGTATAAGAAAAGAGGAAGAAATGAAAGTAAATATGTGACTCTAACAGAAAATAGAAGAAACTGCCTCAGAGGACGGTGACGGTTGTCACAGCCTCCAGCCAGTCACCATAATATGTGTGTATGTATGCCCCTTGGCACACATGTGTTCCGATCACCACATTATGTGTATATGTGTGCCCCTCGATACAACATGTGTTCCGATCGCCACAGTTTTCACCCGTGTGCCCCACGGTACACAAGTCACGACCCTCGCCACAGTCTATTTATTACATGTTCTCTCCAAGTCTGCAACGAAACTCCTATATTTTATCAACTTCTCCGATCATGATCTCCACTTTCTCCAACTTTCCACTATCTTCACTTTCTCCAACTTCCCATTATCTCCACTACTTCTCACATGAATCTTAAAGTAACTTTGGTGAGTTCTCACTATAAAAAGGATCGAGCATTCATTTTTAACATTATCCAGGTTTTACGCGAAAGCGCTGTTCATAGTTTTAGGAAAAAAATCACTTTATAAAAGTGGTAGTTTCTCACATTGGGGAACTACCACACCATTAGTATTAGACCTACAATTTGTGTAACTTGCTTGGATTAACAATCTTGACGTCATTATTGAAGTTATTTCCAGTTTGCATATATTTTCAAGTCTTTTACAGGTTCTTTATAATATTGCTTATCATTATTATTATTATTATTATTATTATTATTATTATTATTATTATTATTATTATTATTATTATTATTATTATTATTATTATTATTATTTATCATTATTGCTTTATTTGTCAAATTTAATTACCATGTTATTTTTAATTGCAATTGCTATGTTTAATTTGTTCTCAATCAATAATATGTCAGGATAAATTACTTAAGAGTCCAGTATGTGAGAATCGTCTTTTCTGACGGGACCCGGTAATAAGTTGGCTTAATATCTATTTGAAAATTCAGTTTCGGTCTTTATTTTCAAACTTAATTTAAATAGCTTTGTCACGAGAGTGAGAGGTTACTTAATACGATTTTGCCACGAAAGTGGAAAATTAACTAAGGTTCGAGCCGGCACTGCGAGAGCGTGGGGGTCGAACCGGATAGTATAAACTAGTAATTAATTCTATACACATCGATAGAACCTTAGGATTAATTAGAACTTGTTCAGTTTTCAAAACACATTCCTTAATTAAAATGGGCGAGCGAGAGCAAAATCTCATGGTTAAGGAATGCGACTTTATTTAAAACCACGAGAGTGTGAGGTTCAGTCTTTAAATTGATAATTTCTACTAAACACATTTTTTACATCAGTATAAGTCAACAAGTTACAAAGTCCCAGAGGTATGCGGAATACACATTCCAGTCTCCCTTTTCATACATGTTTCCTTAATCTTATTTTATTTCAATTTTAGTTCTTAGTTTCCCCTAAATTAATCATTCATTAGCCTTAGCTTTAAAAAGCGACAATAGATTACAGTAGGTTGACATTGGTCTATGTGGGTTCAATAATCTTTTATATTACTTCGATATTTTCTTGCACTTGCGGATGCATCACGCCCAATAAGCAGCAATAAGAAGGATTTATATCCATGATAAAGAATGTTGCATTGTAAGTTTGAGGACCTATTTTCATTGGCAAGTCAACTTCGTCGAGTACTAATCTTTTCAATCCATCAAACGCTTTCACAACTAGATCACTAGGCCTTAACACAACCCCTTCATAGTCCAATTTTAGTAGAGCAGACTTTGGCAGAACATTCAACGATGATCTCGTGTCAACCAGCACACAAGATAAGGCAGTCCTTGCAATATTAATTGAGATATGCAGCGCCTTGTTATGCTTCCTCCCCTCGGGAGGTAAATCAAAATCAGTAAACCCCAAACCATTGCTTGCATTAATACTGGCTACAATTCCTTCAAACTGATTCACAGAGATTTCTTGTGGCACAAAAGAGGTACCTAACAACTTCACCAATGCATTTCGATGATACTCAGAGTCCTGAAGTAAAGCTATAATAAAGATTTTAGCTGGTGTTTGGACCTACTGATCGATGATCTTATAATCACTCTTCTTGATGTATCAGATCAACTCCGAAACATCTTTGGCTATATCAGCACTCCAAGTCGGATCAGTAATATTCTGCATGGACCTCCACCATTTACTACAATCTTCTCGCCTTTGACCTTGGCCAAGGCATCAACACTACTTTTCTGGTAGATTAGGAGGAGAAAAGATTCAACCACTTATGGTGATTCAACTTTCACCTACAATGTCATGAACCTCATAATTACCTTTTCAGATATCTCAGTTGCATACTTCTTTCCCTGATAATAATATTTGCTTCCATAATTCCAAGGAATTGCTTTGTCATAGGTATGCGGAACTTGACCAGGCAAGGTGATCGTTAAAGGAGACTGCTTAGCAGGAATCAGAATTGTTACCGGAATAATAATCTCCTTGGGTGTAAAGGGAATGGTGATCACATCCACTTCATTCTCTTTAGCCCAGGTTTCAACAACTAATATGTTAAACTGTAGGGATCCTTCAGTAATTAACCTCTAAATCTCACTTTTCAAGCAATCACAACCATTTGAATGGGTTAAACATTCTTCAGAATCCGAATCACAACCCGAAAACACACCTTTCTTCAGCAGTTGTTCCTTCACAAAAGATAAAGGAGTTGTTAACAGGTTCACATCCATCACCAAATTTAGACCCTCGTCTTCAATAATGGCATTGACAACAACACCCCCATGGGTTGGCAACGGCTGCAGGAGAATATTTGGTTCCATCACTATATCTTGGAAATCAAGTAGGTCCTGTAATTTGTGCTTAAAAGGAATGCATTTTTCAATGTTATTTCCTTGTCCTCCAGAGTGGATGTCACATAGGGCATTAGCATCAAAGTTCGGTGGAAATCATTCATGATTAACATTCCAAGTGTGCAATTCAACCAATTTTAGCTCGAGTAAATGAGGTAGTAGTTAAGTATAAGCCATAGGAAGTCCATCAAATTTTCTCAGAGGTTGTCTCGGCTTCCGCTGAATGCCCTTCTTAGGCGCATATGCCTTCCACTGAGGTGCTGTAGTTGGGATTTTCACAGCAGTAATTTGATGACCAGAATCTTGATGAGCCCTTCCTTTAGCCTTTTATGCATATATCACATTTGTTTCGCCTTCTTTCTTCTTCTTGTAGCCACCAAAAGACTTTTTTGCATTACCAAAATTAATTCTAGAAACATCATTCTGAGTCTTTCCAATCTTAATTCTAACTTCAATCCTTTCTCTGTAGGTTACCGATTCAAAAAAAGTATCATAAATACTACAAGAAGTATAGTAGTGCCCCTACAGGATGCTGGTAAATATGTCAACCATTTCTCTTTCCATCATTGGCGGATAGACCCTAGCCGTCATTTCACGCCACCTTTGTGCATATTCCTTAAATGACTCATTCTGCTTCTACGAAAGATTTTGCAACCAAGTTGTTGAAGGCGCCATGTCAGAGTTGTATCGATAATTCTGGACAAAAGCTTCAGCTAGCTCTCTCCAGGCACACATACGATTTCTCTCGAGTTTCATGTACCATTCTAACGGTCCACCAGTCAGACTATCCTGAAAAAAGTGCATGAGTATTTTAATACGGTGGGAGAACTGACTTGGGTGTTTTGCGTTTTATCGCAAATGTTGCGGATAGCAAGAGTCACTACCGAATTTTCTTTTATCCAATAAAGGAAAGGGTGAAAAGAACAGGAAAGACCTTTTGATAATTTTCTTGAGTTCGGGGGGTAGGTTATGAAAAGGGAACGTATTAGCACCCTTTTCATCTATAGTTATTTACGGGATCTTATTACTAGCTCACTTTGAAATGCTTTGTAAAAATGTGTTTGTGTGGGTTTGAAAGTATTTTGAAAACGCCTTTGTTTTGGAAAACTTTGTAATGATTCTCGTCTCTATAATAACATATATAAAGTGTTGGTTTTTGAAAATATTGCATGAAGATGTTTGTTTTGAAGAAAGATGTTTTGAAAATGTGAGTGTGAAGATGGTTTTTTTTTAGCAAGCAACTACGAGCGTTCTACCTACTCAAAAAGTCTTAGTTCTTTTCCTCCTCCTTTAAATAGTGTTGTCTTACAATTATTAGTAAGAAACCTTATCATTGGATGTGAAGGGACGAGTGTGGGTCATTGTACAATCATAGAAGGCAACATTGTAGGATATCTTAGCAATTTATCGTAAGGGTCTAAGATCGTTTACCGAAGGCAACATCAAAGGGTCATCGAGGGACTAAGATCTTGTAATCGAGGGTCTTTAATAAAGTATCCCACGTTCGAGGGACATGAATGTTTTATTCTAAGGCAACAAGTGTGGGTTAACCCTAGAGGTGAATCCATGGCTTATTTCTTCATAATCATAAAACTTAGAAAATTTTGTATTCTTAAACTCCATATCATTATCACTTATGACCTTGAAAATCATACTTTTCTTCTCTTCTTGATTGCTTTGACACAGATCTTTGAAGACTTCAAAGGTATCTGAGTTTTCTCTAAGAAAATTCATCCAAGTATATCCGCAAAAGTCATCTACAACCACAAATACATACCTTTCTTGTGTTTATCACACCTTCAGTCTCAACACAAACCACAATGTCAAGACTGATGTTATAACATCATCTAATGACACAAACTTTCTAAAACAGGAGATTGTGCAAAAAGATAAATCGCAGAAAATTATATAACACAACCAATTGTTAACCTAATTCAGTGAAATGTCACCTACTTTGAGGGCTACCAAGTCAGGAAGGAAATTCACTATGATAGTATTATCATGCCCGTAATTTGTCCTACCCTTTTACTTTTATCTGACTTTGGCTTTGCATCCCATTGCATACTTTTCCATTTAGATCATCTCACACATCATGCATCATTAATCAATAAACATGGTATTTAGGATTAAGGACCTTTGGAATTAGGGTTTCCCTTAACTCAAGGGTATCAGGCAATGTGATACTCAAGAATCTTCATTTCTCAAGCTTTCTTAAATATTAGAGGTTCACCAACTTCTCAAAGTATTCCTCAAGGTTGTCTCAAGTCTCAAGGATCATGTGCATCAAGCTAGAGACTTTGCTCCAGTAGAATATACTCTGGCTAGGGTTTGGTATATTCTCCACATCTTAGAGTTTTTCTCTTCACCAAAAGAATTGGATTGAGGTTATTAGCAAGGTAAGTTGGTTATTGGAGGATTCTCAAATCATTTTAAATAGATTGCATGTCATTTGATTCAAAATAAAAGTCAACATAAAAGTTAAATAGTCAAAGATTGGCTAAATGGACATTTTGGTCAAAATTGAAGTTCAAAGTTCAATTGATGAGTAAACATTACAATTGAGCGAGTTTTATCAAATAAAATCATTGAAATCAAGTTTGCTTGTAAGAGAAGCAATCTTGAAGATTTTGAGATTTTTTTTAAGTATGAAAATGAATGGTCATTTGGATGATTTCTCATGCTTGTATATTCCTCGTATGATCATCAAATTTTGCAATCAATGACTTAATTGAAAGACCTCACTTCACACTACATATTTGCAAAAGGAATGATTTCAAAAGGTACATTGGATTGAAAGTGAAGGTTAATATGGTGAACTATTTTTATTGGTTCATCATAGTGAATTAAATAATAACCATTGATTTAATATTAAAAATATTGAATGGATAATATTGAAAAAAGTAACCTCCTAATCAAGTACTTTCTAAAAAATATATATTTATGATTAAACCCCACCATTCATTTCTAATTAAACTAAAATATTTTGTAAAATTATTACACACGTAATAGTAATTTTAAATTTAATTTATATTTATGGATTTCACAAAAGGTAATAAGTATTTATTCTATAGGATTTAATCAAATTTTATCAGATTTTTTAAAATTGCCGATTTATCGATTTTTATTAATTTTGGTTAGCTTTAGTAGATTTCCACTAGTTCAATGAGTTATTCAATTTAATAATCATATTAAATTGATGACTTTCTGATTTTTGTTCAACTGAGTCGATCGACCAATTTGATCAAGTTTTAAAACACTAAATCAAATTAAATATACTACTTTTTCTTAAATTAATTCATAATAAGTAATTTTATAAATAAAAAATATTTATAAATAATTCACAATCTAGAGTGTCTATAAATTTCTAAACTTAAACTTTCTTAAATGTTGTTTTTTTATTATTTTTTCTCTAATTAATGTAATATCACCAAAATTTTAATGAAATCAAATGTCTCAAATAATTTTAATTGGACTTTTATTTTTTTTCCTCCTCGCTCGACTTCCTCTGAACTTTTGTGAATCAATATATCAAATTGTTTTTTGGCTTTCGCAGAGTGATTTCTAAGAGAAAGAGACTTTAGTAATTCATAATTCGTGTTGAGAGATATGTGAACTGGCCAAGTGTTGTTTCCACTTAAAAATTGAATCAGATATTTTCCAGATTGCATCCTTAATATGAACTCTTTCATATAAATCTCTCCTTCTTTCATTTCCAACGCCTTCAATGCTTTCTTGGTGTCTTGTGACTCAATAAATTTTTTCCTGAAGTTACGATATCCTAAACAAACAAATGAGTGTGTTTGGTGGGGGAAAGGGATGAGAGGAATAATGAACTTGGAGATTTTTACTTTAAATAATTTTTTCTAATAAATATTTACTCTTTTTTTAATGATTTTTTTGATTAAAAATTCCTGTGTTTTGAAAGGAAGAAATGAAAACACCAAGAAACTTTCTATCATATCAACATTTTTGTATTGTTAAATTTCTCGGATGATCAGTACCAATTTGAGGAAAAAATTCCAATAAACTAGTAATTGATTTTATATGTTGGGCATTTGTTTAAATATTAAAAATTTGAAAAGTAATTAAATAGTCTATTGAAACTTTTTTTAATTTGAAAAAAATTGGTTTAACTTATAATAGTAGTAAGTAATTTTTTAGTTGATCTTGATAGACATATAATTATGGTTCACCGTATTAACCTTCACCTGGATTGAAAGATACAAACTATAGAAGTTAGCACTTCAAATCGATTAATGTTTAGATATTTAGTGAAGAGATCTATTTTTCATTTGGGTGTTTAGTGATGAATTTTAAATCCAATTTATATCCTCCACTTTGAGATGATGCAAATGCTCATTTCTCATAATTATGGGTAATAAGTATGTTTTCCACTATGATATGACAATGATGTATCTTCTCTTAAAATTAATCAATACACATGTGTTTTAAAATTTTTGAGGTGAACAACGAGTACTCTGATTCCCTATTACACAGAAGGTAGTACGTAAGAACTAAAGATTCACAACCGCGACAGATGCAAAAATTATAAAAAAAATACTTCTTTTCTCATCTCCACCCTCTTATTTTGTATACACCTTTTATAGCCAAATTACACAGATTTTCAAAGAGGTTCATGTGGAGTACCATAAATGTTTAAAGTGTTAATACCTTCTCTTTGCATAACCAACCCCCGTACCTAGATTCTCTCCATCTTTTTTGGTTTTATTCTTTCTTTTCCCATTTCCTTTGGAAACAATAAAGCGCGGTGATAATTTTTATTTGATCTGTACGAGTTAAGTCAATCTAATAGCTTAGTCTCAATATTTTTATCGCTATAGACGACACACACTGTTTGATTGGATCAAATTTTCAATTTCTTTTGATTATGAAAATCTTGTTTTTGCATCTAAACTTTCATAACTAAAAATACATCATTCATGCATCATTCTAACTTGATGATACCATAAAATTAGCCTACATTTTCTCTTCATCTTCAACCTCTAATCCATGCATACATACTGATATTCCATTGTAACGATCTATTGTTGGGTTTTTATCTAGACGAGGTTTGATAAAAACCAATTAGGTTCTTGTGTAGCCGAAAATATTGGATTGATAATTATAGGATCTTCATACGGAAAAATCGTAGGTTTTTCCTCTAAAGTCATTGATTAATTTGGGGGTTTTCGTGCAAGACCTTCAAGAGAGGATTTCAGATAAGTGAAGTTCTTTGTATATAAAGAACCCAAAGGAAGTAGCGAGAGAACGACAAAGCGATTGAAATCTTGTGTTGTAATAGTTGCAATTGATGGTGCGCTAAAGATTTGGAGATAAAGAACGCAATAGTTGCAATTTGTTGAATGTGTTAATTGGATGTATAAACTTTTCATCTTAAGGTGTGCCTAGCAAGGGTATTTAAATCATGGCCTATAAAGTGTCATACTTGGTGAAAATATTTATTTTTAAGGGTGTGACACAAGATTTTTGGAAGATATCTAATGGTATCTTATAATGGTTTTTAAGGTAAAACAAGGTTTATATTATAATATTTTATATGAAACAAATAAGGGGTATAAAATATATTTATGAAAGGAAAAATATACTTATATTATTGAATGTGAAATATCATTAGAAGAAGAAATAAAACATGAAAGGAAACACATAAAGCCAACAAATTTTTGTTAATTTTCTCATCATCATCTTCACTAGAGGCTAGATGTGAGATGAGGTTCTTCCTAACTATTATCTCGATGAGCAAGTCAATATTTTCATTCAGTTTTCTTTGTTATTCGAGAATGTTGGTGTTAGAGCCTGATGAAGGAGTGTTCCTTCTTCCTGTTGTTTGTTGGGCCAGGAATTCTCCTTGTCGAATCATGAAGCCCGTTTTGTTTATTGCGGTTTGTCCTATCTTTATGTGCTCAAAGATAGGTTCTTCCTCTCTAAAGAGATAGCCGGTGTGTTGGAGGATTTTGGTGATGAGTTCAGCATAAGGCAAAATGTTATTCTTTCTTTTTCTCTCTAGCATATGAGCAAGAACTACATCTTCCCAATTTTTAGGAATTTGATTATGAAGAAACCAAATGACAAGTATGCCTAATATTGAAACAGTTCTATAGTTGTCTTTTCTTAGAAACAGGATTCAGCCAGTGGTGTAGTGAATTAACCTAATGTTTGGATGAATGACTCCTATAATAAATGGATATGGGACATACGAGGTAGAATTTATGAGGAAGGAGTGAGCAAGAGAATCAAGGTCAGGCTTATTACCTTTGTAATTTTGATCGTATTCTTCCTCTCGGTAGGGTAGGTTGAAAATGTTTTCAAAATCCTCAAGATAGAGGATAATGTGATGCTTTTTAACTTCATATTGGAGATCCCATTTCTATAGGTGATATTCTCATAGAATTTTCTGACAAGATCGGGATACCTTTCTTTTGGTTTTTCTAAGACAAATTTTTTCAACCATGCAAAGTTGAATGCTTCCATGAAAGAGCAATCTTTGAAGAGTTCTTCATCTAAGTAGTGAGTTTTGAAGAGTTATCTATCGTATTAGTAAAGTTTGAAGTAGGTTTCTTGATGTAGGCTCGACAAATCATTAAAGATGTAAGATGGTGATTATTGGGAAGAGCAGGTTCTTTTTGGGGCCATTTTTGATGATGATAATGATGAGTTGTGGACGTAAAAAGTAGTTTGTAAGCAAGTAAGAAGTTAGGAATGATGAGTGAAGAAGAATTATAACTTACCTCTTTATATAGCCTTCATTTAATTGATTAGTAATGATAAATTTTGATAGTTTTTCATTCCAACTATTTGTTACAGCATTAACTCCTTCAACTATCTGTTGTGGATTATTCAACGTTTAAATTTTCATCGTTTTAAATTTTCTAATCAATTAAGTCAATCGATTAATTTTCTTTATAAGGGCGTCCTTGGTGTATGTTTGGCCTTGCCGCTCCTTTGACACCTCCATTTCATGCTTTTGATACCCCTAAGTTTAAGAACTCTTGAGAAAACTAATTAGAAGAATTGATTTTGAAAAATGCACAAATAAGATAATATTTATTTAAATACGGAAAAAAATATTTTTAGGGGTTAATCAAATTATTATTTTAACCTTAAAATAATTTTACCTATGTCAAGAAATAATTCTTGACAAAATTTCCTTTTGGGAAGACACTTCAAAAGTGTATCCTTCTCTACACATTTTGATGGGAGAGTTGGTAAACAAACATATAAATAATTCCATCACAAATTTATTTACATTATTGATCATCACAGATCAAAAATTCTGAAATGATGTTGCTTTGATCATAACTATTGACATATGTCATTGTCGTTCTTTTTCTATAAAGATCAGAGACTTAAAATGTATACTTATAGAGTGTAATTTTGCTTTCTTCTTCAAATGATTTTTCTTCAGAGTTCTAGACTGCATTGCATATTATTATCTTCCAGTTTAGTCCATTGATTACATCATCTTTTGTGATCTTCTTTCTTCCTTTTTCCTATATTTCATGAAGATTTTTATCTATAGATTTAAGAGTTGGAAACATTTTTAAATTCTTAATTTTCTAGACAAATGTTAGTGACAATAATCTAAATATTTTAAAAAAAGAAATTTCTTCGCCTCATGTGTTCATATCCTCTGGCTTGATATTTGGAGAAACTTCATATATCTTTTCCAAAGTATCCAACATTCCTTAGAGGTTTTTGCAAAACAATTTTATAAAAAATTATTTTTGGTCAGAAGTTTTTCCACTCCTTCATCATTTATGTGATGAGTAGGGTAAAACAGACTATTGAACACAAAATATTTTATTTTGAGAAAACCACATGTATTATAAAAGAAAGAATAGATTTTTAAAATATGGTGAGTTTTGAAAAAGAATCTTGTGTTGGAAGTCATCTTTCTCCTGAGACGATTAGTCCTTAACAGGAGTTAGGCTCTGATTCCACTTGTTGGAATTGAGACTTTACACACAAGAGGGGGTGAATTGTGTGGTTTGGAAAAATATGATTTTGAAAACATTTTGAGATTAAAATCAGAGTTCAAAAAACATTTCTGAAACATAAGATCTATTAGACTTTGAAAAAAGGTTTTTCAACAACTTAGCAGCGGAATATAAAAGTACTTTTAAAAATAAAGTGCATAAAGTAAAAGATTAAGGGAAAATAAGAAGAACATGATGTATAGAGGTTCAGTCAAATCAAAAGGACTTTATCCTCTCCCGAAGAGATAGTCTTAAGTGTTTCCATTATATACTTGAGAGCTTTTAGAAGGTGAAGCTCACAAATGCCTTTATACAAGGAAATAGTGGTTATCCTACAACCATGATCTACAAGATGGAAGATATGATCATTGAGTCTTCTCTATTGTTCAGATTGAAGTGGTCAAGCTTCCTTCTCAAATGTAGATTGAAGTGATAAGCTTCTCTCCACGAAATATATGAGCTTAATATGATTTAACAAGATAACCATTAACCTCTTGAGATTTTAACAGGTTGATCTTCTAATCTATGGTTTTGAACGGGCTAACCATGAACCTAATAGTAAGTTCATCAATATTGAAGAACTTCATCCTTCAAATGAACAAGGCTTTATAATAGTCTTAAGGGGAGTTCGACCATATTAGCAATCTCCAACCTAACTATATATCCAAAACTGATCAAATAATCCCTTATAAAAGCTTTTCACAGATTTAGCTTCGAACCACATATTTTCATCTCTAAAATAGATTGTGTTCATTCAAGGTGCATAAAAAAACAACCTTGAAGAACTTTTACATTGCTACCCATCCATAATTGCAACAATACCTCACCCACAAAAGATATTTTCTCACAAAAGCATTTGGATATAAGAATTATGGAGAGAATGTGAAAATGAAAATTTAGAGAGAGAGATAAGAGATAGAGTTTCAATACACAATTCTTCTTCTGGATGATTTGAATTGAGGAATGAAACCTCTATTTATAGGCTTCAAATCCTCCAAAAGAGGAAACATCATTAAATGAAAAATGATTGTTGCTAATCGATTAGACCAATCAACTCATTTAAATGTAACGACTATGTTTTTCAAAATAGGAAAGAGATATGTAGTCGTTGCTAATCATTTGGGTACATTCAAATTTACTTTATCTTATAAAGCGCGCCAATCTAATCGATTGACACTTTGTGTTAATCAATTTGATTCAGTCAAAATAATTTTCTGGATTTATGAATGTTCCCGTTACTTTCTAAGAAACTTCTATATATTTCTTTAAAGTGTTTTATTTTCAAAAATATTTTATAAAAATGTTTTTAATTGTGTGTCTGCTTATAAGGAACTTTTGCTTTTATTAAATTTTTCCCTCACTTACTAAATTAGGATAAATTCTTAAGCATGTGTCTGATGTATTCATTATGTTGACACCTAGCTTGAGATCTCCTTTTTTAGGCTTGTGATGTAATCTACTTGTTTATTTTCCTTTGTCTGAGAATTTGTTGATAAAGCTTTGTTTGTGCCCTAAACTTTGTCAATCTTGTTTTAAGCATGTGTATTGCATCTTTAACTACTTTAACTACATTGACTTTTCATTGGTTGACTTTATAAATTGTTGTATCTTTACTATGCTGAATATTATTTTATTTGTTCTTTTACATTTGTCTTCTTTGCATCTCCATCACATTGATTATCTATTTTCTCCTTTATAGTCAAAACAAAAACTTGTCGCATCTTCAATTTATTGAATATATGTTCTATATTGCAGGATGACAAGTATCCTTCAGTGAAGATCCATTATATTTAATCACCTCATAGAATAGAAATGATCTTTTAGTAAATCACTACGCCAAAATTGACTTTTGACATCACCAAAAAGACAGCGCTTTAATGAGAAAACACTATTGTAGGTCTTCTAAAAAATTCACTAAAAAAAAGCGCTGCTACAGACAGCCTTTAGAAAGCGCTTTTAAAAAACGCTGCTAAATGCCCTACCTTAGAAAGCCCTTTAATGAGAAAACGCTGTTGTAGGTCTTTTAAAAAATTCTCTAAAAAAAAGCGTTGCTACAGACAACCTTTAGAAAGCACTTTTAAAAAGCGCTGCTAAAGGCCTTAAATTCGCCCCACTTAAGAAAGCGCTTTCTCGTGAAAGCGCTGCTAGATCTTGTATGATAGAAAGCGCTTTTAAAAAGCGCAGTCTTAGGTCAAAATATAAAATTAAAATAAAAAATTTCCCCACTTAAGAAAGCGCTTTCTCGTGAAAGCGCTGCTAGATCTTGTATGATAGAAAGCACTTTTAAAAAGCACTGTCTTAGGTCAAACTATAAAATTAAAATATAAAATTTTCAGAATGCTATTCATTCATTTCTAATCGTTGTCTTCTTCTTCACGATCGTTTCTTTTCTGACCAATTCTTCTTCGTCCGTTCCTAATCGTTTCTTCTCCGGCCGTTTCTTCTTAGACGAAAACGAAAAAGTTGTAACATAGTTCTTCCTGACGAAAACGAAGAAGTTGCTTGACGAAAACGAAGAAGTTGTTGACCTCCGTAGACCGTCATAGTTCAGGTACGTCATTCTTGCTGTTGTAATATTGTTCTTGTTGTACATTGTTGCTGTTTTCTACACTGTTGTTTTTATTGTTCTTGTTTTCTAAATTGTTCCTGCTGTTAAGAAGTTTGTTAAGAAGTTGAAGTTAACGTTTTTGTTTAGCTTAATTAGTATAAAACCATTTGAATGAACTGCTATGATGGATGAGAATTTCATTTTTTTATATTTTCTTAGTGGATTTTTATATTTTTCATTTCATTTTTATCTTTTTCTTTATTACAGGTAAATGGCTAGTAATCAAGAAAACTCACAAGATACAAATGCTCCAGATAAGACATCAGAGGGAGAAATTACACGAGGCATCACTATTATGAGAAAAATCATTCTTGATAGAGATAAAGGAGTAAAATATGATGTACATTGGAATGATGATAACCAACTAATCGATCCTAATGGTGTAAAGTTGACAAGCTACATTGGTACACTTGCTCGTATGCACATTCCAATCACCTCTGATAAATGGACTAATAAAGATTTGGATTTCTACAAAGACAAAATTTGGACTGATATACAGGTACCATATAATTTAGCTTTAAAGTATAATGTTTTTGTTATTTTAGTCCCTAACTAAGTAAGGCTTGGGAATGTCTTATATGTATGCTTAATACTTGTTCCCTTAATCAAGATCACATGGTAATATCTTTAAATTACTTATACTAACACACTATAATGCGTATGTTTTTTCGTAGAGGTCTTTTAACATTGAAGATAACCGAAAAAAGTATTGTCTTCAAGTGGCCGGAAAAAGACACAGAGGGTGGAGAACTTTTTTAACAAACAAATTTCTTAAGGATGAGCAAGGAAATCTTGTTAAAGCGGATCGTACATTGAAGTATAACAACTTCATTGGACCCAGAGAATGGGATGAATTTGTATCCAAACGAATAGAAAATGAGAAATTCAAGAAAGTCAGTGACACAAATCGCGAGAGAGAATCAACACCCACGTATCCATACAGAAAAGGGCGTTTGGGATATGCACGCTTACAACAAAAATTGTAAGTATATATAAATGCTACGATCTTATTAATTGTCTCAATGTGTTATACTTGATGATCTTACGATCTTATTAACACTTTGGGAGATTTACTTCACCATAGACCACTCCCTGATGGACATATGAAAGTGTCGGTTGATGTTGCATTAGATCTGGATGCATTGCTACCGGTACCTGACATTATTTCAGAGACAACATTGCTACGAGATGCAATAGGATCATTTGTTGCATGGCCGTCGGACCTCACTTTCATAGATGATGAGGTATGTTGAAAACCATTATGAATATTTTAGTATTCTAGTTTCAATTCTGAACCATTACGTACATTTTTATTACATGTTAATTTCAGACTCCTAAAACCCCGCATCTAAGGATAAAGAGATTTTGCGGCACAACGAGTCTATTGCATCACAAAAATAGGTACATTTAAAGTGTTAATTATATGATATGAATTCAAAAACTGCATGATTTTATAATTTACCTAAGTTATATGATTCTTAGGTACCTTCTCAACGGTCACAACAAGTGAGCCAGAAATTTAGTAGCGTACCCAACAAGAAAAATAATCTTCCAAGAACCGGGGCAAGAAAACCTTTTGTACCTCGATTCTGGATGTGTCTTGAAACACTTGTGGGAACATCAGATTTGATGAATGGTGCTATTCGTCAAATGGATATGGAGGAAGGTATATTTTGTTTTTCTTACTTCGAAACAATTGCAAAAGAGGAAATGGAAGAAACTTTTTAGCATACAGAATTAGGCATCGGTGTTGTACACTCATACATCCGATAATGCGATCAATCTATTATGTAATTAGTCAAACAATTTATTTACACATTTCAATGAAAATAGTCTAATGTTTATTATGTTTTTATTTAAGGTTCTTGTATGAAAAATTGATGCGCGGGAATCAATTGTCAAACAGATTCTATTTCGTGTCTGCCTCCCGTGTCAACGGAGCGTCAATTGTTCAGGATCCAGATTTTGTAAGAAATCACTTAGTTGAGAGATTCATGGCCAGCAGTACAGAAATCTTGTATCTTTTACCGTATAATACGATTCCTGTGGGGTTAGTACTTCATTCTAAGTTCATTCTAATATTTGTATCTTTTGTGTTGAAGATTTTCATCTAAACTTTTGTTTTAATTTATAGACATCACTGGTTGTTGGTTACTATTGATCCTTTCAAAGAAGTGGTGTATTATCTGAATTCGATAGATGGTGAATGGACAAATTATCCAAATATGAAGTTAATGATTGATACGTAAGTGAGATTGTTCTAAATATTTGTGTGTATTTGTATATTTAATTATTTATGTGAGATTGTTCTAAATATATGTTTTTATTTTGTTAGATTAATACAAGTATTCCGCTCTCAAAGAGAAGCTCGAGTATCACGGTCTAGATCAAGCAACATTACATGGATCAAAGTGGAGGTACATTAATTTTCACAATTTTGCTTATAATAGTGATGCTACTTGATAAAACAAGACAATTATACATTCTTATTTGTTTTTCTATGTAGTGTGCTCAACAGCGTAACAGTATAGAATGCATATACTTTGTTTTTAGGTTTATGAAAGAAATCATTCTTTTGAATCGAATAGAGATTCCAATCACGGTATGGATTTATAACTTAGGATTTATTTTAATATTTATCAGATATTTCATATAATTTATTACTTTTAACTAAATCATGCATATTATGTTTTTTTATATAGTACTTTGATGAATGCAAGTGTGCTCATTACACGAAAAATCAAATGGAAGAAATCAAGGAGGAATTGTGTGAATACTTTATTCAGAAAAGAATCATATAAGATATTGGAAGTTGAAAAGTGTTATGAAATTTTTTAATTGTGTTGGACCCAAGTTAGTTTAATTGACCGTGTTGTTCTGTTCATACCTTATTTGCAGGACTAGGACCGTCCGCTCATCGGATTTTGGCGATTCCAGGATGAAACGAATTTGGCACATATCATATATAAGCGGATTCAAATAGAAGGTTTTGCTGTACTTGAGTACTATCAGCTTTATACGAAATTCTTGGATTTTGTTGTTCGAAATAGTCATAAATTTGTCCTTATTATAGTGCATCCCCCTCCTACTTAGTAGCAAACATGTGAATTGAATTATAATGGTGTTTATATTTTGGTATATAATGGTATATAATACATTTTTTTTGTATGTAACGACTTCTTTGTTGAAATAAAGAGTTGTTGAAATGTAAGACTTGAAGTACAGGTTTATGAGATTATTCCCAAAAATATGCCTTCTAAAAAAGAAAGAATATGCAGCGTTTTTACATAAAAAATACTTAAATTTACGTGAAGCAACGGAAGCGTTTTTTAGGAAAAAATGCTGCTAAACGCCTACTTTAGAAAGCGCTTTTCCTAGAAAAGCGCTGCCTAAAGATGCCTTAAAAAATACATTAGACAACGCTTTTGAAAGCGCTATCTAAAGGGGGTCAATAGAAAGCGTTTTTTCAGGAAAAAGCGCTGCTAGAGACCAATCTTAGAAAGCGCTTTTCCAAGGAAAAGCGCTGTTAAAGAATACATATGGCACCACTTTTGCGTTAAAAAAGCGCTGCCTATACCTATGGCAGCGCCACCATAGACAGCGCTGCTAAAGGACAAAAAAACGCTTTCTTAGATATTTTTTAGCGTAGTGAATATCTATCATATTTAATCACCTTGTGGGGGTGACAAAGATCCTTCATGAAGATCCAACATGTTTAATCACCTTGGTTGAATGACACAGATCCTTCATTGACGGTCCAATATATTTAATCATTTTGTGGGGGTGGCAAGGATCATTGGTGAAATTACAACATGTTTAATCACCTCAAGAGATGGTAAAGATCTTTCGGTAAAAGTACAATATATTTAATCACCTCATGAGGTGGCAAGGATTCTATAGTGAAGGTCCAACATATTTAATCTCTTTTAGAGTGACAAGAATGCTTATGTGAAGGTCCATCATTTACTTCAAGGTTTCACCAATTTTCGTCAACATGTGACCATACAAAAACCTAAACAAGACAAAGAGTGTACACCTCATTAAAAACCCCACCCATGTAAAGAAAAGGTTGCCCCCGTTAGTTAGAACAAACTTAAAGAGTTATTAAAAAAATTACAAATGACAGAGAAAATCACTCGTGTTATTCAAAAATAAAGATAACTCCTTAAAGCATACAATTGCATATATCCGTCCTATTGATTTTGCTGGCGATCTCGCTACGCTTTCAAGATTGGTTATGTCAACTCACATTTGATACTCATGATGTACACAGACACATCTGGACTTGCTAACCTTTAACTTTTTGCATGATACTTCAATTATTTCTTACCGTTAATGCTTTCACCAAATATTTTTGTAGGTCGAACTATGTGATATGCCTTGTTCGCTAGAATAACTTGTCGTGTCTGCTTGTCGGTTAACTCGCTTAGTCATAAAAAAAATAATAAATTAAGATATGAGTTTAATTGTACCGTCTATCATTGATGTTTAATGATAATCAACATGCATCATTGTACTATACAAGCATATCATGTTAAATTGACCCGCCACAATTGGAAGACACCTTTGGTCTGTGGGGTAGCGTAAGTGTACCAAAAGTTATAACTTGTTTAGCAGCTTCACAAGACTCAGTAAGTAGTAGTTAACCATATAAGTGCTATAGTTGAAAAGATATTGAAACCAAATTAAGAGATATCTATAACAGACAAATAACTTTCGAACTTATCCTTGTCGCAGCTTGTTCGTATTATGCCAGAAAACTGTCACCGCAATAACATATAAAACATATTGTTACCACATCAACATCGTAAATTATTTGTACAATTTAAGTAAACAACATGTGGTTTTTTTTGGTATAGCACTGCCGAAACCGTAATTTGAGTACTGTTACAAAAAGTCATAACACGTCGAGTGGTGGGAGAATTTAGTTTCTCCAAATTCCTATACCATCATCAATGACATTACGTAACATGATGCTTCTGCTACAGTATAAGGGTTCTGACAATTGATAAATTTTTCATATATTCAAAATATAAACATCTTCAATTATATTATTAGCGTATTCCACTATCTGGTAATTGTATTATCATGGAGGCAAGAAAAAAAAATCTCAGTTTGATTATGGGCAAAAACCAGATTGAATGATCATGTTTCTCTCCTTATTATTGGATACTTTATTTATTCTTGTACTTGTTTATCATTATAATGGGGCTTTTGTTGGTTTGGTTGAAGCTAAACTAGGAGACATACTAACAAATAATTTATCCATGTAGTATTAAGTTAATTCAATTGTTAGCTATACAGGGATATCAGATATAGGGGTGTGGGTTCGAACCCGCAACATCTCAACCTTATATCAAGATATTTATACCACGGCAACATATAACACGAATTATTATCGTTCCTTTTGAATGTCCTAGTTATTAAAATTTCAATTGAAATCACAATTCATTTGAGATTAAATAACGTGATACAACTTGTTGTACTCTAAAATTTGTCCTCTCATTTTACTCAACATATGCCTCTAGAGGCCCTCATTTGCTCAAGGATGCCCAAGAGTTGACCAGACAAACTCTCTCCTAAGACAATGTACCTCAAACTAGAGTTTCTATTTTCAGCAGGATGGTTGAAGTCCAAGTGTCCCAAATGCTTTCCATGGTCCTAATATGTTCTCAAGATCATCCATGTCAAGTTTCATACCTTACACAAGAAGTTTGCTCAATCAATTGCTCAGATGCTTGAAAATCAACTATACTAGGTCAAAAGTCAACTGTGACCCACATACAGTCAAACTTCAATTTTTTTGATAAACATCAACATTTTGAAGTGATATCCATCATTTGATCAAGGGTTGATCATGATTCTCCAAGGAATGCTCCTAATTCATCAAAACTCAAAAGTTGCTAAAATAGGGTTTCTCAAGAAAAGCCAACCAAATTTTGACCAGGCATAACTTCTTCATACTTTATCAGAAATTTTCCATCCAAGGCTCATTTTGAAGAGAATGCAATTCCCTACAACTCATCTTCATCCCACAAGTTCAAAATATGCACTCATCAAAAGATATAAATTTCTACATTATAGGTCCTTTTGAAAAGTCAACAAAAACACCTTTTGGTCAAAGCTTCTTACATGAACATGGAAGACCCAATTGAGATGAGACAAAAATGGTTGTTTAGGGGATATCCTAAGCTTTCTAAAAAATCCAAGAACACCTCTCTAGGATTAAAATTGGAGGAGATATTCCTTTTCAAAGTTGACTATATTTGCAGAATTGCCAAAAGTCAAAGGTGCTCAAAAAATGCATTTTTTGTCAAATGGGCCTAGCTTTTCATGATTGAATCTTGTTTGTGACATGGTCCACGACCCAAATCAGTATCTACATTTTATTTACTTCATTATTTGTTTTATTTTGATTTTTTATTATTTAAAATTCAAATTAAATCAAATAAATTGCAAAAAATGCAAAAGATTGATTTTTGATCTGATTTTTTTTAGGAATCAAATCCAATCAAGCTAGCATATCATATCCAAATCGTGCAAGAGTTGATTGAAACAAAAATAACATGATTTCGGTTATTTTGGAAAGATATCATACAAAGATAAAATCAAATTCAATCTCCTTAATTAACCAAGATACAATGCGTTTTTGTTAACCTAATTCGTTCTAATACAAATACAGAACATAACCAAGCCAAGAGGACAAGGATTTGTATTAGAAAAACGCCATACCAAAACTCAAAAAATTGGACATAAGTGCTGGATCGTTTTCCAACTTAGAGGGCAATCCAAGCCATTCCAACGCTTCCAATCGTTTCCCGGAGTCTCTCTGAAGCTAACACGATCGGTTGTACGCATCCAAAAGCCCAGAATCGCCCCCTAGACGTCATACGATTTACGTTCTTTTTCAGATTCAATTACTATGATTCTTGCATCATGAACATGTTTTAAAGGTATATCTGTGCTTGTTGTTATGTTTGCAACATGACTGAACGATTTAATTGAAGTTTTGGTGCCTGTATACATAATTTCCATGGCTAGGGTTTTCATGGACGTTTTAGGGTTTTTCCATACAGGTTAAATTGACCCAAGAAAAGGGTACCATCGTACTCGTGAGGTCAAAACAAATTGATTTGTGGTCTTACATTGCATTTATATTGCGTGCTATTGATTTTTGAAAGAAGTAGGGCTATAGTTACAGACACAGGCCGTAGGTAAAAGTGTTATACCTAAAGTGACGGTCTGGGGAGGAAGATGATGAGTTGGCGCAACCTCACTGGCCCGTTTGAATAATCACGCGCGTTTTTATTATCCATGTTGTTTCATATATTATTCATTATTTGTATTATTATAACAAATAGAACAGGTGGCCCAGTGGTGAAGCGCATGTTTGGAAATGTAGAGGACCTGGGTTCGATCCCAGGTCATAGCCTTTTCTTTATTTTCTAACTTTGTTTCAATAGATCATGTGCATACACGTCCCATGCACCTCACAATCGAGCCAATGGATTTCTCATCAATCCAATCCAACGTACCACATGTCAAGGACTATGGTACACTCTCCAGGCCTGACCAGCACAGGATCACACGCTAGGACTGGGCTGAGCATAATGGGCTTGCAAATTCAGACCTACACCCCCTGGATTGCTTTCACAAACAGGCCCAATCTCTTTTCTTTTTCTATTTTATTTCTTTTTTTAATTGTTTTATTAATTATCCTTTTTTACAAAATAACACAAAATCATGTTTTTTTTATTTAATCAAAAATTATCAAAAAGCATAAAAATCATTTTTTTCATAAAAAATATTTTGTTTCTTCAATTAATTAATTAATTAGTTTAATTATTTAGGGCAATTTAATTGTTTTTTTTTCATAATTTAAATCAATTAGAAATTAGGGTTTTAATTTTGTACCTAATTAATTTTTTCTCAAAAAATAATAACCTAAATACTTTTTCAATTAAATTTTTAGGGTTCTTTAATTGTTCTCGCATTTAATTTTCCGCGCGCATTTTTTGATTTCCTTTTATTATTATTGTAACTGTTTCGAGGTTGTAATAGATTAATTATGGTTTTAAACTTCCACATTTTTATTTACAGTCAAGATAATTATGTATCTGCGAAGGCCCTGTAATAGCTTGGACTTTAAACTTTCCCGCATTTTAATTTTCGCAAACTATAAACTGCTTAGATGTATGTTAATAGGATTGTATGGAAAGACTAACTGAAAATTAAAACAGTAGATCACCTTAATTGTGCAAAGATAAATTAAACTGAAAATTACACTCGCAAATGCTCACTCTTAGGGTTTCCTCCACTCCGGTTGACTTCGGTAAACGGTCATGAAGTATAGGGTTTGTTAGTGGTTGTCCTCTAGCCCCGAAAGATCTAAAATGACCCATTCATATGTTGCCTTGGAAAAAGATCTTTAAGGCTTTAGGATGATTACTAACGTTTCCTAACATTGCTTTTGTGATCGTACTTGTCCCTTCGAATGTCCCTAAAAACTCCAACAATGATGCTACCTATTTCTCAATAATGGGATAGCATTGTCTAAAAGGAAAACGAACAGACCTTTTTCGAGTAGGTAGATTAGTTCCTAGGTACTTGCTCAAACAAATAAACTTTTTCACACCAAACACTTTTCAAACAAAGTTTTCAAAAACAACTTCATAACACTCTTGAGGATAAAAACAAGGGTTAAAATGAAGTAAAACAAAACTTTTAAAGCAAGCACACACAAGCAATTTCCAAATGAGCAAGTACCTAAGAGCCCATGGAAAACCATGGATGGAAAGGGTGATAACACCTTCCCTTTCTATAATCTACCCCCTGTACTCAAAAACATCTCGAAAAAGGTTTTTTCTGTTCTTTTTCCTTTTCATGATTGAATAAAATAAAAGTCGGTGGCGACTCTTGCTTACCACGACATTTGCTAATATAAAACGCAAACCAATATTGACAGTCGGTTCCTTCATAATATACATCTTCGTTAGCATCTTAGTTGCATTAGCGAGTGTTGTACCCAAAAATTTTCCCTCCCATTTTTACTCAACATATGTTCATTGAAATCCTCAACTTGCCCAAGGATGCCCAAGGATTGATTAGGCAAATGCTCTCCTAAGACAATGAACCTCAAACTAGGGTTTCTATTTTCATCAAGATGGGTGAACTTAAAAGGTCTCAAACCTTTTCCATGGTCCAAATATGTTCTCAAGATCATCCATGCCAAGTTCCATGCCTTGCGCAAGAAGTTTGCTCAGTCAACTGCTCAAATGCCTGAAAATCAACTATGTTAGGTCAAAAGTCAATTGAGACTCACATACAGTCAAACTTCAAGATTTTTGGTCAACATCAACATTTTGAAGTAATTTCCATCATTTTATAAAGGGTTGATCATTATTCCTCAAGGAATGCCCCAAATTCATCAAAACTCAAAAGTTGCTAAATTAGGGTTTCTATGGGAAAAGTCAACCAAACTTTGACCAGGCATAACTTTCTCATACTTTATCAGATATTTCCCATCCAAGGCTCATTTTGAATAGAATTCAATTCCCTACAACTCATCTTCATCCCTCAAGTTCAAGAAATACACTCATAAAAAGATATAAATTCATACATTATAGGTCCTTTTCAAATGTCAACAAAAACACCTTTTGGGTCAAAGCTTCTTACATGAACATGGAGGATACAATTGAGATGAAATCATAAGGGTTGTTTAGGGGACATCCTAAGCTTTCTAAAAAGTCCAAGAACACCCTCTTAGGGTCAAAATTGAAGGAGATTTGCA
The DNA here is from genome assembly GCA_948472305.1 of Vicia faba. NCBI lineage: Eukaryota > Viridiplantae > Streptophyta > Magnoliopsida > Fabales > Fabaceae > Vicia > Vicia faba. The sequence goes on along the minus strand of CATIWC010002736.1, from coordinate 129,008 downwards.
TTGTCAAAGTTGTCCATTTTTGGAAAATTGTCAAAAGTCAACAATACCCAAAATTGCATATTTTGTCAAATGGGCCTAACTTTTTATGCTTTCATCTTACTTCTAACATGGTCCACGACCCAAACACTCTATCATATATTATTGGCTTTATTTATTTAATTTATTTTGATTTTAATCATTTAAAAATCAAATTAAATCAAATAAATGATATAAATTAGTAAAGATTTGTTTCTGATCTGATTTTGAATAGAATCACAATCCAATTATGCTGTCAAAAAAAATCAAATCATGCAAAGGGTTGATTGGGATGAGAGTGGCATGGTTTGATTTGATTTAGAAAGAAATAATGCAAAGAGGAAATCAAATCAAATCTTGATAATTTGCAAAGATATGAATGCTTTTTGTTGATCTAATTCAGTCAACTACATATACATAACAATTCCAATGCACAAGGACAAGGGTTGGACGTGTAAACTGCAAGAGCAAGAACTCAATTTTTGGAAAAAAAAAGTGAGCATCAGATTTCATTCTACAGGGCGATTCAAAGCGTTTCAAGGCCAGCAATCTATTCCTGGTAATCTCCTGAAGCTAACTGCACCCTTTGCACGCACCAAAACACCCAGAATCGTAAAATCCGCAATTGTGTTATCCAACTCTCTTTGATTTTCGAATACATGCATACATGCATTTTCAATGAAATTTAATCATGTATTCTTGTTTATCATAAGGTTTCGATGCTTTCAGAATCGTTTTATTGAGTTTTAAGTGCAGGAATCATGGTTTTCCATTCTTAGGGTTTCCAAGCTCGTTTTAGGGTTTCCTTTTACAGGCAAAATTAGGGCTAGGCGTGGATACCATGGTGTTCAGAGCTTCAAGCCCAGTTGATTCATGGTCTCTATTATAATTTATATTGCTTGTGCTGGATTTTTGAATGATGCAGGGTTGTACTTACAAACTTTGTCCGTAGGTAAAAGTCTAAGCCTAAAACGACAGTGCTGAGGAAGAAGAAGAATAGGTGGCAAACTCCCATTGGGAGATTTGAATTACGCATGCGTTTTTATGATGTTAACGTTACTTTTTATATAATGTCATTTTGTTATTATATTAACAAATGAACAACCAGCACATATGGTTAAGGACGGAGGGTTTGAAGCAAACATCATGGGTTCGATCCCAGGCGTGTTGCTTTTGTATTTTTCTTGAATATTCCTTGCAGACCCAGCATATCACTCTGTTGAGGGTCCACCTAGCGCTTCCCATCATCCATCTGTTGGATCCATCTCCAACCAGATCCAACGCCCAGCATACGCAAGCTCATGATAGACCCTCAGAAGATGGTCTCACTGAATCAGGCACGATCCTCTGGGCCACCAGCTTTGGGCCTAACACCAATTTCAGCGCTGCACCCCCTCAATTCCTTCCAGCACCAGGCCCATTTTATTTCATTTAATTTCTTCTATTTAATTATTTGGCTTTAATTATTTCACAAAAAAATCATTGTTTTTTTAATTAAATCATAAAAACACCAAAATATTAGAATTAGGTGTTTTTTTCCATAAAATATTTAATTTCATTAATTAATTAGGTTAATTTAATTTGGGTAATTTAACTTCTTTTTCATAATTAAAATAAATTAGAAATTAGGTTAAATCATAATTTAATCACTTTTCTTTCAAATAAAAATACAAAAAATATTTTTCTTTAACTAATTAGATTTCTTTTAGAGTTTCAATTTTGTTCCCCGTATTTAATTTTGCCGCGCGCATTCTTTTCCCCCTATTTTATTAATTATTGTAACTGCTCCGAGTTTGTAATAGTTAAATAGGTTTACTATTTTGCATTTATTATTTTCCCTGATTTTTGATTATGTAATTCCCCTCCCCAAGTCCTTGTAATAGCTAGGGTTTTAATTTTTCGCACTTTACTTTCCGCAATTATAAACTACCTAGATGTATGGATAATAGGATTGAATGTCAATATAACAATTTAAAACGGTAGATAACCCTAAACACGCGAGATAAATGAAACTAAAATCAAACACTTGCACATGCTCACTCCTAGGGTTTTGCCTCACTTGGTTGCCTCGGAAATAATGGCCGTGTCCCTCGAACATAGGGATACCTTAGCAATGACCCGCAGTTCAAAGTCGTCATAAAGATCATAGTCCCTCATTGTCCCTCGAGTTGCCTACGAGAAATGATCTAAAGACGATATTCCCTTCGAAATGCTAAGGTATCCTTACTTGTTGCCTTCAGTGACCATTTCGTCCCTTTGAATGTCCCTTAAAACTCCAATGATGGAGATACCTACTCCTTAATAGTAGGATAGCCCTGTCTAAAGGAAATAAGAAAACGAACAACCTTTTTTTCGAGTAGGTAGAAACTCTTAAGTACTTGCTCAAAACAAATAATTTTTCACACTAACACTTCCAAACACTTATCAAACAAAGTTTTCAAAACACTTTATCACACCCATGAGGACTGATACAAGGGTTACCATAAAGTGAAACGCCACACTAAGGCATTTTCATAGCTTTTCAAAACAAACACACACAAGCAATTTCAAAATGAGCAACTATCTAAGAGCCCATGGAAAACCACAAATAGAAAGGGTGCTAACACCTTCCCTTTCTATAATCTACCCCCGTACTCAGAAATATCTAGAATAAGGTTTTTCTGTTCTTTTTCCTTTTCCTTTGTTGGATGAAATAAAAGTCGGTGGCGACTCTTGCTTACCGCTACATTTGCGAAAACAAAATGCAAACCAGTATAACAGTCGGTTATGCCACCGTATAACAGAACTAGAGACTCTGCTTGGGACTTAATAAGTGGGGTATACCTTAGTGTTGTACCCCAAAATTTTCCCTCCCATATTTCTCAAGACATGTCAAGAATGATCTTCAATTTGCTCAAGATGACTCAAGAGTTGGACAATAAAGTCACCTCCTAAGACAGTCAAGTCAAAATTAGGGTTTTATGTTGCATCAAGTTCCTCACATCCAAATGGCCTCAAGTGTTCCCCAATGTCCTAATATGTTCTTAAGTTCATCCATGTCAAATTTCAAGCCTTGCAGAGGAAGTTTGGTCAGTCAATTGCTTAAGAGACCCAAAAGTCGACTATGTTATAGCAAAAGTCAACTGTGTCCCAAATACAGTCAAACCTCAAGATTTTTTGTCAACATTCTCATTTTGAAGGTTAATTCATCATTTTATCAAGGGTTGATCATGATTCATCAAGGATTGCTCAAGATTCATCAAGATTCAAAAGTTGCTAAATTAGGGTTTTGTAGGAAAAGTCAACTCAACTTTGACCAAGCATAACTTTCTCATACTTTATGAGAAATGACCCATACAAATATCATTTTGAAGAGGATGCAATTTCCTACAATACATCTTCACACCCCAAGATCAAGAAATGCTCTCAAAAAAAGTTACAAATTTGGACATTATAGGTCATTTTTGAAAGTCAACAAAAACACCTTTTTTGCCAAAGCTTATAACTTGAGCATGGAACATCAAAATGATATGAGACCAAAAAGGTTGATTATAGGACATCTAAAGGTTTCTAAAAAGTCAAATAACACATCCAAAAGTTCAAAATTGAAGAAGTTATGCATTGTTGAAGTTGGACATTTTTCAAAAATTGCCAAAAGTCAACTATCCTCCAAACTCCAATTTTTGACAAAAGGCCCCACTATTTTCCACTTGATTTGGTCTTGACATGCCACACACGTGTCCCATACTTAATTTCATGACCATTCATTTATTTTTCTATTTTATTTTATTTTTATAGATTTAATTCATTTTAAATCAATATTAAATCAAATAAAATCTAAAAATTGATGTAAAGAGATCTTTGTGATTTGTACAACTTGCAATTATCATTATTCACTCAATCAAATCGCATCATGGCTCATTCAAGCATAAAAAATTAGATCTTGCCTATATTTGGAAATATGGTTATGGTGATCAAAATCAAATCCTAATTCTTCAATGCACATGGATATTGGCCTATATTTTGACCTAGAATCATTCTATTATATGCAAGCAAGCCTTACAAACCTAAAACACGCATAAAACTCTGTGGAAACGGCCAGAACAAGTTTGCAAAAAACCTTGAAAAAGTGGTGATCGAATTTTGGTTTAGAGGCGAATTCAGACCAAAAGCAAAATGTAGCTCTCTTCCTTGACATCCAGTGGAGCTATACCAATCAAAAGGAAGCCTTTTCATCGCCTAAATCGCACTGTAATTCATCACGAACTGACCTCTAAACATGGAATCCAAACCTCCAGTTCTTGCATCTTTTCTTCAAAATATTGGCATATTTGTGATTGTTATTTGATTTAGAATGTTTTTGCATTATTTAATTTCATTATTGGACCCTGTATCATGATGCTCGAACCTAGGGTTCTTGTTCTTGTTTTTAGGCGTTTTTATATAGGCAAAATCAAGGTGAATGGTGGTTACAGGGATGACCAGGAGGAAGAGACGAGTACATTGGTACTCTTGGATTTCATTTACATGGCCTAGGGAGGATTTTTGAGACGTCCTATGAATCTTCCTGCGGATAAAAATTCGCAGGTAAACGAACCAGGTTTTTATGAGGAAGATGATTACGTGGTTGGGCGTGATTGGTTTATTTGAATCAATTGCGCGTTTTTTATTTTTGGCCAGGCATAATTGAATTGTTTGTATATAATATTTAGCTTCTATTCCACTAACAGGTTAACATCATGGCTCAGTTGGTAGCGCGCTGGTTGAATCGTCCAATGGGACCTGGGTTCGAATCTCAGGTCCCCCAAAACTTTGTTACATTTTTTCTTCAGGTATTCAGGCGCAACATTCCAAGCGTGGACTACCATATGTCCTCAGATCTCAATGTGCCAAGTGGTTTCAAGCTAGATCCAAAGGCCAGAATTATTGATCCACCATGGATTCAAGTCAATGCATGCATAGGAGACTGGAAAAGTCAACAAGGGCCAATGTTCTGGGCCTGGAATTGTTCTGATCATACTCTCAAATTAAGCCCCCCCCCCCTGAGTTTGTTTATTTTATTTTTCTTTTCATTATTTTCTATTTCTATTTTATTAATATTAATATTTTAATTAACAAATTAACTATTAACCTTTTTTCATAAAATCAAAAAACACAAAAAATAATATTCCATTAATTTATTATTTATTTTTGTAAATAAATCACTAATTAATTTATATAGTTTAAATAGGTTTAATAACAATATATTTTGCAATAAATTAAAATTGATTTAGAATTAGGTTTTTTAATGTTTTTAACCATTCTTATCTTATTTCCTTAATTAAAATAAAACTCAAAAATATTTTCATTTAATTTAAGTATTAACTTAGATTAACTTTTTTTTAATTCAAAAAATAACAAAAATATGCTTTATTGAATAAAAAGGGTCAAAACCCTAAAGGAAATTCCGATTCAATTTTTCTCGCGCGAATTATTTTTGATCCATATTTTATCATATTAATGTACTTGCTTCCGGAATGTAATAGTTTTAACTTAGGATTTTATTTACCGCTTTTATTTACTTTTCGTAATTTATTTTTAAAAGGGTTTGTTTTTGGCGATGTAAATACCCGACGCCTTGTAATAGCTTAGATTTATTTTCCGCAATTTATATTCCGCAATTATTAACTGTTAGATGTTTGAATAATAGGCTATGCATGACAAGATCTATCTTAACTTAAAATTAACAGTAGCTCACCATGACATGCAAAGATAATATAACTGAAAAACAATACACTCGCACATGCCACTCTTAGGGTACGCCTCACTTGGTTGCCTCGAACGTGGTCATTGAGTATAGGAAGTTTTAGAGGTCACCCTCTTGTCCAAAGATCAAAGTTGCCTCGAAACGGTTACCTCAGATGAAATGATCTAAGACATTCGGGTTACCACTAAGACGTCCTAACATTGCTTTAGTGACCACACGTCCCTTAATCAAATTGACCCGAAAACTCCAACGACGGTGCTACCTACTCCTCAATAGCGGGATGGAATTGTCTAAAGGACACTTGCGCAGTTTAATTCCTTTTTGAGTAGGTAGGTGTTCTTAAGTACTTGCTCCTTTCAAAACAAAAACAAAACTTTTCGCACTTACACCCCTTTCAAAATAAAAACTATTTTCAAATCCACAAACACAAAGAAAAGAAAAACTTTTGAAAACATAGTGAGCAAGTACCTAAGAGCCCATGGATAACCACAGATAGAAAGGGTGCTAACATCTTCCCTTTCTATAATCTACCTCCCGAACCCGAGAAATATCTCAAAAAGGAATTTTTCTGTGCTTTTGTCCTTTCCTTGTTGGATAAAATAAAAGATGGTGGCGACTCTTGCTTACCGCGACATTTTGCAAAAACAAACGCAAACGCGAACCAGCATTCCAAAAATAGTCAGTTCTCATTCCCACCGATCACAGAACTGGCGACTCTGCTGGGGAATTTTTAATAAGTGAGGTGTACCTTAGGATTAGATCACTCTTGTTTTCAATTGTATGCTTTGTATGCTTTAATTTTGTGGGCTTGTATCAGAGTTCTATAGATCCTAACCCGGATCTGGGGGTACCCTTTTTAGGTAAGTAGCAATAAACTGTGAGGGATCTGTCCGGCGTAGACCGACACAAATGAAGCAGTAGCTACATTGGTGTGACACCTTGGTCTGTACCGATATCCCTTGTGTTGGAACAAGGAGAATATGGGTCTTCTAAAGAGTCATTAAGCACCAACTCACCTTAGAACCTTAAATTGACCAACTTGGCCATAGAACAGTAGCAGTATGCTACACTCATTGAGACTAAACTCTCGCGATGATTCCGGCCGCAAGAAAAGGTTGCTAAACTGGAATTATGACTGATTGAGGGTAGTCAGTGATATTGAGATCCTCTAGAACCCAGTTACTATTTTTAGGACAGGTTTAAACCAACTGAACTGAAAGAGGGTAGTACCTAAGCTCCATGCCAGCCTGAAATCTAAGGGCTCTCAGTATGACTTGTGTGCCTTTACCATGTTTGCCTTTTGTGGATACTTGTGGTGTGCCTTTATCATGACATCATGACATCATAACATTGCATACATTTTACATAAGGACTAACCTATTTCAAAGACAAGAGGGTTTCATCTTTGCTCTGTTTTGTAGGTCATCATGATGCCCATGCGTAGGAATACTATCCGGATCAACTTTGTCCAAGTACCTACCCTGCTTAAAGAGTTGGTTGTGAAGATACCAGATACTACTTCCTTCATCAGGAGGCACAATTCTCTTCTCAGTTTGGTCACCTCGAAGTTGGATGAACAAATGATGAGTGTCCTGGTCCAATTCTATGATCCGCTATACCATTGCTTCACCTTTCAAGACTTCCAGCTGGTTCCTACCCTGGAAGAATTCTCTGAGCTGCTTGGTATCTCCGTCCGGGAAGACTCTGTTTACTGGTTGGGAAAAGACTCCTAAGCCCGAAGAAGTTGCTGCAGCCCTTCACTTGACCAAGGAGGAGGTAATGGCTAACTGGGAAACTAGAAGTGGAGCTAAGGGTTTTCTGACTAAGTTTTTGGTTGACAAAGCTAATTACTTCTGGGACAGCTTAGACTTCAAGGCGTACGAGGATATTCTATCCCTCTTGATTTATGGTCTGGTATTGTTTCTGAATCCTGACACTTTTGTTGGTATTAATGCCATAAAGATCTTCATCTCTCAGAATCCGGTACCCACTCTCTTGGGTGATATGCTTCATCATCTCTATGCTCATACTGCCCGAAAGCGGGGAACTTTGATGTGCTGTGTTCCTTTATTGTCAAGGTGGTTTATTTCGCACATCCCTAAGTCTGTGCTGAAAAAAAAAGAAGGAATGGGTTGGGCTTATAGGGTGATGTCTCTTTCTAGTGATGACATTATCTGGACTCTCAAAGGTATGGATGAGGTGACTGTCATTGATCGCTGTGGAGAGTATCCTAATGTTCCATTGATCGGACTCCATGGAGGGATTTCTTACAGCCCATGCTTAGCTCTCCGTCAGTTTGGAAGAGCCAGAAGAGAGGGGCCTCACGAGATGTTGATGCCTCATATCATCTTTGATTTTCAGAGAGATAACGACGAGCTACGTCGTAAATTCATAAGGGCTTGGGACAGAGTTCACCGATCTGACCCACATGAGTTAGGACCAAAGACTTCTCTGCCAATGGAGCCATATCTCAGATGGGTCCGCATCCGTTCGCAGAAGTTAGGTATGCCATACGAAGCTGTCAGGCCTGTTACTCTTGAAGTTGCTAATGAGGAGGGGGTTCCTCCAACTATCCTCCAACCTTATATGCCCACTGATATTGGGACACTGAAGAGCTCTTGGATGCAGTTGAGGGATGAACGGGATTCTTACAGAGAGAGGTTCAATGAACAGGAGTAGAAGATCCAGAAGCTGACCAGACAGTTGGAGAACGAGCGGATCCTGAATGATTACGTCCGCACTGAGAAGAAGAGACCATGGGAGCATTGATGGACCTTTGATGATTTCTTTACAGTCTTCATTTACTTTTTAGTATTTCCATTTCTTGTAACGCCTAAGGGCAGTTTGTTGAACAATTTAAATTCTGAAGTTTAAATCTAATAAAGTGTGTTTCCTTTTTGTTTACAAATTTGAATCTCGATTGTCTTTGAAATCATAATCATACGCATTTCATCTCATACACTTCATAAACAGGTACCCCATTACAGGTCTCTTATCTTCTTCGCTGTTTATTTCAGCACTCTGATGGGCTGTATTAATCTGTAACGTATAGCCTAAATGTAGTACTGCAAGTGTACAGCCTATCGAAGTAATATATAAGATTATCGAACCACAGAGACCAATTGTCAATCTATCAACTCTATTGCTAAGGTGCTTATCTAAGGCGAATAAGGATATTGATGTGAGTGCAGTGCACAAAGTAAATATGCGAGGGAAATAACAGTTTAAAAGACAGGTTGGAATGTAAATCATGTAATCAGATATTGGTCCGGTCATGCGTAGATGAACCTACTTATGGGGCAGTATTTTCTATTGATAGCAAAGAATCAGTTTAACGGGAACCTGTAGCTTTTGACTACTAAGAACCGAGTTTACTCTTTAAATTAAATTCCTTTATTGTCACATATAAAGGGTGCCTTCCGCGTTAAAGAGGTAAACCTATTTTTAAGAAATTGAAAGTTTTGACTTAACAGAAAAGTGATCTTACTCGGAAAGATTAACTTAAAGAGACTTTTGGCTTTTGACCAAGAGTCAGATTTTAAACCTACAAACGCGTCCGAAAATAGTTTCAAAATCGTTTTCTAAAAAGGTCAATGATTCCTATTTAACCAATCAACGGCTGTCGCTCTTTTTGTTTGGTTAAATAATAATCAAGTCGTATCATTAGTTTGGACGGCTTTCGATCTTACCCAATAAACATTTAAACACAATTGACTTAAGTTAGAAGCAAAACATCCCCAGAGTATTTTCACTAGCATGATTATTGGAACACAACCACGATGAAAATCATTACATCCTAACCTTTATAGTTTAGCCAGACATAATAAGTGCGAGTCTATAAAACATGTAGACTATGGTAAGAGCATTTAAAGTCTATAAAACGTGTAGACTATGGTAAGAGCATTTAAAGTCTATAAAACGTGTAGACTATGATAAGAGCATTTAAAGTCTATAAAACGTGTAGACTATGATAAGAGCAATTAAATAAAGAAATGCAATAAATTAGAACCTTGCTCCGGTCGGAGACTTGAATCTGATACAAATCTACGGAAAAGTAAGGCCGGTATGATGAACTTCAACCAAAGTGCTCCAAGACTCGATTACAACTCAATCTACACCGCAATAACTCCCCGATGTGAAGAGATTATTACTTTACAGAAACTGATAGTATATGGCTTAAGATTGTACTAAGCTTGGATGAAAATAAAGAATGAGAATCGAAAGCTATTTATAGAGGAACTTTGAAGTGCGTAAGGACCAGCATGCCCCTTAACTTCTTTTGAGCGGGAACCATTTTGTGAAGGCCGCGGGCGCGGTGAGGGTGGCCGCGGGCGCGGCGCCTGGAACCGCCACATCATGGGAACGTGGCAGTTGATCTCTGGGTGAAAGTGGGCCACGTCATCGCGTTTCCTGTAGCCAGCGCGGTGCTGAACGCCATAAGTGCAAAATATCTTGAAAAACCCTAATTTCTTGGCGTTTTGGCTCGTTTCTTCACAGAAGGCTCTGAAATGACAAGAATCCTGAAAACAAAGGAAAAAGGAACATAATACGAGAAAATGACAATAAAAACTAAGGAAAACATGTGATATTTGAGTCAGAAACATAGTGCGATTTAGTGCGATCAAATCCTCCCACGCTTAGACCTTTGCTTGTCCTCAAGCAACAACTCTTAAAAATAGATGAAAGAAAATTTATGGTGTATACAGGTTTTGGGCAAAGAGGGCTTCTAAGTCCGAGTAAGGGTGTGTTGTCAGGCACTAACTATCTGAATCAAGGGTATCTTAATTACACTACTCGCAGAAATGCGGACATAAACCTCATAAGTATACAAATTGATCCAAATATCCTTACTATGCTAAGACTTCTTTTTGTACGAGGTCCTTTTTCATTCAGGCGCAATCACATTAAGCCCGTTATCCGTACATACTCATGGTGTAGTGACCGGTTAGTGACTCTGATCTCAAGTGATGGGATTCTGGTACAAGAGTTGGTTTAATCCCTTTTTATTTTACCCATTTGCAGTTGCGGGGGATCGGACCGTAGTCCGCCCTACCAAGTTCAGCACCAGATACCTCTGAACCAACTACAACAGATATGCCTTATATATTTTTTTCTTTGTTTTTGTTAGTGTTTACAACTTTCTTGAGTTAAGTAATCTTTGTGAGGATCACCCAACTCGTAGTCGTATTCATACTTTATTTTGTAACTTTTAGGGCAAAAATAGAGATCATCCACTTATATTCATCGATCCCACACTTAGAGCATGCTTAGGCCGGAGCTGACTGCTAAGATAAACTACTTGAAGACCTATTTGTACAGTTTTATTCAAAATCATAGCATATTGGGGAGAAAGGATCTAATCTAAATATTCAAAAAGGCTTATGGTGTAAAAATGATAACGAATTTTTCAAAAAGTGAGTGTCCGAGAAACAGACCCTATCTAGGACCTGTCTCATAGCCCAAATCCTTAAAAACAACCATAAATCTTTGAAAAATAAAAATTTTGTAAGGCTAAAAGGTGGGGGAAATGAAAGGGTACACTACGCAGAAAGACTCGCCTATCACATGCATTTTATTAACTACGAATAAAAAAGGAAAAATGCGGAAGGTAAATAAAAGCAGGAAAAACGGAAAATAAAAGCGAAAAATGGGAAATAAAAGCGATAAATGCTCCTCCCACACTTAAATCAGACATTGCCCTCAATGTTCCAAAATAAGGTAGGAGGAGGTACCTGAAAACACTAGTGGGGGCCACTAGGACCTTCACCATCCTGGTTGGTACGACCGGAACGGCGGCTACGGCTGCGACGGCGGCTATCTCGGTCCAAAACAAGCTGCTCCAGTCTCTCTGACAAGGCGGCATTTGCCGCTTGTAGCTCTTGGGTCCGACCAATGAGGGTTCCTTGGGTTGCCTCCATCAATTGGAAGTGACGAGCGTTTGTGGTCTGGTGTAGGTGCTGTTCTCTCTGAAAAGCCAGCTGACTTTCCATAATAGTGCGCAGAGAGCTAGCATTTTGTTCTTGGGACGCTTGCATGAAGGCCATGTTGTCGGTCGCCTGTTGCTGCAAGGTAGCAAGGAGGGTGTCCCTCTGGGCCTCTCGGGCCATATGCTCACGCCACATGTCCTCAGTGACATGGAAGCTAGGAGCTGTACCTGCATGTGGGTTAGAGGTTGAAGGTGCCGTGTGTGAAGGTGAAAAATGGGGTGGTTCCTCTGTTTGGAAATCGTACTCATCATCAGTGTTGTTACCCTCATTTAAAGGTAGATTTGGGGGCAACGGACCAATAAAAGCAGGAGCGTTGAGATCGTAGGTCCAGTTACGCTCAAATCGAATATCAGTACGACGGGTGCAAGGCATAACAACACTGGGTACAGCAGCACCTCCAACCATTAGGAAGTAACCACCTTCCTTCCTCGTCTTGCATAAACGCATATCCCTGAAAAATTTAAGATTTGAAATCCGAGGAGGAAGTGGTTCTAGGGTGGCAAGTTCCGTATCCAATCCTATGGCACGGGCAATAGTGGTAATTAGTCCACCAAAGGAAATCGGCCCACCTTTTCTTAAAACATGGTGCATGTGGGCAATCATGAATGGGACGGGATTAACTTTGGTGTCTGTGAGGCAGCTCTGCATGATAATTAATTCTTTAGCATTCACCTTGTTTGGGTTTTCCCGAGCAAAGATGGTGGATGCTAAAAGAAATCTAAAGACACGAAGGGCAGGATTGTGGATGTGCGAAGCAAGAAGGCCATCAAAAGATGTTGCATTTTGTTTAGTAATTCTGGCCCAAAATGCTTCAAATGCCCAATCCGTGTCTAAAGGTGCTTCACAAATGGCACCATCCCCATAAGGCAATCCTAACATGGCGGCTAGACCGTCAGTGGAGTAATCATACTCGACATTAAACATTCTAAATTTGACTCCACCTACGGTGCTAGTAGTGTTAGGGGAGACGTTATAAATTAAAGAACTTAAAAACTCGAACGTCAGCCTAGGGTAGGTTGGTGCTTGAGTGGCAAAAATATCATGCATACCTATTTTATCTAGAAGGAAGAATACACTATGGTATATACCTAATGAATATAGACAGTTTTCATCGATATACCTGGTAGAGTGTATTGGTGTTGTCAGCAATTTTTCAAGCCGCTTTAGTTGCCTTTCTCCGGCTTGACCACCACGTAAAATGTAACCGTGATATTCCATAGGATTTTCTTGTGGATAAAAAGAGAGAAAGGATGGGATGTAGAAGTAATGAAGGTGTGAGGAAGAAAATGATATAGTAGGGGGTATTTATAGGAAGGGAAGAAAGAAAATGGTGGTTGTAAATATTTATGATGAAAATAATGGAAATAAATGTAGTGGGTTGGAAGAAAATGGGATTGGAAATTGAAAAAGTGGTAAAATGGGGGGAAAAACGAGCTACTAGCCGTTAGGTGACCGTTGCGTCACCGCGGGCGCGGCAGGGCCTACCGCGGGCGCGGTGAGGTCGAGGTCAGTTGGGCTGGCCTGGCTTTCTTTCCATTGGGCTTTTTCTTCCTCGTCATTATCTTCAATTTCTGGAGGTGTACCTATTTTTCTTATAGATGTGCATATATGTACGTAAATACATATACACATGTTTATTTATTTTATTTTTATATTAAAACTATGGTGACCTAGAAAAACAAAAACATTAGTAAATAAATAAAACATATGCATATATATATATATATAAATATAGGTACGAGTCATCAAAATAAATATTAACAACTCAGCAAACAGATAATGCAAAAAATAAAAATGAGTCTGAAAAGGAAATCAACATAATACTAATAATACTGAAACTAGATATCTTGTGAACAATAAAGATCTATTGCCAACCGGTAGGATGCTCTGCAGGAGTGCCTGGGCCACGCAGCTCGGTCAGCTGGCGTCGAATCTCTGCCACCTCGTGAGCTAATTCATCTAACTCACCAGCGAAGGTAACATCGTTTACTTCCAACTGCAAATGAAGGTCAGCTACCTCATTGCGGAGAGTGGTTATCTCAGTGCGCATAGCAGTCAATAGAGTGCGAATATCAGGTTCCTGCAAGCTGAGGTTATTAGTAAGAACAGTAGTATGTGTAACCTCGGGTCGGGATGTGTGATCTGGAGCGGAGTCCTCGGAGGCAGGAGTGTAGTCCTGAGTGGGATCTTCAGAAGCAGGAGTGTATTCTGGAGTGTACTCTTCGGAGGCAGGAGTGTATTCTGGAGTGTACTCTGATATCTCACCCCAACCTTCTACAGAATAGTTCCAATTAGCAGAGTTGGAAACACAAGTCATCTGAGGGTCTGGCATGGTGAAGGTGTAAACTGTCTGGTCATTGATAAGCAATCTGTACCGATATGGGTGGAAAGAGGCCCTCCTCATGAATCCACGATCCATGCAAAAGTCTAAATCTAGAAAAGTATATCCACAGTATGGGGTCAGCTGTGCTATCATACTGTCTAAACCCAAAGCAGAAGCTATCTGTGTCACATTCCCTCCGGAATGAATGAGCCCTACAGCGGATCGAGCAGTCTGCTCGAGGCTCTCTATCAGAAAACCTCCACTAGCTATAGGTCTGGACTGACTAGCACAGTATAAGAAAAGGATCTCCTCAGCGGTGACCAAGTGGTCACAGTAACTCCTCCCAAAGAAAGTGTGGCATAGGATCATCTCGAAGTATCGGAAGGCCGGGTTATGGATCTTCCGGGACAGCTGGGTAGAGGGGTCAAGACTGGCTCTATCAGTAATGTCCTGCCAAAATTTGTCAATGTCTCTGTCCATGTAGCAACTCAATGGGAACTCAGTTATAGCGGTCGGTCCAGTTTGGAAACCAAGCAAATCCCCAAATTCTTTGGTGGTCAGGGTATACTCGGTGCCAAACAATCTGAAACTCAGGCGTCCTCGCTCATCTCCTTCACCTACTCGTGGATTATAGTCCATAGAGCTAAGAAACTCCAGAGTAAGGTTCCTGTATGTTTTGTGGACATCATCGGCATAAGAATCCCAGCTAAGTTGGTTGCATAGATACCGAATACTTGGCTCAATCCCTAGTGCCTCCATGCAGCTCTGATCGGGGTACCTAGTGGGTACCATAGGTCTAGCAGATAAGGTAGCAAATCGGGCCTTTTGCGCTTCATCTCTGAAAATCACAACCATACCATCGGGGTGATGCATCCTGAAAATATAAACACAAGAAATTAGTCCAGATAAAATATATAAATTACTAAAATAAAATAAAATAAAATAAAGAATAAACCATGGGTTGCCTCCCAGGCAGCGCTTGTTTAACGTCGTTTAGCTTGACGATTAGATCTTACTTTATGTGGGTATTGGTGGGTCTATAAGAATATGACTAGAGTAGTCAACAGGCAAATCGCCTCCTTTGTAGAGCTTCAGTCTTTGTCCATTTACCACAAATGGAGCACATGAATTGTTTTTGATTTCTACTGCTCCAGACTTTAGAACTTTTGACACTTCAAATGGACCTGTCCATCTTGAACGAAGCTTACCAGGAAAAAGTCGTAATCTTGAGTTAAATAGGAGAACAGGATCACCAATGTTGAAATCTTTCTTGATGATTTTTTTATCATGCCACATTTTGGTTCTTTCCTTATATATGATGGCATTCTCATAGGAATTCAAGCGAAGCTCTTCTAGCTTGTGAATGTCCAGGATACGTTTTTCTCCGGCTTTCAGGTAATCTAGATTCAAGGATTTAATGGCCCAATAGGCTTTATGTTCTAGTTCGAAGGGTAAATGACAGGACTTTCCATAAACCAATTGATAAGGAGTTGTTCCAATAGGGGTTTTATAAGCCGTTCTATAAGCCCATAAGGCGTCTTTAAGTTTTCCAGACCAGTCTTTTCTGGATAATGATACGGTTTTTTCTAGGATCTGCTTAATCTCCCTATTCGATACCTCTACTTGGCCACTGGTTTGCGGGTGATATGGTGATGCTACTCTATGTTTTACTCCGTATTTGCTTAGAAGCTTGTCAAATATCTTAGATATAAAATGCGATCCTCCATCACTTATGACTAACCTCGGGGTTCCAAACCTAGGGAAAATAATATTCTTAAACAGTTTGATAACTACCTTGGTATCGTTTGTGGGTGATGCAACAGCTTCGATCCACTTTGAGACATAATCGACAGCTACTAGGATATACTTGTTACCCATTGAGGAAGGAAAAGGTCCCATGAAATCTATACCCCAGACATCAAATATTTCCACTTCTTGGATGTTTCTTAAAGGCATTTCATCACGTCTTGAGATGTTCCCAGTGCGTTGGCATCGGTCACATTTTGTAATGTAAGTGTGGACATCGCGCCATACAGTAGGCCAATAAAAACCTGCTTGAAATATTTTGGCGCATGTTTTAGACGTGCTTGCATGTCCACCATAAGGTGAAGCATGACAATGTTTAATGACATTGCCTACTTCTTCCTCCGGCACACATCGTCAGAATATATTATCTATTCCTCTTTTGAATAGGAGGGGTTCATCCCAAAAGAAGTGTTTAACATCTCTGAAAAACTTCTTCTTCTGTTGGTAGCTTAAGTCGGGGGGTATGATATCAGCGGCTAGATAATTTACAATATCTGCGTACCATGGTATGTTGTTCATGGTTGAGATTTCCTCATAAGTCTCTTCTTCAGTTGAGTTTATCCCAGCTATTAATCTTTCATAAGTAGAGTGATCGTCTATAGGTATAAGTTCAGGCTTAAGGTGTTCTAATCTAGAGAGATGATCAGCTACTAAGTTTTCAGCTCCTTTTTTATCCTTAATATCCAAGTCAAATTCTTGGAGTAAAAGTACCCATCTGAGCAATCTAGGCTTAGCATCTTTCTTACTTAGCAAGTACCGGATTGCTGCATGATCTGTGTATACTATTATTTTTGCTCCCACCAAATAAGATCGAAATTTATCAATAGCAAAAACTACGGCTAGCAATTCTTTTTCTGTGGTTGTATAATTTAGCTGGGCGGCGTCTAGTGTTCTACTAGCATAGTAAATTGCATGCAGTTTTTTGTCTTTTCTTTGCCCTAGTACAGCCCCTACAGCGAAATCACTAGCATCGCACATGATTTCAAAGGGTTGTGTCCAATCAGGTGGTTTTATGATAGGTGCTGAAATAAGAGCTTGCTTTAAAACTTCAAAGGCCTCAAGACATTTTTGGTCGAATTCAAACTCGACATCCTTCATCAATAAGTTAGTTAAAGGTTTAGTTATTGCGGAAAAATTCTTGATGAAACGTCGGTAGAACCCGGCATGTCCTAGGAAACTTCTTATTTCCCTAACGGTCTTAGGTGGGTTTAAGTTTTCTATAACTTCTATCTTGGCCTTATCGACTTCTATACCTCTTTCAGAAATAATGTGTCCTAAGACTATCCCTTCACTTGCCATAAAGTGGCACTTTTCCCAATTCAACACAAGGTTTACTTCCACACATCTTTTTAAGATTTTCTCCAAGTTCGAGAGGCAGTTTTTGAAATCAAACCCACACACTGAAAAATCGTCCATAAATACTTCCATAATTCCATCTAGGTAGTCTGCGAAAATTGACATCATACAACGTTGGAAAGTGGCAGGTGCATTACAGAGTCCAAAGGGCATTCGTCTATAAGCGAATGTTCCATAAGGGCATGTAAATGTGGTTTTTTCTTGGTCCTCTGGGTGAATAGGGATTTGGAAAAATCCCGAATATCCATCAAGATAGCAGAAACATGAGTGTCTTGCTAGACGTTCAAGCATCTGATCTATAAATGGGAGAGGGAAATGGTCTTTTCTTGTTGCCTTATTCAACCTTCTGTAATCTATACACATTCGCCATCCTCCTTCTGTTCGTTTTGCCACATGCTCACCTTTCTCATTTTTTAGAACAGTGATACCTCCTTTCTTGGGTACCACATGGACTGGGCTTACCCATTCACTGTCCGAAATTTGGTATATGATACCAGCCTCTAATAACTTAAGAACTTCTTTCTTGACTACATCACTCATGATAGGGTTTATTCTTCTTTGATGTTCTCTTGAGGGTTTCGAATCTTTTTCTAGCATAATCCGATGCATGCATACGGATGGGCTTATACCTCTTAAATCTGAAACTTTATACCCTAAAGCTGAGGGATATTTTCGCAAGGTATCTAATAGTTGATTTGTTTCTATTTGGTTTAGAGTGGCGCTAATTATAACAGGTCTATTCATCTCCTCATCCAAAAACTCATATCTTAGATTCTTGGGTAGTTCCTTAAGTTCTATAGTGGTTGTCTCAGCACGTGGCATAAGGTCATGGGTAAGAGCTAAGCATTCGAAAAGGTTGTCGGCAATGTACGGTTCGATACTCTCAAATCCGTCATCCTCTAAAATAGGGGTTGATGGTAATTTGGTTAATAATTCGTTTTGTTCGAGCTCATTTACACATTCATCAATGATGTCGATGGCATAACACGCATCTCCTATCACTGGTGCCATTAGAAATTTTGATAATATGAACTCAATCTTTTCATCTCCTACCTCGAAAGTCAGTTTCCCTTTCTTAACATCTATTATAGCTCCGGCGGTCGATAGGAAAGGTCTTCCTAAGAGGATTGGGATGTCTTCATCTTCTTTGATATCCATTACGACGAAGTCGGTCGGAATGTACAACTGACCAATCTTGACAGGTATGTCTTCTAAAATACCCATGGGATATTTGACAGATCTATCAGCTAGTTGTAAGGACATCTTAGTAGGTTGAAGTTCTCCTAATTTTAACCTCTTACAGACGGCCAGAGGCATCAGACTTACACTTGCTCCTAGGTCTAAAAATGCTTTGTCTATCATATGGTTACCTAGGATGCAAGGGATAGAAAAACTTCCAGGGTCTTTATCTTTCTTGGCGAGTTTATTTTCGGATATAAAATGACATTCTAAAGGCTTGGGATCATCGAGTCGTCGTTTATTGGTCAAAATATCTTTCAGAAACTTAGCATATGATGGTATCTGGGTTATAGCTTCAGTAAAAGGAATCTCAACATGGAGTTTCTCTATTACCTTAATAAACTTTTGGTACTGGTTTTCTACTTTGGTGTTTTTCAGCCTCTGTGGGAATGGAATAGGTGGTTTATAAGGTTGTTGAGTGTTTTTCTCTACTTCTGGTTTTGATTGCTTTCTTGGTTTCTCTGGTTCCTCCATCTGGTCTTTGGGCGTAGCATCTTCCATAGGTTTTTCTGATGTGCTTAAGTCAGGATTTCTAGGTCCTTCATAAGCGGTTCCACTTCTTAGTGTGATAGAATTTGCTTGGCCTTTTGGATTTGGTTGAGTTTGTCCAGGGAATTGTCCTCCAGGTGCAACTTGTACAGAGGTGTTTTGTGCTACTTGGGAAATCTGAGTCTCAAGCATTTTGGTGTGGGTTATTATCTGGTCAAACTTGGTTGCTAGTTGAGTAACCAGTTCGTTCGTGTGAATATGTTGGTTCATAAACTCCTTATTTTGCTGGGTTTGAGCTTGAATAAAGGTGTCTATGGTTTCTTTAAGGTTTGGTCTTGGGGGTACTATTTGCATAGGTTGGTTTTGTTTTTGCGTTTGGAATCCTTGAGGTCTCGAAGGTCCGGGATTTTGGATAGGGTTGTTGTTTTTGTAAGAGAAATTCGGGTGGTTCCTCCATCCAGGATTGTAGGTATTCGAGAAAGGGTTCCCTTGAGTATAGTTAACTTGGTCTGAGCTTGATTCGTTCAAAAGGTTACAGTCAACGGTTTGATGTCCTTGAGCTCCACAGAGTTCGCACTCCGATTGGATTGCTGCTACTGTGGTTGGGTTTTGAGACATGTTCTCGACTCTCAAGGCTAGGGCGTCCATCTTGGCATTGATCATGTCCATGCAACTTACCTCATGCTTTCCTCCATGGCTCTCCTTTTTCTCTACTGTCGCTCGTTCTAATCCCCATTGGGCATGGTTTTGGGCCATGTCCTCTATTAGGGCACAAGCGTCAGGGTAAGGTTTGTTCATCAACGCTCCGCCAGCGGCAGCGTCTATGGACATCTTTGTGTTGTAATGGAGTCCATTATAGAAGGTATGTATGATTAACCATTGCTCTAGGCCATGGTGCGGACAGGCTCTTAAAAGTTCTTTATATCTCTCCCAGGCATCAAAAAGTGATTCGCCTTGGTTTTGGGTGAAACAAGTGATCAGGTTCCTAAGAACAGCGGTCTTGCTTGGTGGAAAATACCTCGCAAGAAAAGCTCTCCTAAGGTCTTCCCAAGTTGTTATTGAGTTAGTTGGAAGGGCGTCTAACCAGTCGTGAGCTTTACCTCTAAGGGAAAAAGGAAATAGTCTTAATCGGATAGCTTCGGGCGTGGCTCCATTTGCCTTAAGGGTGTCAGCTAACTGGATAAATACCTTTAAATGTTGATTCGGGTTCTCGGTAGCGAGACCAGCGAATTGGTTTTGTTGTACTAATTGTAGTAACGAGGGCTTTAGTTCAAAGTTGTTGGTAGTTATAGCAGGGTTTACTATACTAGAACTAGGTTCCTCGTTAGATGGTTGGGCGAATTCCTTGAGCGGTCTTTGGTTACGATCTTCTGCCATAGCTCTTCTTATCTTGCGAATAAAAAGACGGGCACGAGCGTAACGTTCAGGTTCTACTAAAGGATCTATTAGGTTGCCGGTGCTACGATTTCTACGCATCTACCGGCTAGAATAGCCTTAGTCTAAACGGGATAACAATAGGGTACGAAATTTGACGAAGTTGGTCCCCGGCAACGGCGCCAAAAACTTGGTGGGCTGTATTAATCTGTAACGTATAGCCTAAATGTAGTACTGCAAGTGTACAGCCTATCGAAGTAATATATAAGATTATCGAACCACAGAGACCAATTGTCAATCTATCAACTCTATTGCTAAGGTGCTTATCTAAGGCGAATAAGGATATTGATGTGAGTGCAGTGCACAAAGTAAATATGCGAGGGAAATAACAGTTTAAAAGACAGGTTGGAATGTAAATCATGTAATCAGATATTGGTCCGGTCATGCGTAGATGAACCTACTTATGGGGCAGTATTTTCTATTGATAGCAAAGAATCAGTTTAACGGGAACCTGTAGCTTTTGACTACTAAGAACCGAGTTTACTCTTTAAATTAAATTCCTTTATTGTCACATATAAAGGGTGCCTTCCGCGTTAAAGAGGTAAACCTATTTTTAAGAAATTGAAAGTTTTGACTTAACAGAAAAGTGATCTTACTCGGAAAGATTAACTTAAAGAGACTTTTGGCTTTTGACCAAGAGTCAGATTTTAAACCTACAAACGCGTCCGAAAATAGTTTCAAAATCGTTTTCTAAAAAGGTCAATGATTCCTATTTAACCAATCAACGGCTGTCGCTCTTTTTGTTTGGTTAAATAATAATCAAGTCGTATCATTAGTTTGGACGGCTTTCGATCTTACCCAATAAACATTTAAACACAATTGACTTAAGTTAGAAGCAAAACATCCCCAGAGTATTTTCACTAGCATGATTATTGGAACACAACCACGATGACAATCATTACATCCTAACCTTTATAGTTTAGCCAGACATAATAAGTGCGAGTCTATAAAACATGTAGACTATGGTAAGAGCATTTAAAGTCTATAAAACGTGTAGACTATGGTAAGAGCATTTAAAGTCTATAAAACGTGTAGACTATGATAAGAGCATTTAAAGTCTATAAAACGTGTAGACTATGATAAGAGCAATTAAATAAAGAAATGCAATAAATTAGAACCTTGCTCCGGTCGGAGACTTGAATCTGATACAAATCTACGGAAAAGTAAGGCCGGTATGATGAACTTCAACCAAAGTGCTCCAAGACTCGATTACAACTCAATCTACACCGCAATAACTCCCCGATGTGAAGAGATTATTACTTTACAGAAACTGATAGTATATGGCTTAAGATTGTACTAAGCTTGGATGAAAATAAAGAATGAGAATCGAAAGCTATTTATAGAGGAACTTTGAAGTGCGTAAGGACCAGCATGCCCCTTAACTTCTTTTGAGCGGGAACCATTTTGTGAAGGCCGCGGGCGCGGTGAGGGTGGCCGCGGGCGCGGCGCCTGGAACCGCCACATCATGGGAACGTGGCAGTTGATCTCTGGGTGAAAGTGGGCCACATCATCGCGTTTCCTGTAGCCAGCGCGGTGCTGAACGCCATAAGTGCAAAATATCTTGAAAAACCCTAATTTCTTGGCGTTTTGGCTCGTTTCTTCACAGAAGGCTCTGAAATGACAAGAATCCTGAAAACAAAGGAAAAAGGAACATAATACGAGAAAATGACAATAAAAACTAAGGAAAACATGTGATATTTGAGTCAGAAACATAGTGCGATTTAGTGCGATCACACTCAAACATCATGTCTGCTGAACCTTCCACTGAGAAAGCTATAAAGGCCCTCCAGGCCCAGAACGCCCAGTTTCAAGAGCTGTTCATGAACCTGGCTAAGGGTCAGCAGGACCTGAAAACTTTGATTCTGAAGGAGAAAAAGAAGAAGAAGAAAAGGACCATCTTGTTCAACACTGGACGCAGGTTTGGAAACGGGCTGCAGAATGAAGTTGATCTGACTACCTCATCTGGAGGGAAAGATAGTCCACAGGAAAGGAGGGCCCCTAGACCCATGGTCTCCGACAATGAGACGGACTATGATGAAGAACAGTATCCTCCTGCTGAGGACAAGTACAAACAACTGGAAGACCGTTTGAGCGCTATGGAAATTCAGAAGGTTCCCGACCTGGACTTCAGAGATCTAGGTCTATCATCTGGGGTGGTGATTCCCCATAAGTTCAAGGCACCTGCCTTTGCCAAATATGACGGAGTTTCCTGTCCAAAGCTGCACCTCCGGTCATATGCGAGGAAGAACCAACCTTACACTGTTGATAAGAACTTGTGGATCCATTTCTTTCAAGACAGTCTCTCAGGGACTCAGCTTGAGTGGTTCTATCAGTTAGATGGAGCCAGTATCCGCAGCTGGGAGGATTTGGCTACTGCATTCTATAGGCAGTATCAATACAACTCCGACCTTGCTCCTACGTGTACCCAACTCCAGGGTATGTCAATAGGAACGGGTGAAGGATTTAAAGAGTATGCTCAGAAATGGAGAGACCTTGCCGGAAGGGTGCGACCACCTTTGGCTGATCGTGAGCTGGTTGACATGTTTCTGGGGACCCTGTCTGGTCCGTTCTTTAATCATCTAATTGGAAGCTCTTCAGCTGGGTTTACAGACCTTATTTTGACTGGTGAGAGGATTGAATATGGTATTAAGGCTGGGAAGATACAGAAGGGTGCCTCATCGAGCACCGAGAAGAAACCGTTTAAGAAAGAGTCCAGTGCTGTCTACAGTTCAAGAAGACAGAATAAACCTGAACACCGCCAAGATGTCAATGCGGTTGTTATTTCAAAACCTGCTGGTGCTCCTCAACATCACAACCAACAAAGGGACGAGAGACCTCGGAGGCAATTCACTCGTCTTAGCATGACTTTATCTCAGATTCTGCCACAGTTGCTGAAGACCAATTTAGTGACTCTAAAAGAAGCTCCAAAGAATTCAAATACAACGTCACCAAGGTATAACCCTAACGTCCGCTGCGCTTATCACTCTGAGAGCCCGGGGCATAATACGGATGATTGTTGGGCTTTGAAGAACAAGGTCCAAGACTTGATTGATGCAAAGGAGATTGAGTTTGAGGCGCCCGAGAGGCCTAATGTTGTGACTGCTTCCATGCCCAAGCATGGAGTAAATGCTGTAGAGGAAGATTTATTTGTAGTTTCCGTGGATGATATTGTTACCCCTCTGATGACTGTCAAGAAGAACCTGTTACTAGCCGATTTATTTCCGGGCTGTGGCGAAGGTTGCCATATGTGTTCTGATTTACCTACTGGTTGCCCATTTCTGAAGTCAGGTATCCAGAACCTGATGGATAATAAGGAGATCCTGTTTGAGAAGACTGCTGTTCCCTCCACTCCTACTGAAGAAGTTGCCATTATTACCATTTTCGACAATTCTTCCAAGGCTCCCTCGAGGAGGCCTGTTAGAATTACATCTGTTCCGAAGATCACGCCTGTAATCATCACTGTTCCGAGGCACATCCCCTACACCTCTGACAAAGCTGCCCCCTGGCACTATGGGGCTGATGTTTATGTTCGTGGAGTTAAGCAAGAGTTGGATGTTGATACCGGCGTTAGCAACATTACTGGGCCGACTAAAGTCACCCGCAGCGACAGACTTTTCTCACCTGATATTGCTCCACCAACTGTCCGAAGACCTGTTGTCATTACACCTGCAAGTGTACCTACTGCCATTCCTGATCAAGTTCCTAGTCCTACCCCTGTCGCTGAGTCATCTAACGCTCAGGGCAAAGGGATCACCACTGATGTGCCTGTCCAGACGGAGGCACCGAAGACTATTACTGTTGAAGCTTCCAAACAGGAGATGGAAGAGATTTTGAAGATTATTAAGAAGAGTGATTATAACGTAGTTGAGCAGCTGGGGCAAACCCCATCCAATATTTCTATGTTGTCACTATTACTGTGCTCAGAGGCCCATGCCAAGACTCTGATTACCTTTCTGAAGACGGCCCACGTGCCACAAGAGACATCAGCTGATCAGTTTACCGATTGTGTGGCCAATTTAACTGCTGATAATGGTTTGTGTGATCGGTGGATCTGGAACTGACTGTTTAACGCTGGTTCGCGAAATGTCGCGGTAAGCAAGAGTCGCCACCGTCTTTTATTTTCTCCAAATGGAAAGGACAAAAGCACATAAAAATTCCTTATGAGATTAGTTCTCGGTTCGGGAGGTAGATTTATAGAAAGGGAAGGTGTTAGCACCCTTTCTATCCATGGTTATCCATGGGCTCTTAGATACTTGCTCATTTGTGTTTTCAAAATTGTTTGTTTGCTTTTCAAGGTGAGTGGGTTTGAAAAAGTTTCTTTGAAAATTTCAGTTTGACTCTTGTATCAGTCCTCAAGAGTGTTTGAAAAATTGCTTTTGAAAGCTTTTTGAAAGGTGTCGGTGTGAAAAGAAGTTTTTGATTTCTTTTGAAATTAGAGCAAGTATCTATGAGTCATCCACCTACCCTAAGGAATTCGTCTGTGTAAATGTCCTTAAAGTAGTGCCATCCCACCATTGAGAGGTAGGTAGCACCACCGTTGGAGGTGTTCGGGTCAATTCGATTGTTAGGGACAGTGTGGTCACCGGGCAATAGTAAGATACCTCAGAAGCTACCCTTATGCCATTGATCTTTTTATTCCGAGGCAACCGTTCCGAGGCAACTTATTCGAGGCAACTGGATCAATGGAACATAAGGACTCACTAAGACGTCCTGTACTCGACGACCAAGTTTCGAGGGGCAAGGCAATAGTGTGATCACCAGAGTAACAGTAGGATACCTTAGAAGCTACCCTTATGCCATGTTCATGGACATAAGGACTTACTAAGACGTCCCATACTCGATGACCACCTTTCGAGGGGCAAGGCAACAGTGAGGCGTACCCTAGGAGTGGTGTGTGAATCGTGTGTCATTTTCAGTTATTATTTGTCTTGTCATGCATTGGTGATCTACGCTTTGTTTTTATTTTTTGGCATACATTCTTTCATGTGATAATTAACAGTTAAAAGGTGCGGAATTTAAAGTGCGGAAAAGATAAAGGTCCTACGCTATTACAAAGGCGCGGGTCTACATCGCCAAATTAATCCAAGACCCGATTTAAAATAAAGTGCAGAAAGTAAATGCCTAATTAACTATTACAGGGCTTTGGGGAAAATACATTACATTCATAAAAAGAAATAAAATAAATGCGCGAAAAGAAAATATAATCGAATGCGAGGGCGTTGGACCCTTTAAAGGAATTAAATTGAAATTGAAAATTGATTTAATTATTAAATAAAGCAAGAACTTATTTTTTGATGTTTTTTTGGATTTATGGAATTAAAGAAAATTAAATTGGAATTAAAAGTCAAATAATTCTAGTTCTAATTGTTTTTTTATTTATTAAAGAAAATTGTCTAAGTTGAACCTAATTTAAACCTCATTGATTAATTACAAGTATTTACAAAATTAATTAATGGTTAATAATAATTATAATAAGAAAATATAAATATTTATTTAAAAGATAAAATTGTGCTAAAGACCTATTTTTTATATTTTTGGTTATAGAAAAAAAAAGAATTAAAGTTAACAACCTAAAATTAAAACTAAATTAATTATTGAATTTTATTTACAAAAAAATGTTGATGAATTAAAATAAAACATATTTTTATTTTTTATGATTTTTTTCTGATTTTTTTGTTTTATGAAAATTGTTTTGATGAATTAATTAGAAATAATAATAAGAAAATGAAAAGAAAGGAAACAAAATGCAAGCTGTGGGGGGTGTTGACCCCAATTGAGGAGGTGGTCTGATGAATTAAGCCCATTTGTATGAGGCCCTTTTCTGACTTTTTGAATCACATGCTTACGCGTTGACTGGAGTATTCCGTGGACTCTTGGTTTTTGGCCACTGGATGGATCATCAGGGACACATGGCAAGCACAAACGCTGGGTGTATGATGGACTACTGAATGATGCACTGCATGGGAAAGGGTTAAACAAAATAATAGAAATAATGTGAGGGGACCTGGGGTTCGAACCCAGGTCCCAGTGTTTACCAATGAAAGCCTTTACCAAGTGAGCCATTTGCGCGCTTTGTACATAAAATGGAGAATAAACAATATAAAACAAAATCAACATTAATGTTATAAAAATAAAAAAAGGGCGCTGGATTTCAAACCATCCACTCACGCCATGCCACGCTAGCCTTCGTCTCCAATTGTGCCTGTAATAAAACGAAATAGCGGGGGTTTTAAACCCCCCCAAAGCACCGTCCACAGAAAATAGCGAATAGCTCATGGTGGAAAAGAAATAAGGCGCGATGGTTAAAATCCATTCATTGGAAGGTTCTGATTTCAATGGTAGGGGTCTCATGGTCCAATTATTCCAGATATGCAAAGCTCTAAAATTAGAGCTCTGAAACCCTAAGCAATGGCCATGGTGAATTCGCGTACAGGCTTTGAAAACTCAATTAAATCATGCTATCAGCTTCAAAACATTCACATTAGTCCAAATCCATGATTAAAAATGACAAATACAGCATGAATAATGAAATGCGAATATAAAAAATTTCAAAGAAAACCGGACTTGGTTATACCTGTTCTTTGCGTGTGAAGGTCTGAATTTGATTGCTAGAGTTTCCTTGGGAGGTCAGCAACGTGTTTGGATAGGAATGAGGGTCTGAAACAAGCTCTAGAAGTGTTTTTAGTTTTGAAAATTTTGGCCAAAAATGCAAGTTTTCTTCTGAGCTTTGGGCGCAACTTAGGTCTTGTGTGTGTTTGTGATCACTTGCATATGTGTTATGTAACATGTTTTGATAGGAATTATGGCCTCATAATGCAAGGCATTCAAACTTGAGATTTTCCATAAACCTCCATTAACAACCTTCCATTTTTGAACCAATTTTTGAATTCTTGCTTCATTTGGCCTTGAAACGAAATTGGGATGTTGCATAATGATGATTCAAAGCTAGTTAAGACCAAATATTCCCCTTAATTAAACTTCTTGATTTTTATTTGATTTTAAAGGATTTAAAATGAATTAAATCCAATAAAATCAAATAAAAATGAAAAAATTAAATTTTAAATTTGAAAAAAAATGTGGGACACGTGGGAAGCATGGTCAAGCTGATTCAAGTGAAAAAAGTGGGCCCCTTTTGTCAAAAATGAAGTTTCAAGGATAAATGATTTTGGCCATTTCACAAACATTTCCCAACTTCTCCAATGCACATCTTGCTCAATTTTTAAGCTTTGATCATGTTCTTGGACATTTTGGAAAGGTCTTGAAGTCCTCTAACCAATGTCTTTGGTCCCATGTCATTTTGATTTACCAATCTCAAGTTATGGTCTTTGACTTAAAGTC
Organism: Vicia faba; assembly: GCA_948472305.1. Classification (NCBI taxonomy): domain Eukaryota; kingdom Viridiplantae; phylum Streptophyta; class Magnoliopsida; order Fabales; family Fabaceae; genus Vicia; species Vicia faba. The sequence continues at coordinate 101,296 of CATIWC010002736.1, read as the reverse complement.
CCTTTTTGTTGACTTTTGAAAAGGACCTATAATGTTGAAATTGATAACTTTTTGTGAGAGCATTTCTTGGACTTGGAATGTGAAGATGAGTTGTAGGAAATGTCTTCCCCTTCAAGATGAGCATTGGATGGGATTTTTCTGATGAACCATGAAAAAGTTATGCCTTGGTCAAGTTACAGTTGACTTTTCAACTATCCAAAAATAGAAACTTTTGCATCTTGAGACTCTTTTGAGCCAAACTTTGAGAATCATGATCAAGCATTGATCAAATGATGTTTGTGGCCTCAAAATAAGATTTTGACCAAATTTTTTGACTTTTGACTGCCAAATGACCATTTTGCCCCTACAGTTGACTGTTGAGCAATTAGGTTTTTTGACTGTGCAACTTGACTTTGTGAGCCTTGAAGCTTGACATGTAGGTGCTTGAAAATGTGCATGAGCATGGGAGACTTGATTGAGCTCTTGAAAACTTCAACTTCCTTGCAAGAACCAAAACCCTAGTTTGACTGTCTTAGGAGGATGGTTTGACTGTGTAGCCCTTGAGTAGACTTTGAACCATTTGCTTGTCATAACTTTGAAGATTATGGGAGGGCAAATTTTGGGGTAAAACAATTGCCCCTGTTCAATCTTCTTAGACCTGAGGATGTAGATTGGCTTGTGTGCCTTTCGTGATCCGAGGGTGGAAGATGATTGAACACTAGAGTGCCCAGAAATTTGCACTCACATAGTAGAGTGTCAGCAGTGTGATAGCGGGAATGGGCTTATAGATGCCATTTTGGAGATTTGATGGAGTGGAGATGGGCTTATAGATGCCATCGGGAGGTGTCGATCGCGTAAGAGATTCCTTAGCGAGAACTTGCGTAACTGAGAAGGAAAGAAATTACCTGGTCTGTTACCGGAGTTGACTTTCAAACTCTTTATGTAGACGTGCCCTGGCTGGATACAGGAATCGAATCTTTAAACTCTTCAGACGTGCCCTGGCAGGATACAGGAATCGAGTCTGGAAATGTAGTCGTCAACAGATACTCCCTGGCAAGATACAGGAATCAGATCTTCGAACTCTTCAGACGTGCCCTGTCAAGATACAGGAATCGAGTCTGGTACTATAGTCGTCAACAGATACTCCCTGGCAAGATAAAGGAATCGGATCTTCGAACTCTTCAGACGTGCGCTGTCAAGATACATGAATCGAGTCTGGTACTGTAGTCGTCAACAAATACTCCCTGGCAAGATACAGGAATCGGATCTTCGAACTCTTCAGACGTGCCCTGTCAAGATACAGGAATCGAGTCTGGTACTGTAGTCGTCAACAGATACTCCCTGGAAAGATACAGGAATCGGATCTTCGAACTCTTCAGACGTGCCCTGTCAAGATACATGAATCGAGTCTAGTACTGTAGTCGTCAACAAATACTCCCTGGCAAGATACAGGAATCGGATCTTTGAACTCTTCAGACGTGCCCTGTCAAGATACAGGAATCGAGTCTGGTACTGTAGTCGTCAACAGATACTCCCTGGCAAGATACAGGAATCGGATCTTCGAACTCTTCAGACGTGCCCTGTCAAGATACAGGAATCGAGTCCGGTACTGTAGTCTTCAACAAATACTCCCTGGCAAGATACAGGAATCGGATCTTCGAACTCTTCAGACGCGCCCTGTCAAGATACAGGAATCGAGTCTGGTACTGTAGTCGTCAACAGATACTCCCTGGCAAGATACAGGAATCGGATCTTCGAACTCTTCAGACGTGCCCTGGCAGGATACAAGAATCGAGTCTGGTAATGTTAGTCGTCAACTGATACACCCTGGCAAGATACAGGAATCGGATCTTCGAACTCTTCAGACGTGCCCTGGCAAGATACAGGAATCGAGTCTGGTACTGTAGTCGTCAACAGATACTCCCTGGCAAGATACAGGAATCGGATCTTCGAACTCTTCAGACGTGCCCTGTCAAGATACAGGAATCGAGTCTGGTACTGTAGTCGTCAACAAATACTCCCTGGCAAGATACAGGAATCAGATCTTCGAACTCTTCAGACGTGCCCTGTCAAGATACATGAATCGAGTCTGGTACTGTAGTCGTAAACAGATACTCCCTGGCAAGATACAGGAATCAGATCTTCGAACTCTTCAGACGTGCCTTGTCAAGATACAGGAATCGAGTCTGGTACTGTAGTCGTCAACAGATACACCCTGGCAAGATACAGGAATCAGATCTGTAATCACGACAGTTGATAGCAATTATCTTTGCATTAACTTTTGTCCTGAAAAGACAAAACGTTAGTTGTATGTGATGTCATGATGTATGACACGCGAGATGCTCTCAGAATGAATGAGATTGTATGTTCATGATGCGTATATGCATGCTATAATGTATGAAGATGTGTTTATGAATGTATGTTTTTGTCTTAGGAAACAAATCCTTGACGGGTGCCGGGAAGTCACATCCTGGGTTGATGTTAGAGAATAGTGTTTCCACTGGGGAGTGATGGTTGCAAGAATAAACCGGTAGGAGAAGATGACTCAGTTGGGGGAATAAACTTGTTGGAGAGATTACTCTGCGGGGAGAAAATTATTCTAGCGATCTGGCTGGGGAACGATACTCTGTGGGGAGAGAGGTACTCTTGTTGAGATGTTGGTAGTAACTTCGCTGGGGATACCGTCGTTATATTGGAATTTTTAATAGACTCCACTGGGGATAAGAAGACTTTGCCGAGGACAATCTTTCCGTGGCTTTTGGCTGAGGATAACCCAGTTATAAGCTCTGGTGGAGCATAACCTTTGAATAAAGCCGGGAGACGCGTTCGTGCTCTGTAGGGGATAAGCTTCCAGAATCTACTGGGGATAAGCTTCCTGCTGGGGTGATGATTCAGCTTTCCTGGGGAAACTTCTGGACTGGACTCTCCTGGGGAAATTTTTGAAGTGTATTGGGGAAGTGGCTCCACTAGATGTCTGTATACTGCCGGGGAACAATCTTAGATCAAGACTGCCGGGGATGCTTGTTAGGAATGTTCATATATTGTGCTGAGGAATGTTGAGATCTGCTGGGGATAATCCAACTTCCTTAAGGCTGATGGTATAGCTTGGGGAGAGTGCATTGACTTGCTAGTTTACTCTCTGGGGAATTAAGGTATATTGGTTATGTTCTTTGGCTGAACCTACCTTGATACCTTGGTGGACAAAACAATTAGATCGCTTAGACCACTCATCATTGCCCCTGTTTCTAATGTTACCTGTAATTAATCCTTTGTTTCGTATGCAAATATTTATGAGTTAGCAGTTATTCTCAAATGCATATATCACAAATTGAACCTTGGATGTCCTTCACAAAACAAAACAGAAAAGGAAAATAATTGGCAATTTTAACTGAAAAGTGTATTTGTATTGATTTTTGAATTGCCTGTAAATAGGCGTTTATGTACAAGAGGCTGATGTCCTAGTAAGAGAACGCCGCCGAATAAGAGTTTATACAAATTTGTACAAATGAAAATAAAACAGCTGTGTGAAAAGAATAAACCCACTGGGTTCCAACTCTGCTATCGCCTTTATATCTTCGAGCGTCTCATCACTTGATGACCTACCTGAAGATGAAGCTGATTGATTGATGCCGTTTGAACTTGATGTTGATACCGGATTCTGGGTGTGAGGTGGCCCAATGAGACATAGTATTACGCTTTATCCCTAACTTTTGCCTGGACCGCCCTTTCGGGTTTTCAGTCCACCGGGATACCCATTTTTGCCCAAGCCGCCTTTTCAGGTTTTCGACTTGCCGGGTGTACAAATTTTTTTTATTTCATCCCTTCATTTTTCCCGAACCCTTTTGGTTCGCCGGGAGCCCTAATTTTTGCCCAATCCGCCTTTTCAGGTTTTCGACTTGCCGGGTGTATAGATTTTTTTTCATTTCATCCCTTCATTTTGCCCGAACCCTTTTGGTTCGCCGGGAAGCCCTAATTTTTGCCTAGGTATGTCAACCTAGCGGGTCTTTTTTCATGCATAGTATCTTTTCACTATGTCTGCATTGGCGGGGTGAGGAAGGTCGTCACCATCCATATTGGTTAGAATCATGGCTCCTCCTGAGAACACATGTTTAACCACAAATGGCCCTTCATACGTAGGGGTCCATTTGCCCCTTGGATCATTCTGAGGGAGAATGATGCGCTTGATTACGAGATCCCCAACTTGATATTCTTGTGGTCTGACCTTTTTGTTAAATGCCCTGATCATCCGTTTTTGATACGTTTGACCATGACAAATAACAACAAGTCTCTTTTCGTCAATCAGATTTAGCTGATCAAGTCGTGTCTGGATCCAATCATCTTCATTCAGATTTGCATCCTTCATTATCCGAAGAGAGGGTATTTGCACTTCGATCGGTAAAACTGCCTCCATACCGTAGACCAAAGAGAAAGGAGTTGCCCCGGTTGACGTCCTGGATGAGGTACGGTACCCATGTAGAGCAAACGGTAACATCTCGTGCCAATCTTTATAAGTCACTGTCATCTTCTGCACAATTTTCTTAATGTTTTTATTTGCTGCTTCTACATCCCCATTCATCTTCGGCCGGTAAGGAGAAGAGTTGTGGTGCTGTATCTTAAACTGTTCACAGAGCTCAGTGATCATCTTGTTATTGAGATTGGTACCGTTGTCTGTAATGATCCTTTCAGGGATGCCGTATCGACAGATCATATTATGCCGAATGAACCGTGCTACGACGTTCTTGGTTACTGTGGCGTAGGAAGCTGCTTCAACCCACTTCGTGAAGTAATCAATCGCCACCAGAATGAAGCGATGCCCATTGGACGCTGTAGGTTTAATCTCACCGATCATATCTATGCCCCACATTGCGAAAGGCCAAGGTGCTGTCAAGACGTTCAGAGGAACTGGAGGAACGTGCACCTTGTCTGCGTAAATCTGGCATTTGTGACATGTCCGAGAGTGTTGGTAGCAGTCGGCTTCCATTGTGGACCAAAAATACCCTGCCCGAAGGATCTTCTTTGCCATAGTATATCCACTGGAATGTGTTCCGAAGGTCCCTTCATGTAGCTCTTCCATGATCCTTTCTGCTTCAGTCTTATCCACACAACGCAGTAAGGTCGAATCATCGTTTCGCTTATACAGAATGCCGTTGCTAAGGAAGAACTTCGCTGCGAACCTTCTCAGGAACTTCTTGTCGTTGACAGATGCACCTTCAGGGTATTCTTGAGCTTCCAGGTACCTCTTCACCTCATAGTACCAAGGCTTCTCAGTCACCAATTCAGTCTCAAGATCACAACAGTATGCCGGTTCGTCCAGTTTCCAGATAATGACCCGGGGAGCCTCATTGTCCCATTTGACTTTGAACATGGAATAAATCGTAGCTAACGCGTCCGCCAACTGATTCTCCTCTCTTGGGAAATGTTCAAAAGTTATCTCTGTGAAATGGGGGATCATTGTCAACACACATTCTCTGTAAGGGATAAGATTCAGATGTTTCGTATCCCACTCCCCTTTGATCTGATTGATCACGAGAGCAGAATCTCCGAAGACACTCAGAAACTTGATGCTTAAGTCGATCGCAGCTCGAAGACCCATGATGCACGCCTCATACTTCACCATGTTGTTGGTGCAGTTGAAACATAGCCGGGCAGTGAGTGGAGTATGAGTGCCTTGAGGGGATATGATCACAGCGCCGATACCGTTACCCAAAGCGTTGGAGGCTCCGTCAAAGTGCATAGACCATCGGGATCCTTCCTCAGGTCCTTCATCCGGTCCAGGTACTTCACAATCAGTCACTATCATGATACTCTCGTCAGGAAATTCAAAGTTCATTGACTGATAGTCGTCTACTGCCTAGTGTGCCAGGTGGTCTGCCAATACACTTCCCTTGATAGCTTTCTGAGTCGTATACTGGATGTCGTATTCGGTCAAGATCATTTGCCATCTGGCTATTCTCCCAGACAGAGCAGGCTTTTCAAATATGTACTTTATCGGATCCATCTTTGAGATCAATAAGGTAGTGTGAGTCAGCATATACTGTCTCAGCCGGCGAGCAGCTCATACCAAAGCGCAACAAGTTTTCTCGAGCAGTGAGTATCGGGTCTCACAGTCGGTAAACTTTTTGCTAAGGTAATAAATGGCGTGCTCTTTTCGGCCAGACTCGTCATGCTGCCCCAGCACACACCCCATTGAGTTGTCAAGTACTGTCAGGTATAGTATTAGAGGTCTCCCTTCAACCGGCGGCATAAGGATGGGTGGTTCTTGGAGATACTCTTTGATTCTGTCAAAAGAAGCCTGACATTCATCATTCCAACGTACTACCTGATCTTTCTTCAGCAGCTTGAAGATTGGCTCACAGGTAGCAGTTAGGTGCGAGATGAATCGAGCAATGTAATTCAGGCGTCCTAGAAAGCCTCTGGCCTCTTTCTCGGTCTTAGGAGCTGGCATCTCTTGAATAGCTTTAACCTTGGCAAGGTCCACTTGAATACCCTTATCACTTACAACGAAGCCTAGCAGCTTTCCAGATCTAACCCCGAAGGTGCACTTGTTTGGATTCAACCTCAGCTTGTACAACTTCAGACGGTCAAACAATTTCTGCAGATGATCAAGGTGTTCTTCCTCTGTTTGGGACCTTGCAATCATGTCGTCAACATACACTTCTATCTCATGATGGATCATGTCATGAAATAAGGCAACCATGGCACGTTGGTAGGTTGCCCCAGCATTTTTCAACCCGAATGGCATGACCTTGTAGCAGAAGGTGCCCCACTGAGTAACAAAGGTAGTCTTTTCCATGTCTTCAGGAGCCATCTTGATCTGATTATACCCTGAAAAACCATCCATGAAAGAGAACACCTTGTGCTGAGCAGTATTATCAACCAGAACGTCAATGTGAGGTAGGGGAAAGTCATCTTTGGGGCTGGCCCTGTTCAGATCCCTGTAGTCAACACACATTCTGACTTTACCATCTTTCTTCGGTACCGGCACCACATTAGCAACCCACTGAGGGTAAGAGGTTACTGCATGAAACTCGACATCGAACTGCTTCATAACCTCAGCTTTGATCTTCTCAGACATCTCTGGACGCATACGGCGGACCTTTTGCTTAACCGGAGGGCAATCTTCCTTAGTAGGCAAGTGATGGACAACAATGTCGGTATCTAACCCAGGCATGTCTTCGTAGGACCAGGCAAAGATCTCCACATAATCCGGTAACATCTGAGTCAACCGTTGCTTCACGTTGAGCTCTAGGTTGGCACCAATCTTAACTTCCTTTCTGTCCGCCTCAGTACCCAGATTTATTGTTTCCACCGGCTCTTCGTGTGGTTGAATTGCTCTCTCTTCCTGGAGTAACAGTCTTGCAAGCTCGCCAGGCACTTCACAATCATCTTCACCTTCGTCTTCGGCTAAGTTGATCGAATTTTCGAAGTCATAACTGGCAGTAGCAGAGTCGTTACCAGTGAGATCCGGAGTGGATTGAAACCTGTATGAGTGAGTGTGTGTAAATACAGCTGTTTTGCAATATATGTAAAGAAAGAAAGAAAGAGAGCGCAAAATTTGAAATGTGAAAAATGTCCAATGCTTTTATTTATGATATATGATAGTGACAAACAAAAGCCCTCATAAATAAGACCACGGTGCCCCGGGTAAGACACCGGGCCATACAGTTTCAAATTATTGTTTATTACAAATCCAAAACAAAGAAGTTCATTACTGGGTGACAAAAGTTATGGGTGTAAAGTCTTTAGCAGTCCAGTTGCTAGGTCCACCGTTGGTCGTCGGGTAGATCCAGCTATCAAACTCTGACTCTTCCACTTCGTCTTCCTCCCCAATAGCATTCACTCCTGGATTGGTGATGAGCACAGGAGGTCTTCCGATCCTTGCCTTGCGTACAACCTTCCGAGCCTCTGCAGTGAAACCCAGCCCAAACTTGTTAGTCTTAGGAGTAAAATCAGGGAGCTTGCCCCAGTTTGGACATTCACCTCTTTCAATCACAGCCTGAGCGTCCTTTAAGGAGGCCATCTTCAAAGGAGAAACCTCTTCAATCACTACTTCTGCTGCTGCCAATGTTTGTGGCACCTCTTAAAAATGTTGAAAGGGGGTCTCAATGAACTCCCCATCCATTTCCACGTACCTGAAGGAGTTGAGGTGGCTGACCATGTATTCCTCTTCCCCTTGCACTATTACAATCTTCCCCCTGACCGGGTACTTGAGCTTCTGATGCAACGTGGAGGTCACAACTCCAGCCTTGTGGATCCACGGGCGACCCAGTAAACAAGAATAGGATGGACGAATGTCCATCACATAGAATTTTGAATCAAAGACCTGTGACCCAACCCTGATTGGGATGTCAACCTCACCATGTACCATTCTTTTGGACCCGTCAAAGGCCCGGACAATAATGTTACTTGGTTTGAGTTCTAGACCCTCACAGTCCAGCCTGTCCAAAGCCTTCTTGGGTAGCACGTTTAATGAAGAACCAGTGTCAAACAACACGTGAGCAAGAGTAGTGCCCCTGCACTCAATGGAGACATGCAGGGCATCATTATGGTTCTTCCCTTTGGCCGTCAGATCAGCATCAGAGAAACCCAGACCATTGTCAGCAATTAGGTTGGCCACACAATCGGTGAATTTATCAGCAGACGTCTCTTGGGGTACGTGAGCCGTCTTTAAGAAAGCAATCAGGGCCTTGGCATGGGCCTCTGAACACAGTAGTAGTGACAACATGGAGATTTTGGAGGGGGTGTGCCCCAGCTGTTCGACAACGTTGAAATCACTTTTCTTTATAATTTTGAGGATTTCTTCCATCTCCTGCTTGGAAGCCTCAACAATGGTCTTTGGTGCCTCCGTTCGGGCAGGCACATCAGCAGCAATCCCCTTACCCCGAGTATCAGATGACTCGGCAGCAGGGGTGGAAACTTGGTCAGGGGAAGAGACAGACACACTGGAAGGTGTGATGATCAAAGGCCTCTGAATTACCGGAGGAGCAATGTCTGGTGAGAACAGTCTTCCACTACGAGTGACCTTAGCAGGCCCAGTGATGTTGGTGACACCAGTACCAGTGTTGAACTCTTGTTTCACACCCAGAACATAAACCTCTGCCCCATAGTGCCATGGGACAGCCTTATCAGATTTGTAGGGGATGGGCCCCGGAACAGTAATGGTGATGGGAGCAATCTTGTGAACAGGAAAAATTTGGACAGGCTTCCTTGAAGGAGCCTTGGAAGGGTTGTTAAAAATGGTAACAATCGAAACCTCTTCAACAGGGGTAGCAGGAACAACATTCTTTCTGAACAAAATCTCTTTACTATCCATCAGGTTTTGGACGCCTGATTTCAGCAAAGAACAACCAGCAGGGGAAGCAACACATAGAGGGCAACCTTTGCTACAACCCGGAAATAAACCGGCTAGCAACAGGTTCCTCTTGACCGTCAGCAGTGGAGTAGCAACATCATCCACCGAAGCTACATACAAATCCTCCTCAACAGCATTCACTCCATGCTGGGGCATGGGAGCAGTAACAACATTTGGCCTCTCGGGCGCCTCGAACTGTATCTCCTTTGCATCAATAAGGTCCTGCACCTTATTTCTTAGGGCCCATCAATCATCAGTGGAATGCCCCGGGCTATCAGAGTGATAAGCACAGCGAGCATTTGGATTGTATTTGGGAGAGGCAGTGTTTACCACCTTCGGGGCCTCTCTAACAGTCACCAAGGTAGTTGACAGCAGTTGCGGCAGGATTTGAGAGAGAGTCATGCTGAGTCGAGTATACTGCCGTTTGGGCCTCTCAGCTCTGGGTTGGTTGTACTGTTGTGGAGCAGTAGCAGGCTTAGAAATAACCACCGCGTTGACAGTTTGGCGGTGTTCAGGTTTGTTTTGCCTTCTTGGGCCATACACAGCACTAGCCTATTTCTTGAAGGGCTTCTTTTCAGCATTTGAGGAGGCAACCTTCTGTATCTTCCCCGATTTTATACCAGCCTCGATCCTCTCACCAGTCAGGATCAGATCAGTAAACCCAGCAGAGGAATTACCAATGAGATGATTGAAAAATGGACCAGATAAGGTCCCCAAGAACATATCCACCAGCTCCCGGTCCGTCAATGGTGGCTGCACCCTGCCAGCCAGATCCCTCCATTTCTGTGCGTACTCCTTAAAACCTTCACCCGATCCTAACGACACACCCTAGAGTTGGGTACACGTAGGAGCGAGGTCGGAATTATATTGATACTGCTTGTAAAAAGCAGTGGCCAGATCCTCCCAGTTACGAATGTTGGTCCCATCCAGCTGATAGAACCATTCGAGGTGAGTCCCTGAAAGACTCTCCTAGAAGAAGTGGATCCATAAGTTCCTGTCTGCTGTGTAAGGCTGGATCTTCCTTACATAAGAACGGAGGTGCATATGGGGACAGGAAGCCCCGTCATACTTCACAAAGGCAGGCGCCTTGAACTTGTGTGGGATCACCACCCCAGTAAATAACCCCAAGTCTCTGAAATCCAGTCCAGGCACACGCTGAATTTCCATAGCATTTAATCTGTCCTCCAGCTGCTTGTACCGGTCCTCAGCAGGAGGGTACTGTTCGTCGTTGAAGTCTGTCTCAATATCAGAGACCACAGGACTAGGGACCTCCCTTTCTTGGTGACTACCTTCCCCCACAGATGGAGTAGTCCTCTCAGCTTCATTTTGCAAAGTATTCCCGAGCCTGCGCCCAGTGTTGAATAGCACAGTCCTCTTCTTCTTCTTACTCTTCTTCAGGAGCATAGCCTTCAGCTCTTGTTGACCTTGAGCCAAACCCATGATCAACTCCTGAAATTGCACGTTCTGCGCCTGAAGGGCCTTGATAGTCAGCTCGGTAGATGATTCAGGGTTCATGATGCTGAAATAAACAGCGAAGAACAGTAAGCAACCTGAAAAGAAGAGTACCTATGATGCACATGATGAATGATATGTGTTTATGCAATGCATTCAAGGGTTCGAAAATTCAAATTTGTTGTAGACAAAAAGGAACACACGTTATCATTAAGGAAATAATTGTTTGATACATCAAAGCCTCATGGGCAAACATTACAAAGAAGATCAATCCCAAAAGACACTACGCATCCTCTTCGGAGCAATATAGGTATTGAGATTCCTTTCCTCGTGCAGTAGGCGGGTGAGCTCCAGGACCTTCTTCTCACTAGCATGTAGACTGGTCTCCAGAGAATTCCGTTCTTCCTTAAGCTGGATCCAGCTCTTCTGCATCTCTTCCCAGGACGTGGGCATGTCAGGATGTTGAATGGTGTAGGACACCTCTCCTTCCAAGTCTGGCTCTTTGATCACGGGGAGAACATGAGGATATGGTATCACCAGCTTCTAGGAGCGGGCTCGTACCCACTTGAGATAAGGCTCCAAAGGGATGGAGTTCCTGTGCCCTAGGGTCTTGCTGTCTATCTTGCTGGGCATCCTCCAAGCTCTGATAAATTTCTGGCGAAGTCCTTGTGCATCGTTGTCGAAGTAAAAAACTATGTCAGGAATTAACATGTCATGTGGGCCGTCTCTCCGAGCATAACCAAACTGTCTCCAAGCCAGGCACGGGTTGTAAGTAATACCTCCTCTGATTCCAAGTAAAGGAACATTAGGGTATTCCCCGCAACGATCAATGATAGTGACATCCTCTCTGGACCGAGAGCACCAATGTATATCTGCATGTGTAAGAGTCATCAATCGTTGTGACCACCTCAAACCCCGCCCGTTCTTCAAAACTGATTGTGGAAGGTGCGAAATAAACCACCTTCCCAGGAAGGGAGTGCAGCACATCAGAACACCCCTTTTTCTCATGGTTCGATTGTAACATGAGTGAAGGATGTCCCCCAGCAATGTAGGTATAGGATTCCTGGACATGAAGACCTTGACAGCACTGATATCTATAAGCTGATCTGGCTTAGGGAACAACACCAACCCATAGACAAGGAGGGCTACAACTTCTTCAAAGGCTTGTAGGTCAAGGGAATTCCAACACTCTTGGGCCTTCTCAAACAGAAACTTTGCCAAGAACCCTTTGATACCATTTCTGGCTTCCCAATGCCCCTTGATGTCAGACGGTTGTAGGCATAATGCTTTAGCTACTTCTTCAAGTTTTGGTTCCCTTTCCGTACCGTTGTAGGGTAGTTGATTGAGAATGGGAATCTTCAGAAGCTGGGAAAACTCTTCTAAAGTAGGCACCAGCTGATAATCCGGGAAAGTAAAACAGTGATGCAGAGGGTCAAAGAACTGGAAGAGGACCTTTACCATCTCTTCCTCAATATTGGTATTGACCAGGCTGATGAGTCTACCAAGCCTTTCACTGAATGACGAGTTCTCGGGAATCCTGGATGTAAGCTCCTTAAGCTGAGGAGGGACCCTTACAAGGTTGATCTGAATTGTCTTTCTGCGGATAGTTTCCATGTCCTACAAAACAAGAACAAAGATGAATATTCGAACCCCTGAAATGGTTAGTGGATGCATATGATGCTGTATGATGTTATGACGCTATGATAAGGGGATACCACAAGTATTCACAAAAAGCAAACATGATAAGGCACACAAGTCACACCACAACCCTTAGAGTTTAGGCCAACACGAGGTTAGGGGTACTACCCTCTTGAAGTTGGTGGGCTCAAACCTGTCATATCAAAGTAACCGGGTTCTAAGGATCTCAATATCATTGGATTGCTTTCATTGTTCATCGTTTCGATTTAGCCACTGACTGGCGATCAAAATATCCTAAGAAAACAACCCTCCACTGAGTGTAGTATCGAGTATCAACCAACTTCGGAATACACCAAAGTAGTTATCTCACTACCCTAAAGAGGCCAAGATGGTTCAATTAAGGTTCCTAAGGTCTGTTGATGCTTCACGACACCATGCGGAGGCCCCGTACTCTCCTTGACTGAACTCAAGGGTTACCGGTACACACCAAAGTGCCACATCAACGTAGCAGACTGCTTCAACCATGTCGGTATACCCCGCACAGTTCCCAAACAGCCTTGTTGCTACTTTCTAAGAAGGTATCCCCAGATCCGGGTTAGGATCTATAGAACTCCCGAGATAGTCCCACAATAATAAAGCAAACAAGCCAAAGCAATTGAAAACACAGTGATCTTAGTCCTAAGGTACACCTCACTTTAAAAGTAGTCCCCAACAGAGTCGCCAGTTCTGTGATCGGTGGATCTGGAACTGACTGTTTAACGCTGGTTCGTGAAATGTCACGGTAAGCAAGAGTCGCCACCGTCTTTTATTTTCTCCAAATGGAAAGGACAAAATCACAGAAAAATTCCTTATGAGATTAGTTCTCGGTTCGGGAGGTAGATTTATAGAAAGGGAAGGTGTTAGCACCCTTTCTATCCATGGTTATCCATAGGCTCTTAGATACTTGCTCATTTGTGTTTTCAAAATTGTTTGTTTGCTTTTCAAGGTGAGTGGGTTTGAAAAAGTTTCTTTGAAAATTTCAGTTCGACTATTGTATCAGTCCTCAAGAGTGTTTGAAAAATTGCTTTTGAAAGCTTTTTGAAAGGTGTCGGTGTGAAAAGAAGTTTTTGATTTGTTTTGAAATTAGAGCAAGTATCTATGAGTCATCCACCTACCCTAAGGAATTCGTCTGTGTAAATGTCCTTAAAGTAGTGCCATCCCACCATTGAGAGGTAGGTAGCACCACCGTTGGAGGTGTTCGGGTCAATTCGATTGTTAGGGACAGTGTGGTCACCGGGCAATAGTAAGATACCTCAGAAGCTACCCTTATGCCATTGATCTTTTTATTCCGAGGCAACCGTTCCGAGGCAACTTATTCGAGGCAACTGGATCAATGGAACATAAGGACTCACTAAGACGTCCTGTACTCGACGACCACGTTTCGAGGGGCAAGGCAACAGTGTGATCACCAGAGTAACAGTAGGATACCTTAGAAGCTACCCTTATGCCATGTTAATGGACATAAGGACTTACTAAGACGTCCCATACTCGATGGCCACCTTTCGAGGGGCAAGGCAACAGTGAGGCGTACCCTAGGAGTGATGTGTGAATCGTGTGTCATTTTCAGTTATTATTTGTCTTGTCATGCATTGGTGATCTACGCTTTGTTTTTATTTTTTGGCATACATTCTTTCATGTGATAATTAACAGTTAAAAGGTGCGGAATTTAAAGTGCGGAAAAGATAAAGGTCCTACGCTATTACAAAGGCGCGGGTCTACATCGCCAAATTAATCCAAGACCCGATTTAAAATAAAGTGCAGAAAGTAAATGCCTAATTAACTATTACAGGGCTTTGGGGCAAATACATTACATTCATAAAAAGAAATAAAATAAACGCGCGAAAAGAAAATATAATCGAATGCGAGGGCGTTGGACCCTTTAAAGGAATTAAATTGAAATTGAAAATTGATTTAATTATTAAATAAAGCAAGAACTTATTTTTTGATGTTTTTTTGGATTTATGGAATTAAAGAAAATTAAATTGGAATTAAAAGTCAAATAATTCTAGTTCTAATTGTTTTTTTATTTATTAAAGAAAATTGTCTAAGTTGAACCTAATTTAAACCTCATTGATTAATTACAAGTATTTACAAAATTAATTAATGGTCTATAATAATTATAATAAGAAAATATAAATATTTATTTAAAAGATAAAAATGTGCTAAAGACCTATTTTTTATATTTTTGGTTATAGAAAAAAAAAAGAATTAAAGTTAACAACCTAAAATTAAAACTAAATTAATTATTGAATTTTATTTACAAAAAAATGTTGATGAATTAAAATAAAACATATTTTTATTTTTTATGATTTTTTTCTGATTTTTTTGTTTTATGAAAATTGTTTTGATGAATTAATTAGAAATAATAATAAGAAAATGAAAAGAAAGGAAACAAAATGCAAACTGTGGGGGGGTGTTGACCCCAATTGAGGAGGTGGTCTGATGAATTAAGCCCATTTGTATGAAGCCCTTTTCTGACTTTTTGAATCACATGCTTACGCGTTGACTGGAGTATTCCATGGACTCTTGGTTCTTGGCCACTGGATGGATCATCAGGGACACATGGCAAGCACAAACACTGGGTGTATGATGGACTACTGAATGATGCACTGCATGGGAAAGGGTTAAACAAAATAATAGAAATAATGTGAGGGGACCTGGGGTTCGAACCCAGGTCCCAGTGTTTACCAATGAAAGCCTTTACCAAGTGAGCCATTTGCGCGCTTTGTACATAAAATGGAGAATAAACAATATAAAACAAAATCAACATTAATGTTATAAAAATAAAAAAGGGCGCTGGATTTCAAACCATCCACTCACGCCATGCCACGCTAGCCTTCGTCTCCAATTGTGCCTGTAATAAAATGAAATAGCGGGGGTTTTAAACCCCCCCAAAGCACCGTCCACAGAAAATAGCGAATAGCTCATGGTGGAAAAGAAATAAGGCGCGATGGTTAAAATCCATTCATTGGAAGGTTCTGATTTCAATGGTAGGGGTCTCATGGTCCAATTATTCCAGATATGCAAAGCCCTAAAATTAGAGCTCTGAAACCCTAAGCAATGGCCATGGTGAATTCGCGTACAGGCTTTGAAAACTCAATTAAATCATGCTATCAGCTTCAAAACATTCACATTAGTCCAAATCCATGATTAAAAATGACAAATACAGCATGAATAATGAAATGCGAATATAAAAAATTTCAAAGAAAACCGGACTTGGTTATACCTGTTCTTTGCGTGTGAAGGTCTGAATTTGATTGCTAGAGTTTCCTTGGGAGGTCAGCAACGTGTTTGGATAGGAATGAGGGTCTGAAACAAGCTCTAGAAGTGTTTTCAGTTTTGAAAATTTTGGCCAAAAATGCAAGTTTGCTTCTGAGCTTTGGGCGCAACTTAGGTCTTGTGTGTGTTTGTGATCACTTGCATATGTGTTATGTAACATGTTTTGATAGGAATTATGGCCTCATAATGCAAGGCATTCAAACTTGAGATTTTCCATAAACCTCCATTAACAACCTTCCATTTTTGAACCAATTTTTGAATTCTTGCTTCATTTGGCCTTGAAACGAAATTGGGATGTTGCATAATGATGATTCAAAGCTAGTTAAGACCAAGTATCCCCCTTAATTAAACTTCTTGATTTTTATTTGATTTTAAAGGATTTAAAATGAATTAAATCCAATAAAATCAAATAAAAATGAAAAAATTAAATTTAAAATTTGAAAAAAAATGTGGGACATGTGGGAAGCATGGCCAAGCTGATTCAAGTGAAAAAAGTGGGCCCCTTTTGTCAAAAATGAAGTTTCAAGGATAAATGATTTTGGCCATTTCACAAAAATTTCCCAACTTCTCCAATGCACATCTTGCTCAATATTTAAGCTTTGATCATGTTCTTGGACATTTTGGAAAGGTCTTGAAGTCCTCTAACCAATGTCTTTGGTCCCATGTCATTTTGATTTACCAATCTCAAGTTATGGTCTTTGACTTAAAGTCCCTTTTTGTTGACTTTTGAAAATGACCTATAATGTTGAAATTGATAACTTTTTGTGAGAGCATTTCTTGGACTTGGAATGTGAAGATGGGTTGTAGGAAATGTCTTCCCCTTCAAGATGAGCATTGGATGGGATTTTTCTGATGAACCATGAAAAAGTTATGCCTATGTCAAGTTACAGTTGACTTTTCAGCTGTCCAAAAATAGAAACTTTTGCATCTTGAGACTCTTTTGAGCCAAACTTTGAGAATCATGATCAAGCATTGATCAAATGATGTTTGTGGCCTCAAAATAAGATTTTGACCAAAATTTTTGACTTTTGACTACCAAATGACCATTTTGCCCCTACAGTTGACTGTTGAGCAATTAGGTTTTTTGACTGTGTAACTTGACTTTGTGAGCCTTGAAACTTGACATGTAGGTGCTTGACAATGTGCATGAGCATGGGAGACTTGATTGAGCTCTTGAAAACTTCAAATTGCAAGAACCAAAACCCTAGTTTGACTGTCTTAGGAGGATGGTTTGACTGTGTAGCCCTTGAGTAGACTTTGAACCATTTGCTTGTCATAACTTTGAAGATTATGGGAGGGCAAATTTTGGGGTACAACGGTTTGGGTTTCTCCGACACCGATTTGACTGTTAAAGGGAAGAACCACAATGATGCCCTGCATGTCTCCATTGAATGCAGGGGCACTACTCTTGCACATGTATTGGTTGACACTGGTTCCTCATTGAACGTCTTACCCAAGAAGGCTCTAGACCGGTTGGATTGCGAAGGGTTAGAGTTAAAACCAAGTAACATCGTTGTCAGGGCCTTCGACGGATCTAAAAGGATGGTGCATGGTGAAGTTGATATTCCAATTAAAGTTGGTTCTCAGGTTTTCAATTCTACATTCTACGTGATGGACATTCGGCCATCCTATTCTTGTTTGCTGGGTCGTCCATGGATCCACAAAGCTGGAGCTGTGACCTCAACACTCCATCAGAAGCTAAAATACCCAGTCAGAGGGAAGATTGTGACAGTTCAGGGGGAAGAGGAGTACATGGTCAGCCACCTCAAATCGTTCCGGTACGTAGAAATGGACGGGGAGTTCATTGAAACCCCATTTCAGCACTTTGAAGAGGTTCCTCAGACACTGGCATCAGCTGAGACTATGGTTGAGATTCTCCTATGAAGATGGCTTCCTTAAAGGATGCCCGAGCTGTTATTGAGAAGGGTGAGTGTGCAAATTGGGGCCGACTTCCTGATTTCACTCAGAAGACTAACAAGTTTGGTTTGGGTTTCACTGCAGAAGCTCAAAGGGTTGTTCGTAATGCAAGGATTGGAAGACCTCCTGTGTTCATCAGCAACTCGGGAATAAATGCCATTGAAGATGATGTGGAGGAGTCTGAATTCGAGAGCTGGATCTATCCTACGACCAACGGTGGACCAAGCAACTGGACAGCAAAGGACTTCATCCCTATTACTTTTGTTACCCAATAATGAACTCTTTATTTTGAATTTGTAACAGACAATGTTTTGAAACTTTATGGCCCGATGTCTTACCCGGGGCACTGTGGCTTCGTTTGTGAGGGCTTTTGTGTGTCATTTTCATATATCATTAATAAAAGCATTGGAAGTTCTTGCATTTAAAATTTTGCGCTCCTTGTTTTTCTTTATTATATATTGCAAAACAATTATTTTACACACACTCACATATACAGGTCCACATCCACCATGGATCTCACTGGTAACGACTCTGCTATTGCCAGTTATGACTTCGAAAATTCGATCAACTTAGCCGAAGACGAAGGTGAAGATGATTGCGAAGTGCCTGGTGAACTTGCAAGACTATTACTCCAGGAAGAGAGGGCCATTCAGCCATATGAAGAGCCAGTGGAAACAGTGAATCTGGGTACTGAGACAGACAAGAAGGAAGTCATGATCAGTACAAATCTGGAACTTAGTGTGAAATAGCGGTTGATTCAGATGCTGCGAGATTATGTTGAGATCTTTGCCTGGTCTTACGAAGATATGCCTAGTTTGGATACTGACATTGTGGTTCATCGCCTGCCTAACAAGGAAGACTGCCCTCCGGTAAAACAGAAAGTTCGCCGTATGCGCCCAGAGATGTCTGAGAAAATCAAAGCCGAAGTTATGAAACAATTTGACGCCGGTTTTCTAGCAGTGACTTCTTACCCTCAGTGGGTGGCCAATGTGGTTCTAGTGCCGAAGAAAGATGGTAAGGTCCGAATGTGTGTTGACTACAGGGATTTGAACACGGCCAGTCCCAAGGATGACATCCCTCTACCTCACATCGATGTTCTGGTTGATAATACTGCTCAGCACAAGGTATTCTCCTTTATGGATGGTTTCTCCGGTTATAATCAGATAAAGATGGCTCCTGAAGACATGGAGAAGACCACCTTTGTTACTCAGTGGGGCACCTTTTGCTACAAGGTCATGCCTTTTGGGTTGAAGAATGATGGGGCAACATATCAACGTGCCATGGTCGCTTTGTTTCATGATATGATCCATCATGAGATTGAAGTATACGTCGACGATATGATTGCAAGGTCCCAGACTGAGGAAGAACACCTTGACCATCTACAGAAGCTGTTTGACAGGTTGAAGTTGTACAAGTTGAGGTTGAACCCAAATAAGTGCACCTTCGGGGTGAGATCTGGTAAGCTACTGGGCTTCGTCGTGAGCGACAAGGGTATTCAAGTGGATCCGACAAAAGTGAAAGCTATACAAGAGATGCCAGCTCCCAAGACAGAGAAAGAGGTCAGAGGCTTCTTAGGACGACTAAACTACATTGCCCGATTCATCTCGCACCTAACTGCTACTTGTGAGCCAATCTTCAAGTTACTGAAGAAAGATCAAGTGGTACGTTGGAACGATGAATGCCAGGCTGCTTTCGAAAGAATCAAAGAGTATCTCCAGGAGCCACCCATCCTGATGCCACCAATTGAAGGGAGACCTCTAATCTTATACTTGACATTACTTGACAACTCAATGGGGTGTGTGTTGGGGCAGCATGACGAGTCTGGCCGAAAAGAGCATGCTATTTATTACCTTAGAAAAAAGTTTACCGACTGTGAGACC
Source organism: Vicia faba (assembly GCA_948472305.1). Classification (NCBI taxonomy): domain Eukaryota; kingdom Viridiplantae; phylum Streptophyta; class Magnoliopsida; order Fabales; family Fabaceae; genus Vicia; species Vicia faba. The sequence continues at coordinate 81,760 of CATIWC010002736.1, read as the reverse complement.
CGATACTCACTGCTTGAGAAAACTTGCTGCGCTTTGGCATGGGCTGCTCGTCGGCTGAGACAGTATATGCTGACTCACACCACTTTATTGATTTCAAAGATGGATCCAATCAAGTATATCTTCGAAAAGCCTGCCTTGTCCGGAAGAATAGCAAGATGGCAGATGATCTTGACTGAGTATGACATCCAGTACACGACTCAAAAAGCAATCAAGGGAAGTGTATTGGCAGACCATTTGGCATATCAGGCAGTGGATGATTACCAGTCTATGAACTTTGAATTTCCGGACGAGAATATCATGCTGATAACTGATTGTGAGACACCTGGACCGGATGAAGGACCCGAGGAAGGATCCCGATGGTCTATGTACTTTGATGGAGCTTCAAACTCTTTGGGTAATGGCATCGGCGCTGTGATCATATCTCCTAAAGGCTCTCATACTCCGTTCACCGCCCGTCTATGTTTCAACTGCACCAACAACATGGCGGAGTATGAAGCGTGCATCATGGGTCTTCGAGCTGCAATTGACCTAAGGATTAAGTTTCTAAGTGTCTTCGGAGATTCCGCTCTCGTGATCAGTCAGATCAAAGGCGAGTGGGATACAAAACACCCTAATCTTATTCCTTACAAGGAGTATGTGTTGACATTGCTTCCCCATTTTGAGGAGATAACCTTTGAACATTTCCCTAGAGAAGAGAATCAGTTGGCGGACGTGTTAGCTACGATGTCTTCTATGTTCAAAGTCAAATGGGACAACGAGCCCCCCCCCGGATCATTATTTGGAAATTGGATGAACCTGCACATTGTTGTAATCTTGAGACTGAAGAGGTAATAGAAAAGCCCTGGTATCATGAGGTGAAGAGATACCTTGAATCTCAAGAATACCCCGAGGGTGCATCTGTTAATGACAAGAAGTTTCTGAGGAGATCCGCGGCGAAGTTCTTCATCAGCAATGGCATTCTTTACAAGCGTAACCATGATTCTACCTTACTATGTTGTGTGGATAAGATTGAAGCAGAAAGAATCATGACAGAGCTGCATGAAGGTACTTTCGGAACTCATTCCAGTGGACATACCATGGCAAAGAAGATCCTTCGGGCAGGATATTACTGGTCCACAATGGAAACCGACTGTTATCAGCACTCTTGGACGTATCACAAGTGCCAGGTCTATGCTGATAAGATGCACATTCCTCCAGTTCCTCTGAATGTTTTGACAGCACCTTGGCCTTTTGCAATGTGGGGCATTGATATGATCGGCGAGATCAGACCTACGGCATCCAACGAGCATCGTTTCATCCTAGTAGCGATTGATTACTTTACGAAGTGGGTTGAAGCAGCTTCCTTTGCTACGGTAACCAAGAACGTCGTGGCACGGTTCATTCGACACAACCTAATCTGTCGATACGGTGTACCAGAGAGGATCATTACGGACAATGGTACCGATCTTAACAACAAGATGATCACTAAGCTCTGCGAGCAATTCAAGATACAACATCATAACTCTTCTCCCTACTGGCCGAAGATGAATGGAGCTGTCGAAGCAGCAAATAAGAACATTAAGAAGATTGTGTAGAAGATGACAGTGACCTACAAAGACTGGCACGAGATGTTACCATTTTCTCTTCACGAGTACCGTACCTCAGCACGGACGTCAACAGGGGCAACACCCTATTCCTTGGTATATGGCATGGAGGCAGTCTTGGCTATTGAAGTTCAGATACGCTCTCTCCGGATCATGAAGGATGCAGGTTTGAGTGAAGATGACTGGATTCAGGCCCGACTTGATCAACTAAATCTAATCGATGAAAAGAGACTTACTGCTATTTGTCATGGTCAGACGTACCAAAAACGGATGATCAAGGCATTTAACAAGAAAGTCAGACGACAAGAGTATCAAGTTAGGGACCTGGTAATCAAGCGCATTATCTTACCTCAAGGTGATCCCAGGGGCAAATGGACCCCTACTTACGAAGGGCCATTTGTGGTTAAGAACATTTTATCAGGAGGAGCTATGATTATGACCACCATGGATGGTGACGACCTTCCTCACCCCATCAATGCAGACATAGTAAAAAGATACTACACGTAATCAAAGACCCGCTAGGTTGACTGGCCTAGGCAAAAATAAGGGCTTCCCGACGAACCAAAAGGGTTCGGGCAAAAATAAGGGATGAAAATGAAAAAATCTGTACACCCGGCAAGTCGAAAACCTGAAAAGGCGGCTTGGGCAAAAATGGGTATCCCGGTGGACTGAAAACCCGAAAGGGCGGTCCAGGCAAAAGTTAGGGATTAAAGCGTAATACTATGTCTCATTGGATCACCTCGCATCCAGACTTTGGTATCAACTATCAGGCTCAGACAACACTAATCAACCAGATTCATCTTCAACTAAGCAGCAAAGTGATGAGATGCTTGAAGATATAAAGGCAATAGCAGAGTTGGAACCCAGTGGGATTATTCACATAGCTGTTTTGTTTTTCTTTTCACAAACTGTATAAATTCTATTTGGTCGGCGGCGTTCTCTTACTAGGACGTCAGCCTCTTGTACAAAAGCGCCTATTTACAGGCAAACTTCAAAATCAATACAAATTCATTTTCAGACAAATTTCAAATTGCTTTTCCTTTATCTGTTTTGTTTTGCAAAGAACGTCCAAAGTTCATTTTTGATATATGCATTTGACATTAGTTGCTGCTCATAAATATTTACATGCAAAACAAAGGACGAATTACGGGTAATATCAGAAACAGGGGCATAAGAAATGTCCAAATTGCGTAGTTACTTTGTCCACCAAGGTACCAAGGTGGATTCAGCTGAAGAATATGACCAAGATACCGTCACTCCCTGCAGAGTAAAACAGTAATGGTAGCTCTCCCCACTGAGACTTGCAACTACGAACGAATCAGCAATACTCTCCCTAAGAAGAGTTAATCTACCATCAGCCCTGAAAAGTTTGGGTATCCCCAAAAGGTCTTAATATTCCTCAGCGGAGTATAAAGACATTCCCCAGCCAAATTTAGAAGGTTATCCTCACAAGAGTCTAACTGGGTTATCCTCAGCAAGTTGTAACTGAAGGATCATCCCCAGCGAAGTTCTTTCTATCCCCAGCGGAGTTCATCATTAAAATCCCCAACAGAGCTTATCAACAGAATCCCCAGCGGAGTTATCGATAAAATCTTCAGCAGAACATCTCTCCCCCACAGAGTAGTCCCCTCGGAGTAATCTCTTCATCAGTTTATTCCCCGAACGGAGTTCTTCTCTCCTGCAGGCTTCTTCTCACAATTATCTTTGTTCATCATCCCCAGCGGAAACGAAGAACTCTACTCTATTCTCCAGCAGCTCCGGGATTTATTTTCCCCAGCTAAAACATCACACTTCCATACATCATGATACATGCATATACACATCATATCATACAATCTCATTTATGTTGAGAACATCATTGCTCGATCCATCTCATGCATTGTATTTGACTGACATTTTACCTTTCAGGAAAGATGCAGTTAAGTCCCCAGCTTAGTCAAAGACCTGACCAATTCTTAAATCTCAATTGATTTATCCTCGGTTGAATTTCAGATAAGGTTCTCAACCTCGACAGTTTCCCTACGTCATAGTGTGGATGAGTATTATAACCTCAACGGTATACTCCTGTGAGCACGAGTCAGTTCCTAGATCTTGATGTTTTCCTCTGTCATAGTGTGGACAAATTCTATAACATCAACGGTATACTCCCGGTGAGCACGAGACAGTTCCTATATCTTGATGAAGATGCTTCCCTACGTCATAGTGTGGACGAGTACTATAACCTCAACGGTATACTCCGGTGAGCACGAGTCAGTTCCTAGATCTTGATGTTTTCCTCCGTCATAGTGTGGACAAATTCTATAACCTCAACGATATACTCCCAGTGAGCACGAGACAGTTCCTAGATCTTGATGAAGATGCTTCCCTACGTCATAGTGTGGACGAGTACTACAACCTCAACGGTATACTCCCGGTGAGCACGAGTCAGTTCCTAGATCTTGATGTTTTCCTCCGTCATAGTGTGGACAAGTTTTATAACCTCAACGGTATACTCCCGGTGAGCACGAGACAGTTCCTAGATCTTGATGAAGATGCTTCCCTACGTCATAGTGTGGACGAGTTGTATAACCTCAATGGTATACTCCCGGTGAGCACGAGAAAGTTCCTAGATCTTGATGAAGATGCTTCCCTACGTCATAGTGTGGACGAGTACTATAACCTCAACGGTATACTCTGGTGAGCACGAGTCAGTTCCTAGATCTTGATATTTTCCTCCGTCATAGTGTGGACAAATTCTATAACCTCAACGGTATACTCCCGGTGAGCACGAGACAGTTCCTAGATCTTGATAAAGATGCTTCCCTACGTCATAGTGTGGACGAGTACTATAACCTCAACGGTATACTCCGGTGAGCACGAGTCAGTTCCTAGATCTTGATGTTTTCCTCCGTCATAGTGTGGACAAATTCTATAACCTCAACGGTATACTCCCGGTGAGCACGAGACAGTTCCTAGATCTTGATGAATATGCTTCCCTACGTCATAGTGTGGACGAGTACTATAACCTCAACGGTATACTCCCGGTGAGCACGAGTCAGTTCCTAGATCTTGATGTTTTCCTCCGTCATAGTATGGACAAGTTCTATAACCTCAATAGTATACTCCCGGTGAGCACGAGACAGTTCCTAGATCTTGATGAAGATGCTTCCCTCCGTCATAGTGTGGACAAGTTCTATAACCTTAACGGTATACTCCCGGTGAGCACGAGACAGTTCCTAGATCTTGAAGAAGATGCTTCCCTACATCATAGTATGGACGAGTACTATAACCTTAATGGTATACTCCCGGTGAGCACGAGTCAATTCCTAGATCTTGATGTTTTCCTCCGTCATAGTGTGGACGAGTTCTATAACTTCAACGGTATACTCCCGGTGAGCACGAGACAGTTCCTAGATCTTGATGAAGATGCTTCCCTATGTCATAGTGTGGACGAGTACTATAACCTCAACGGTATACTCCCGGTGAGCACGAGTCAGTTCCTAGATCTTGATGTTTTCCTTCATCACAGTATGGACCAGTTCTATAACCTCAACGGTATACTCCCATTGAGCACGATACAATTCCTAGATCTTGATGAAGATTACCCCCCCCCAGTTGAATTATGGACAGGTTCTTAATACTCAGCCGAGACATTCTCTCAGCTGAAGTACAGGCAAGTTCCTAAATCTCAACAAAAGTTAGACTTCCCCAGCGGAATCTTCTACAATAACAAGTATGCAAGTTCTCTCTAAGGAATCTCTTATGCGATCGACACTCTTGCAGATGGAATCTATAAGCCCATCCTCCTACCAACAATCTCCAAATGGCATCTGTAAGCCCATTCCCGACATCAAAATGCTGATGCTACACCATGCGAGTGCAAATTTCTGGGCACTCTAGTGTTCAATTATCTTCCACCTTCGGATCACGAAAGGCTCGAAAGCCAATCTATATCCTCAAGTTTAAGAAAATTGAACAGGGGCAACTGTTGTACCCCAAAATTTACCCTCCCATATTTCTCAAGACATGTCAAGAATGATCTTCAAGTTGCTCAAGATAACTCAAGAGTTGGACAGTCAAGTCACCTCCAAAGACAATCAAGTCAAAATTAGGGTTTTGTGTTGCATCAAGGTCCTCACATCCAAATGGCCTCAAGTGTTCCCCAATGTCCTAATATGTTCTTAAGTTCATCCATGTCAAATTTCAAGCCTTGTAGTGGAAGTTTGGTCAGTCAATTGCTCAAGAGACCCAAAAGTCGACTGTGCTAGGGCAAAAGTCAACTGTGTCCCAAATACAGTCAGACCTCAAGATTTTTTTGTCAACATTCTCATTTTTAAGGTTAATTAATCATTTTATCAAGGGTTGATCATGATTCATCAAGGATTGTTCAAGATTCATCAAGATTCAAAAGTTGCTAAATTAGGGTTTTGTAGGAAAAGTCAACTCAACTTTGACCAAGTATAACTTTCTCATACTTTATTAGAAATGACCCATACAAAGCTCATTTTGAAGAGGATGCAATTTCCTACAATCCATTTTCACACCCCAAGATCAAGAAATGCTCTCACAAAAAGTTACAAATTTGGACATTATAGGTCATTTTTGAAAGTCAACAAAAACACCTTTTTTTGCCAAAGCTTATAACTTGAGCATGGAACATCAAAATGAGATTAGACCAAAAAGGTTGATTAGAGGACATCTCAAGGTTTCTAAAAAGTCAAAGAACACATCTAAACATTCAAAATTTAAGAAGTTATGCATTGTTGAAGTTGGGCATTTTTCCAAAATTGCCAAAAGTCAACTATCCTCAAAACTCCAATTTTTGACAAAAGGGACCACTGTTTTCCACTTGATTTGGTCTTGACATGCCACACACTTGTCCCATACTTAATTTCATGACCATTCATTTATTTTTCTATATTATTTTATTTTTATTGATTTGATTCATTTTAAATCAATATTAAATCAAATAAAATCTAAAAATTGATGTAAAGGGATCTTCGTGATTTGTACAACTTGCAATTATCATTACTCACTCAATAAAATCGCATCATGGCTCATTCAAGCATAAAAAATCAGATCTTTCCTATATTTGGAAATATGGTTATGGTGATCAAAATCAAATCCTAATTCTTCAATGCACATGGATATTGACCCATATTTTGACCTAGAATCATTCTATTATATGCAAGCAAGCCTCACAAACCTAAAACACGCACAAAACTCTGTGGAAACGGCCAGAACAAGTTTGTAAAAAACCTTGAAAAAGTGGTGATCGAATTTTGGTTTAGAGGCGAATTCAGACCAAAAGCAAAACGTAGCTCTCTTCCTTGACATCCAGTGGAGCTATACCAATCAAAAGGAAGCCTTTTTATCGCCTAAATCGCACTGTAAGTCATCACAAACTGACCTCTAAACATGGAATCCAAACCTCCAGTTCTTGCATCTTTTCTTCAAAATATTGGCATATTTGTGATTGTTATTTGATTTAGAACGTTTTTGCATTATTCAATTTCATTATTGGCCCCTGTATCATGATGCTCGAACCTAGGGTTTTTGTTCTTGTTTTTTAGGCGTTTTTTATATAGGCAAAATCAAGGTGAATGGTGGTTACAGGGATGACCAGGAGGAAGAGACGAGTACGTTGGTACTCTTGGATTTCATATACATGGCCTAGGGAGGATTTTTGAGACGTCCTATGAATCTTCCTGCGGATAAAAATCCGCAGGTAAATGAACCAGGTTTTTGTGAGGAAGATGATTACGTGGTTGGGCGTGATTGGTTCATTTGAATCAATTGTGCATTTTTTATTTTTGGCCAGGCATAATTGAATTGTTTGTATATAATATTTAGCTTCTATTCCACTAACAGGTTAACATCATGGCTCAGTTGGTAGCGTGCTGATTGAATCGTCCAATGGGACCTGGGTTCGAATCCCAGGTCCCCCAAAACTTTGTTACATTTTTTCTTCAGGTATTCAGGCGCAACATTCCAAGTGTGGACTACCATATGTCCTCAAATCTCAATGTGCCAAGTGGTTTCAAGCTAGATCCAAAGGATAGAATTATTGATCCACCATGGATTCAAGTCAATGCATGCATAGGAGACTGGAAAAGTCAACAAGGGCCAACATTCTGGGCCTGGAATTGTGCTGATCATACTCTCAAATTAAGCCCCCCCCCCCAACCTGAGTTTGTTTATTTTATTTTTCTTTTCATTATTTTCTATTTCTATTTTATTAATGTTAATATTATAATTAACAAATTAACTAATTAACATTTTTTCATAAAATCAAAAAACACAAAAAATAATATTCCATTAATTTATTATTTATTTTTGTAAATAAATCACTAATTATTTTATATAGTTTAAATAGGTTTAATAACAATATATTTTGCAATAAATTAAAATTGATTTAGAATTAGGTTTTTTAATGTTTTTAACCATTCTTATCTTATTTCCTTAATTAAAATAAAACTCAAAAATATTTTCATTTAATTTAATTATTAACTTAGATTAACTTTTTTTTAATTCAAAAAATAACAAAAATATGCTTCATTGAATAAAAATGGTCAAAACCCTAAAGGACATTCCGATTCAATTTTTCTCGCGCGAATTATTTTTGATCCATATTTTATCATATTAATGTACTTGCTTCCGGAATGTAATAGTTTTAACTTAGGATTTTATTTACCGCTTTTATTTACTTTTCGCAATTTATTTTTAAAAGGGTTTGTTTTTGGCGATGTAAATACCCGACGCCTTGTAATAGCTTAGATTTATTTTCCGCAATTTATATTCCGCAACTATTAACTGTTAGATGTTTGAATAATAGGCTACGCATGAAAAGATCTATCTTAACTTAAAATTAACAGTAGCTCACCATGACATGCAAAGATAATATAACTGAAAAACAATACACTCGCACATGCCACTCTTAGGGTACGCCTCACTTGGTTGCCTCGAACGTGGTCATTAAGTATAGGAAGTTTTAGAGGTCGCCCTCTTGTCCAAAGATCAAAGTTGCCTCGAAACGGTTGCCTCGGATGAAATGATCTAAGACATTCGGGTTACCACTAAGACGTCCTAACATTGCTTTAGTGACCACACGTCCCTTAATCAAATTGACCCGAAAACTTCAACAACGATGCTACCTACTCCTCAATAGCGGGATGGCATTGTCTAAAGGACACTTGTGCAGTTTAATTTCTTTTTGAGTAGGTAGGTGTTCTTAAGTACTTGCTCCTTTCAAAACAAAAACAAAACTTTTCGCACTTACACCCCTTTCAAAACAAAAACTCTTTTCAAACCCACAAACACAAAGAAAAGCAAAACTTTTGAAAACATAGTGAGCAAGTACCTAAGAGTCCATGGATAACCACAGATAGAAAGGGTGATAACACCTTCCCTTTCTATAATCTACCTCCCGAACCCGAGAAATATCTCAAAAAGGAATTTTTCTGTGCTTTTGTCCTTTCCTTGTTGGATAAAATAAAAGACGGTGGCGACTCTTGCTTACCGCGACATTTTGCAAAAACAAACGCAAACGCGAACCAACATTCCAAAAACAGTCAGTTCTCATTCCCACCGATCACACTTAGGATTTAGGTCACTTCTAAAATTGCTTGCTTGTCTTTTTCTTTTCCTGCTTTATATTCAAGGGTTTTGTTGGGGTTATGTAGATCCTACACCCGGATCTGGGGACACCTTTTAGGTAAGCATCAATAAACTATAAGCGAACTGTGTGGGGTATACCGACATGGTTGAAGCAGTAGCTACGTTGCTGTGGCACTTTGGTTGGTACCTGTAACGCTTGAGTCAATCAGGGAGAGTACGGGGCTGCCGCGTGGTGTCATAAAGCATCAACTGACCTTAGAACCTTTAATTGCACAACTTGGCCAGTAGGACATAGTGAGATGGCCGACTTTAGTGTATTCCCAAGATCGACAAATACTCGATGCTACATTCATTGTGGTTTGACTCTTGAGTTTTGTTTGGTTGTGAGTCAATCGCCTATTGAACGAAGCTTGGGGAAAGATCGGTGATATTGATATCCCTTAGAACCCGATTACTATTTATAGGACAAGTTGAACCAATCCAGATTCAAGAGGGTATGACCTTAAAACTCATGCAGGCCTTAAACCTAAGAACTTGGTGTGACTTGTTTGTTGCTTGCTATACATGCGATTTTTTAGTATAATCATGACATCATAAGCACGACATATCATACTAACCATTTCAAGGATTTTTGTAGGGCTAATCTTTGCTTTGTTTTGTAGGACATGTCATCCGCCCGTAGGAACACTATCTATATTAACCTTCTTAAAGTGCCTCTCCAACTAAAGGACTTAGCATTAAGGATTCCTGAAAGCTCTCCCTTCACTGAAAAACATGGCCGGTTGCTCAACTTGGTCACTTTAAAACCTGATGAAGATTTGTTAAAGGTGCTATTTCAGTTCTTTGATCCTTTGCACCACTGCTTCACCTTCCCGGATTACCAACTAGTGCCTATTATGGAGGAATTTTCTCGGTTCTTAGGGGTACATATTCTCGACCAGTTACCTTTCAACGGTATGGAAGAACATCTAAAGCCTGAAGAGATTGCTCGAGCTCTGTCCTTACAACGGTCCGATGTAGTGACAAATTGGGAAACTAGGGGAACTGTCCAAGGAATCCCGATTAAATTTCTATTAGATAAGGCTTACTATTTTAGGAATACCCTGGATTTACAAGCTTTCGAAGAGGTATTGGCACTCCTCATCTACGGGATGGTACTTTTCTCTAATGCAGACCAACTCGTAGATGTGAATACTAATAAGGTTTTTCTGTCTCATAATTCGGTGCCTATATTACTTGGGGATGTTCTATATTCTCTGTATGCTCACACTCTAAAGAGAAGGGGGACCCTCCTATGTTGCACTCCTCTATTGGCTAGGTGGTTTATTTCACACCTACCCGGGTTTATTTTGAAGAAGGAGCAGGGTATGAAATGGTCTCATAGACTGATGTCCCTTATACATTCAGACATTCATTGGTGTTCACGGTCCTCGGAAGATTTTTCTGTTGTACCCCAAAATTTTCCCTCTCACTTGTCAAGACTTTTCTCACAAGATCTCTTTGACTTAAGACTGCATTAGGGTTTTGATCAGCTCAAGACACCTCCTCATGCACCGATGACCAAAATTAGGGTTTGAGTTTGCACAAGGATTTTTGGACTATCAATGCTTCATAAGACTTTCAAGGATCATTAGGGACCCCCAAGATTACTCATGTCAAGTTTCAAGCCTTGAATCACACTTTTGATCAGTCAATTGGATAGTTGACCTGAAAATCAGCTGTATTGGGAAAAAGTCAACCATGGCCAATTTTCAGTCAAACTTCATAATTTTTGATCCACATCAACATATTAGACTCATATGTATCATTTGATCAAGTTTGGACCATAATTCCCCAAGAAATTTGATCAAATCATCAAAAGGGCAAAATGGTCAAAATTAGGGTTTTGACTAAGAAGGGGCAATTTCTGATTTTTGACCTAGCAAATCATCAATTGGTTTGAAGCATGATTTCAAGAGTCCAATTGAATCATCTTGACCTAAATACATGATTCAAAACATTACAAATTCATTGGATTGACAGATGAATTTTTCAGTCAACTGATCAAAAGTCAACTGTATACTGAAAAGTCAAACTTTGGCTTTTTGGTCAAATTCAAGTGCCAAGGATCACAATTCATCAAAACATGCCAAAATGTGAAACTTGTTCATCAAGAAATCAAGGATTGAAGATTTTGTTTTTGAAATTTGAAATTTCTTAACTTAGAAATTTTTCTAAGTATAAAAAAAATTCTTATTTTTTCTCAACTTTAGGCCAAATTTTCACCATGATAAATAGTGATTCAAAGGAAGTTCCCAACATGAAAGTTGTAGATCTCCATGAAATATACAACTTTTCTTCACACAATTTCTCCTAAATATGCTTGGATCTCAAGATATAATTTTGTGAATACATGCTCATGAACTAAAATAACTTAGTGAAAATTTGCCCTAGTTAGGGAGGTTTTTGACCTAACTTCATGGCAACTTTTCACCTAGTTCCAAGAGGAATTTTCAAAAGAATTTCAAAGATGGATTGTAGAGCACATTACAAGCTTTCCAAAATGTCAAAGAACTCATGGAGATCATTCTTGAGTATAGAGAATCGAAGAGATGAAGTTAGGGTTTTATCACTTTGATTGTAGGTCATTTTCATGAAGATCATGTTTTCAAATTTGCAAATTGGCTGTACAATCTTCACTTTCAGGCCTCAAACTCGTTTTTCACTCTATAATTAATGTATTGCACAAGGTTTCATGCCCTAAAGCCAAGCATTCAATGCATTGTACAAGAGAATAGCCATTTTTGGAAGAAAGGCAACATTGCCATTTTGGAAAAGCATGCTTTTTGCATTTTTCCATTTCTTGAGACTTGGACTTGTTCTTTCTGCACAAACCAAGTCTCTAAGCCTGAACAAAACATGTTTAAAGCTTCAATCCACCCTACAAGATCAGAATCATTCCTTAATAAGTCACTTCTAACACTTGCTTCAAAAATAAGAAATGTAGCAAGACATATTATCTTGTACTTCTGAGAAAGCACAAGTCCTCTAACCTTTTGCTCTATATAAAGCCATCATTTTGCAACTAAAACCAGGGATGCCCAAGCCTTGAAACACCCTAGAATCAGAAGTTGCATACCAAGCCTCCAAACTTGTCATTTATGACTTGTGAACTGAATCTTCCATTTAACTCATGCATTTTCAGGCCTTTTGCTTTCCCAAGCTTCCTTACCTTACAAGTAAACCATCCCACACCCTAAAACATCACTGTAACTCCATATTCCCCATTGTTGAAGTTCAAAAACAGAGTAACACAGGTGGACTTCTTCAGACCATTCCAGCCACCCTCGAGACAAGCTAAGCATTGCATTAGCTTCCTAGAGGTTCAAGGAAGCTAACCTGATCATCACATCATCCTAAAGCAAGCTCATTTTCAAAACCGGATTTCCATTTTCAAGGTGATTTTTCTGTTTTTCTAACTCTTAATACAGGAATAGTTAGCTTTCCATTTTGAATATAGAATGTAGACATCATTGCTACGAAGCTGTACATATCCATAGCTTGCATTTATTTGGCTTGAGTTTAGAGAATTTTAAGTTTGAAGTTTCTGAAAAAATTAGGTTAAGAATTAGGGCCAACAAAATTCTCTCTGATCTTGGACTTATAGTTTTAGTTATGCACATGGTTAGAATCGTGAGGTAAAATGCTATAATATTCATGTTATCACTTTCCATTTTTGTTGAGAAATGAAAAAGTTACAGGGGGTCTGGCTGGCTAGAGGTTGAAGATGAAGTACATGGAAAGGCAATGTTTTGTGTTATGTATTTGTGTTTTCACTTAGACTAACAGATGTACAGCCACCCCAGTGGTAAGGCAGCGTCCAAAAATGCCCTAGGTCGTGAGTTCGAGCCTTGGCGCTGCCTTTTGCAATTTTTCATATTTTTCCAATCTTTTTTTGCTAGCTTGCAGCGTGGGCCTCTGTTTGTTGGGTTTTTTTTTTCTAACTTCCTATCCATGCTTGCTGGCAGCAACCCCTGTCCCAAATATTTTATTTACTTATTTTATTTTTATTTTTATTTTATCAAATATATTTTCTTAATCATAATAAATATAAAAATGATAAATATTATATTTTGTTTTATTTTATTTTATTTTCTCATGAAAAATATTTATTTTTTATTTAAGTTATATACTATCTTTTTTTAATAAACTTGTAAATTAAAATAGAATTAGGTTAAATATTTATTTTTCTTCATTTTTCTTCATATTTATTAAACATATTATTTTTTTAATACAAAAGACCAAAATACCTCATAAGTACCATATATTATTTTTCAAGACAAAAAAATGTAAAAATACTTACTTTTTTCTTAAAGAAATTTATTTTCTTTTGATAAATTAGAATTAGGGTTTTAATCAAAATCCTTTCTAAAAATAATTTCTTTTCTTAATTAATTTGAAGTAATCTTGATTCATTTATTAGGTTTAGGATTAAAACTTTTTTTCACATAAAACCAAACAAAATCTTCTTTTGCATTTACATATCTTTGCATATTTAAATCATCTTATACATTATTTATTCCAATACTTGTATAATTTCAATTTGGTTGTAATAGATTAATTAGGTTTATATTATTGCAATCCCCATTCATCAATTGTATACCCCCCCTCCCACAAAATGTTGTAACAGCGTAGTAATCTTTAAATTTCGCAATTTATCGCTTTACATAACATGTTAGTAATTAGGGTTTGTATGGCAAGATAAAATCAACCAAATAGAAAACACTAATCCAAGACAAAATCAAGCATGAAAATGACACACTTGCACACAAAACACCCCTAGGGTTATCCTATTTGATTACCTTATACAAAATGGCCATATTACGCATGTAAAGTGTCTTAGAAAAAACAAACAAATACAAGATCATGGACCCTCGATGACGCTATTCAAAGTTGCCTTACAAAATGATCTTAGTCCCTCAAAAAATGCTAAGATACTTTGCAACATTTCTAATCATGGCTATACGATGACCCACGTCCGTCCCATTTACATCCAAAGATAGGGTTGCTTACCAAATCAATGGTAAGACAACAATATCAAAGAAAAAGAAAATGAACAAGAATGGCTTTTGAGTAGGTAGACTACTTTTAGTTACTTGCTCCATTTCAAAACAAACATCTTTGCTATTTTCAAAACAATCACATACACTTTCAAACATCTTACAAAATTGAAAACATTTTTCAAAAGATCAACATCTTTGTATACATTCTTACGAACGAGAATCATTACAAAGATTGCCTAAACAATGGCCTCTTTACAAAATACTTTCAGATAACCGCAGAAAGCACAATTTCAAACAAAAAGCAAGTGATCTAGCAAGTAACTAAGATCCCATGAAAAACCATGGATGAAAAGGGTGCTAATACCTTCCCTTTTCATAATCTACCCCCCGAACTCAAGAAACAATCTCAAAGGTCTTTCCTGTGCTTTCTTACCTTTCCTTTTGGATAAGAGAAAAGTCGGTGGTGACTCTTGCTAACCGCAACATTTGCGATAAAACGCAAAACAATCAAGTCAGTTCTCCCACCACATCACAGAACTGGCGACTCTACTGGGGAAAATTCTAAAAGTGGGGTTACCTTAGGGTTTATACCACATTTACTTGCTTACATTGTTTGACTTGTATGCTTTACATTATGGTTCTTTGTTTGGGTTTGAATCCTCTACCCGGATTTGGGATACATTATAGGTAAGTAGCAATATGATGTGGAAACCGTGCGGGGTATATCGATATGGTCTAAGCAATAGATACATTAGTGTGACATATTTGTGGGTACTGGTAGCCTTTGATTTAATCAAATAGAATACGAGGCCGCTGAGTGATGTCACAAAGCACTAATGAACTTCTAGAACCTTTACTTGACCAACTTGGCCTTTTAGGATGTAGTGAGATGACCGGCTTTGGTGCAGTCTGAAGTTGGTAGATACTCGATACTACACTCATTGAGGATTGGTTTCTTGGGATATTTCAGTCGCCACTAAAGAGGCTTGAGCTGAAAAAATGACCAAGGAAACAATCTAGTGATATTGAGCTCCTTCGAACCCGGTTACTATTACTAGGACCGGTTTAAGCCAACTAACTTCAAGAGGGTACTTACCTATAAAACTCCATGCAAGCCTAAACCTAGGATTTGTTTGCTTTGTTTGTATATGCATACTTGTACATAACATCATGGACATCATGAACATTATATGCATCCACTAACCATTTTAAGGATTTTAGGATTCATCTTTGTTCTTATTTTGTAGGATATGGATTCAATTCGCAGGAAAACTATTCAAGTCAACCTTGTAAGAATTCCTCCACAACTTAAGGAGCTAGCTTAAAAGGTTCATGAGAACTCTCCATTCACTGAAATACATGGACGTCTACTCAACTTGGTCACCTCCAACACAAATGAGGATATGATGAAGGTGCTCTTTCAGTTCTTTGATCCTTTGCACCATTGCTTCACATTTCCCGACTATCAACTTGTGCCTACTTTTGAAGAATTCTCCCAACTCTTGAGGATTCCCATTCTCAATCAACTACCTTTCAATGGTACGGAAAGAAATCCAAAGCCATAAGAGATTGCTCAAGCTCTACACTTGCACTCATCTGATATCACAACTCATTAGGAAACAAGGAGTGGTGTCAAAGGCTTCCTAGCAAAGTTTCTGTTTGAGAAAGCCCAAAGCTGTTGGAATTCCTTGGATTTGCAAGCCTTCGAGGAAATTATGGCTCTCCTCATCTATGGGATGGTTTTGTTTCCAAATCCTGACCAACTCATAGATGTGAACGCCGTCAAAATCTTCATGTCACGCAACCCGGTGCCTACATTGCTAGGAGATATCCTACACTCTTTCCACACGCACACAATGAGGAAAAGAGGTGTCCTTATGTGTTGCACCCCTCTCTTGGAAATGTGGTTTATTTCTCATCTTCCCCAATCAGTCTTAAAGAATGAGCAAGGTTCAAGGTGGTCACATAGGTTGATGACGCTCAAACACTCAGACATTCATTGGTGCTCTCAATCCAAAGAGAATGTTATCATTGTCGACCGTTGTGGAGAATTCCCTAATTTACCTTTACTTGGCATTAGGGGAGGAATCACCTACAACCCTTGTTTAGCCTTAAGACAGTTTGGTAATGCCCGAAGGGATGGCCCGCATGAGATGCTGATTCATGGTTTGGTATTCGACTACGACAACGACAATCAAGGTCTTCGCCAGAGATTTATCCGAGCTTGGAGGATGCTAAACAAGTTGGATAGCAAGCCTTTGGGGCACAAGAATTCCACCCCTCTTGAGACTTACCTCAAATAGGTACGAACTCCCGCTCAGAGTCTTATGATGCCTTACCCCTCCATTCTCCCGGTAATCATTGAGCCTGTCATGGAGGGAGACGTTCCATGCACTATCCTACATCCTGACATGCCCACATCCTTGAAGACCTCCAAAGGGATTGGATACAACTCAAAGGAGAGCGAGATACTTTCAAAGCCCAATTCTACGCAAGCGAGAAGAAGGTTTTGGAACTCACTAGGCTACTTCATGAGGAGCAGACTCTGAATGCCTACATTGCACCAAAGAGGATGCACAATACTTTTCTATCTTAGAGTTTTGTATTATTCTGCCCAAGGGGCACTGATGTACTCAAACTTTATCTTATTAATATAACGTGTGTTTATTTTTTGTCTAAAACAAATCTGAATCTTTGAAATCCTTGAAAACATTGCATATGCATATACCATTCATCATAACATAAACAAGTCTTTTGTGAAAAGTCTCCTCATCTCTCTACTGTTTATTTCAGTAAGATGGATCTCGAGCAAACAGTGAAAGATCTCCAAGCTCAGAATACGCAGTTTCAACAGTTGCTCATGACCCTATCCAAGGGGAAAGAAGAGTTGAAGACTCTGCTGGCTGAAGAGAGGAAGAAGAAAACAAAGAAGGTAACTGGAGTCTTAAACATGGGAAGAAGATTTCATGGGCAGACAAGAAGGACTTTGAATTTTGTAACAACATCCGGTGAAGGAGAAGGGAAAGGAAAGGAAACAGCTGTCCCGTCAAAATCGGAAGAAGAGGAAGAGGAAGAAGAAGACTACTCTGAGGAATAGTACCCTCCAGCTGATGATAAGTATAAACATCTTGAAGAGCGTTTGAACGTGATAGAAATCCAAAAGGTGCCTGGCTTGGACTTTGAGGAATTGGGGCTAGTATCGAGGATTGTGATTCCTCCAAAATTCAAAGTGCCTATATTTTCCAAATATGATAGAGTGTCATGCCCTAAAATGCATCTATGATCATACGTGAGAAAAATCCAACCCCATACCGCTGATAAAGACTTATGGGTGCACTTTTTCCAAGACAGTTTGTATGGAACGCAACTCGACTGGTTTTACCAACTAGAAAGAGCCAACGTCCATAATTGGGAAGATCTTGTCATAGCTTTCTACAAGCAATATCAATACAATGATGATTTGGCGCCTACCTGTACTCAACTCCAGAGTATGGCAATGGTTTCCAATGAAGGTTTCAAGGATTACGCACAAAAATGGAGAGATTTGGCTGGATGAGTTCAACCCCCTCTGTCTGAAAGGGAATTGGTGGACATGTTCTTAGGCACCTTACCTGGCCCCTTCTTCAACCATTTAATCGGAAGTTCATCTGCAGGCTTTACTAAACTAATATTTACCGGGGAGAGGGTGGAAGTTGGCATAAAAAGTGGAAAGATTCAGAAGGATTCATCTTCTTCTACAGCTGTAAGGAAGCCTTTCATTGGGAAGAAAGAGGTAGCTGCTGTATATCCGCAAAGGAACCAAGATAGGGCCGAACGTCGACCAATGGTGGGAGTTGTTATGATTCCCAAGCCTACATCGGATCAACAAAGAAGTAATCAACCAAGGGTGGAAAGGCCAGTCAGGCAATTCACCAGAATTAACATGACTCTGTCTCAAGTATTACCGCATCTTCTGAGATCCAATTTGGTAACCTTGAAAGAGGCTCCGAAAAACCCCAATACAACATCCCCTCATTATCATCCCAATGCCCGTTGCACATATCACTCTGAAAGTCCTGGTCACGATACTAATAACTGTTGGGCCTTGAAGAACAAAATACAAAACCTCATTGAAGCAAAAGAAATTGAGTTTGATGCGCCCGAGAAGCCAAATGTCATTTCTGCTCCTATGCCCAGACATGGTCACACTACCAATGCTATTGAAGAAGATTTGTTTGTTACCACAATTGATGAACTCATGACTCCACTTCCGACCATTAAGATAAACTTGTTGAAAGCCGGTGTGTTCCCGGGCTGTAATGAAGTTTTCCATCTCTGCTTGTCCTCACCAACTGATTGCCCTTTGTTGAAAGCAGGCATTCAGCGCCTGATAGATAACAAAGAGATTTTGTTTGAAAGTACTCCAGTTTCACCCATTCCTGTCGAAGATGTTTCAATCATTACCATTTCCGCCAATTCTTCCAGGGTCTCCACCAAAAGACCCGTTAGAATTACATCAGTTCCGAAAGCGACTCCTCTAATAATCACAATGCTTGGGCCAGTCCCATATGAATCAGACAAAACCGTGCCGTGGAATTACAGAGGGGACATTTACTACCATGGCATCAAACAAGACTGGCCGGTCGCTGAAGAGATAAACTCCGAAGAAGAAGATTCCGACATCAGCAATATTTCCGGAACTAGTAAAATTACCCGAAGCGGTAGGATCTTTTCTCTAGAAATTGCTTCCCCAAAGGCAGTTTCTGGACCCGTGGATGTTCCAAAGGTTACTTCCGTACCCATAATCATCTCTTCAAGTGCTCCTATTGACGAGGACGTTACAACCCCTGTTATCACTCTTACCAACACTTTTGCTGCTGAGACTCGAGGAAAGAGTATTCAAGTGGAGCCTGTCCGGACGAAGGCTCAATCACTGACTATCCCAAAGACATCCAAGAAAGAAATGGAGGAGATCCTAAAATTATAAAGAGGAGCGACTACGATGTAGTTGAACAATTGGGGCAAACTCCCTCAAAAATCTCCATGCTGGCATTACTACTGTGTTCCGAGGCACATGCGAAAGCCTTGGTGAAGTTCCTAAAAACAGCCCATGTGCCTCAAGAGATGTCTACTGATCAATTCCAAGACTGCGTGGACAGCTTGATAGCGGATAATGGCCTAGGCTTCTCGGATGCTGATTTGACACCAAGGGGAAGAAAGGACAATGAGGCCTTACATGTCTCAGTGGAGTGTAGAGGCACCACTCTGGCCCATGTCTTGGTGGACACTGGCTCATATTTGAATGTATTACCCAAAAAAGCTCTTTACAGACTTGACTGTGAGGGGTTGACTTTGAATCCAAGAAACATAGTAGTAAGGGCATTTGATGGCTCGAAGAGGATGGTGCACGGGGAAGTGGATATCCCCATAAAGGTTGGGACTCAAACTTTCAATTTAACCTTTTATGTAATGGATATCCTCCCTTCTTACTCCTGTCTGCTAGGACGGCTATGGATCCACAATGTTGGCGATGTTACCTCTACATTGCACCAGATGCTGAAGTATCCGGTCCAAGGGAAGATTATCATTGTCCATGGAGAGGAAGAATACATGATCAACCATCTTAATTCCTTCAGATATGTGGAATTGGACGGTGAATTCATTGAAACTCCATTTTAACACTTCAAAGAGGTCCCACAAGAGGTGGCAGTGACCAAAGTTGTTCCCAAGATTACAAGGCCTCCACTCCGGATGTCATCTCTGAAGGATGCCAAAGCAGTGGTGGAAGAAGGAGGATGCACTATCTGGGGACAACTCCCAGATATCCCATATAAATCTGACAAGTTTGGCTTAGCTTTCACTTCAAGTGCTCAAAAGAATGTACGCCGTGCCCGTGCTGGAGGGCCACCCTTGAAGATCAACAACTGTGAGGTCAACGCGGTAGAAGATGGTGAAGATGGATGCAACCTGGAGGAATGGATCTTTCCGACTGTCAATGGAGGGCTCAACAATTGGGATGCTAGAGACTTCACCCCAATCACTTTCATCCCTCAGTAATTTATCTTTACATTTTGTTGGATCTGTAATATTCAAAACAATTCGCACTCTTAAAACCTTTTGTCTTACCCGATGCACAATGGTCCATTTGTAAGGGTTATTATTTCATCTTCATATGACATCAATGAATCATGGACGTTTTCGCATACAAACTTTTGTGCTCATTGTTTTTCTTTTACATTTTATTTTCTTTCAAAGATAGTTATACCCTTACACACACCCACACTCGCAATGTAAGTATCCATCCATTCTGGATCCCATGGGTAACGATACTGCCATGGCCTTTTGTGACTCTGAGAATCTAATCTACTAAGCCAAAGACGAAGGTGAGGAAGATTGTGAAGTACCAGGGGAATTGGCCAGACTGCTACAACAAGAAGAAAGAACCATTCAGCCTCACGAGGAACCCGTGGATACGATCAACCTAGGTACCGAAGAAGATCAAAAAGAGGTTAAGGTGGGTGCCAATCTGGAACCCAGTATCAAGAAGCATTTGATTCAGCTGTTGCATGATTATGTCGAAGTCTTTGCCTGGTCATATGAATACATGCCAGGACTTAATGAAGATATTATGGTACATCGTCTGCCTACAAGAGAAAATTGTCCGCCAGTAAAGCAAAAGGTACGTCGAATGAGGCCTGATATGTCAGAAAAGATTAAAGCAGAGGTCATGAAGCAATTTAACGCTAGATTCTTGGTTGTCACCTATTACCCCCAATGGGTTGGCAATGTTGTTCCCGTGCCCAAAAAGGACGGCAAGGTGCGAATGTGTGTGGACTACCGAGATTTGAATAGGGAAAGCCCCAAGGATGACTTTCCACTCCCCCACATTGATATCCTAGTTGACAATACGACACAACACAAAGTGTTTTCCTTCATGGACGGATTCTCAGGTTACAACCAAATCAAAATGGTGCCTAAGGACATGGAGAAAACAACCTTTGTCACGTAGTGGGGCACATTCCGTTACAAGGTGATGCCATTTAGAATGAAGAATGCTAGGGAAACCTATCAACGCGCCATGGTAGCTTTATTTTATGACATGATACATCATGAAATAGAGGTCTACGTGGACGATATGATAGCCAGATCGCAAACGGAAGAAGAACATCTTGACCACTTACAAAAACTGTTTGAGAGACTGAAGAAGTACAAGCTGAGGTTGAATCCAAACAAGTGTGCATTTGGGGTACAGTCTGGTAAAATCCTAGGCTTTGTCGTCAGAAACAAAGGTATCGAGGTCGATCCTGCCAAAGTTAAAGAAATACAAGAAATGCCTGCTCCTCATACTGAGAAGGAAGTCAGAGGATTCTTGGGACGTTTGAACTATATTGCCAGATTCATTTCTCACCTGACAGCTACTTGTGAGTCAATCTTCAAGCTCTTGAAGAAAGAGCAAGTAGTCAAATGGAATGATGAATGCCAAGTTGCTTTTGACAAAATCAAAGAATACTTGCAAGAGCCTCCTGTACTGATGCCAGCAGTCGAGGGAAGACCGTTGAACATGTATCTGACTATTTTAGAAAACTCAATGGGGTGTGTATTGGTGCAGCGCGACGAGTCTGGCCGAAAAGAGCACGCTATTTACTACCTTGGCAAAAAGTTTACCGACTGTGAAACCAAATATTCACTGCTCGAGAAAACTTGTTGCGCTCTGGCATGGGCTGCTCGTCGGCTAAGATAGTATATGCTGACTCTTACTACCTTGTTGATATCTAAGATGGATCTGATAAAATACATCTTCGAGAAGCCTGCTCTCTCCGGGAGAATAGCGAGATGGCAGATGATCCTGACGTAATATGACATACAATATACTACCCATAAAGCTATAAAGGGAAGTGTATTAGCCGATCACCTTGCTCACCAAGCCGTAGAAGACTACCAGTCCATGATGTTTGATTTTTCGGATGAAGACATCATGACATTAGACAACTGCGAAGAAATTAGGCCATATGGCGGACCTGAACAAGGATCTCGATGGACCCTGTTCTTTGATGGAGCATCCAATCCACTCGACAATGGTATTGGTGTTGTACTCATATCTCCGGAAGGGTGTCATACTCCCTTTACTGCCAGACTTTGCTTCAATTGTACAAACAACATGGCGGAATATGAAGCATGCATCTTTGGTCTCAAAGCCGCCATAGACTTGAGGATCAAATCCTTGGATGTATTTGGAGATTCAGCTTTGGTTATCATCCATATCAAAGGGGAATGGGACACTAAACACCCTAACCTTATCCCTTATAAAGAACATGTTTTGACATTGTTACCACATTTTGAGAAGATTACCTTCGAACATTTCCCACGAGAAGAAAATCAGCTAGAAGACGCTCTAGCAACAATGTCATCTATGTTTAAACTTAATTGGGATAACGAGGCTCCCCAGATCACCATCGAAAGAATGGATGAACCAGCACATTGTCACGATATTAATACTGAAGAAGTAGTGGGCCAACCTTGGTTTCTTGAAGTCAAAAGGTATCTCGAGGCTCAGGAATATCCAGAAGGAGCTTCGATCAATGATAAGAAGTTCTTAAGGAGATTCTCTGCTAAATTCTTCCTTAGTAATGGTATCCTGTACAAACGCAATCATGACTCTGTGTTACTTCGGTGTGTAGATAAGGTTGAAGCTGAAAGGATCAAGGCTGAATTACATGAAGGCACTTTTGGCATCCATTCTAGCGGGCATACGATGACAAAGAAAATCCCACGGGCAGGCTATTACTGGTCTACCATGGAAGAAGATTGCTATCAACACTCTCGAACCTGCCATAAATGTCAAATTTATGCTGACAAAGTACATGTACCTCCGGTTCCTTTGAATGTCTTGACGACTCCTTGGCCCTTTGCTATGTGAGGAATAAATATGATTGGGGAAATCAAGCCAACAGCCTCCAATGGACACCGCTTCATCCTAGTGGCCATTGACTATTTTACAAAGTGGGTGGAGGCAGCTTCCTTCGCTTCCGTCACCAAGAACGTTGTTGCCCGTTTCATCAAGAAAAATCTCATTTGCTGGTACGGTATTATCGAAAGGATCATCACTGACAACGGTACAAATCTCAACAACACTATGATCACCGCCTTGTGCGAGCAATTCAAGATTCAACATCACAATTATTCTCCCTATCGGCCGAAGATGAATGGTGCCGTAGAAGCGGCAAATAAAAACATTAAAAAGATCATACAGAAAATGACAGTCACATACAAAGACTGGCACGAGATGCTACCGTTCGCTCTTCACGAGTATCGTACCACGGCTCGCACATCAACCGGGGCAACACCCTATTCTTTGGTATACGACATGGAAGTTGTCTTGCCTATTACGGTTCAGATCCCCTCTTTGAGGATTATGAAGGATGCAGGGTTGAACGAAAACGATTGGATCTAGACTCGACTTGATCAACTGAATTTGATTGATGAAAAGAGACTTACTGCTGTTTGCCATGGTCAAATATATCAAAAACGGATGATCAAGGCTTTCAACAAGAAAGTCAGATGCCAAGTATATCAAGTTAGGGATCTAGTGATCAAACGCATCATCTTTCCACAAGGTGATCCCAGGGGCAAATGGACTCCTACCTATGAAGGACCATTTGTAATCAAAAAAATTTTCTCTAGGGGTGCAATGATCTTGACCACCATGGATGGAGACGACCTGCCACACCCTGAAAATGCAGACATAATCAAAAGATAATACACATAAGAGACCCGCTAGGTTAACATACCTAGGCAAAACAAGGGCATCCCGGCGAACCAAAAAGGTTCGGGCAAAAATTAGGGATAAAACAAAAAAAATCTGTACACCTGGCAAGTTGAAAACCCGAAAGGGCAACTTAGACAAAAAAAGGGTTTCCCGGTGGACTGAAAACCCGAAAGGGAGGTCCAGGCAAAAGTTAGGAAATTAAAGCGTATGACTATGTTCCGTTGGATCACTTTATGGACAACTTTGGCTTCCAATAACAAACTCAGAGGTCCTGATCAATTTAATCATCTTCAGACAAGGCAACAAATAGACAAGATGCTCGGAGATACGAAGGCTATAGCAGAATGGAAACCCCATGGGATTTTTGTACACATAGCTATCTTTTCTTTGTATCAAAATTTTCATTTTTTTTACGATAGCAGTCTCTTATTAGAATGTTTGTCTCCTTGTACAAAAAATACTTATTCAAAGTCAATACAAAATATTCCTTTGAAAGTGCAAAACCTATTTGTCTTTTCTTGACACTTGTGTTTTGTTTACAAAAACGTCCAATGATTCATTGTTGAACATATGCATTTGAACATAATTACTATTTACAAATAAACAAAATGAAAAGAGGCAATTATTGATAGGTTAAAAGGATGGGGAAATACCTCTAGGATATCCCATAAGTAATCCCCTGCAGTACGTCTTTTAAATCCCTAGCAGAACAAAATTTCAAATTATTGATCCCCAGCAGAACAAAATTTCAAATTATTGATCCCCAATAGAAGTTGTCAAACTTCTCAATTCTCCCCAATAGATTCTAAGAACAGTACATGGCATTGCCCTTACAACAAAGTTTATTTCTCTCTACATGAATTCATCAGCACTTCGACTTCAAAGCATGAAGACTTATATGTCCTCAGCAGCATCAGGGATTTATTTTCCTCAACCCAACAACAATGCAGCAAATTAGCTCCATTACACATACATCGCGTTCATATATCATAAACATTGATAAGCACGAATGCGTACAACATAATCCCATTATGCATACATTTCATGTATCATGATTTGGTATTTTTAGCTAACATTTTTCCTTTTCAGGATAAGATTAACAGCTATCATTAACAATGTTCATAGTTTTCAGATATAGTTTAGATATGCTCCAGATACGGATGCTATTCTGATACTCATTCAGATTCAACCTTTTGATACAGTTCAGATACGCTCCAGACGCGGATGCCATCCTGAAACTCATTCAACTCTCAGATATAGTACATACACGCTCCAGATACGGATGCCATCCTGATACTCATTCAGAATCAACTCCCAGATACAATATAGATACACTCCAAACACGGATGCCTTTTTTATATTCATTCAGATTCGACTCTCAGATACAGTATAGATACACTCTAGACACGGATGCAGTTCTGATACTCATTCAGATTCAACTTTTAGATATATTATAGATACACTTTAAACACGGATTCCATTCTGATACTCATTCAAAATCAACTCCCAGATACAGTTCAGATACGCTTCAGACACGGACGCCATTCTGATACTCATTCTTCCAACTTACAAATTACAATTTAGCAATCACTTCTGGATGGTATCTACAAGCCTATCTCCCAAAACTTTCTATCACCTCTCAAAATGGCGTCTTTAAGCCCATTCCCCCTACCATCACATTGCCAAGTGCAAATTTTTGGGCACTCTAGTGTCCAATCATCTTCCACCTTCGAGTCACGAATGGCAAAACTCGCCAGTCTAACTCTTCAGGTTTAAGAAGATTAAACAAGGGCAGTTGTTGTACCCCAACATTTTCCCTCTCACTTGTCAAGACTTTTCTCACAAGATCTCTTTGACTTAAGACTACATTAGGGTTTTGATCAGCTTAAGACACCTTCTCATGCACTAATGACCAAAATTAGGGTTTGAGTTTGCACAATGATTTTTGGACTATCAAAGCTTCATATGACTTTCAAGGATCATTAGGGACCCCCAAGATTACTCATGTCAAGTTTCAAACCTTGAATCACAATTTTGATCAGTCAATTGGACAGTTGACCTGAAAATCAGTTGTATTGGGGAAAAGTCAACCATGGCCAATTTTCAGTCAAACTTCATAATTTTTGATCCACATCAACATCTTAGACTAATATTTATCATTTGATCAAGTTTGGACCACAATTCCCCAAGAAATTTGATCAAATCATCAAAAGGGCAAAATGGTCAAAATTAGGGTTTTGACTGAGAAGGGGCAATTTCTGATTTTTGACCTAGCAAATGATCAATTGGTTTGAAGCATGATTTAAAGAATCCAATTGCACCATCTTAACCTAAAGACTTGATTCAAAACATTACAAATTTATTGGATTGACAGATGAATTTTTCAGTCAACTGATCAAAAGTCAATTGTATATTGAAAAGTCAAACTTTGACTTTTTGGTCAAATTCAAGTGCGAAGGATCACAATTCATCAAAAAATGCCAAAATGTGAAACTTTTTCATCAAGAAATCATGGATTGAAGATTTTGTTTTTGAAATTTGAAATTTCTTAACTTAGAAATTTTTCTAAGTATAAAAAAAATTCTTATTTTTTCTCAACTTTAGACCAAATTTTCATCATGATACAAAGTGATTCAAAGGAAGTTCCCAACATGAAAGTTGTAGATCTCCATGAAATCTACAACTTTTCTTCACACAATTTCTCCTAAATATGCTTGGATCTCAAGATATAATTTTGTGAATACATGCTCATGAACTAAAATAACTTAGTGAAAATTTGCCCTAGTTAGGCAGGTTTTTGACCTAACTTCATGGCAACTTTTCACCTAGTTACAAGATGAATTTTCAAAATCATTTCAAAGATGGATTGTAGAGCATATTACAAGCTTTCCAAAATGTATAAGAACTCCTTGAGAACATTCTTGAGTAGGGAGAATCAAAGAGTTGAAGTTAGGGTTTTATCACTTTGATTATAGGTCATTTTCATGAAGAACAAGTTTTCAAAATTGCAAATTGGCTGTACAATCTTCACTTTTTAGGCCTCAAACTCGTTTGTCACTCCATCATTAATGGATTAGACAAGGTTTCATTCCCTAAAGCCAAGCATTCAATGCATTTTACAAGAGAATAGCCATTTTTGGAAGAAAGGCAACATTGCCATTTTGGAAAAGCATGCTTTTTGCATTTTTCCATTTCTTGAGCCTTGGACTTGTTCTTTATGTACAAACCAAGTCTCTAAGTTTGAACAAAACATGTTTAAAGCTTCAATCCACCCTACAAGATCAGAATGATGCCTTAAGAAGTCACTTCTCACACTTGCTTCAAAGACATGTGATCTTGTACTTCTGAGCAAGCACAAGTCCTCTAACCTTTTGCTCTATATAAAGCCATCATTTTGCAACTAAAACCAGGGATGCCCAAGCCTTGAAACACCCTAGAATCAGAAGTTGCATACCAAGCCTCCAAACTTGTCATTTCTGACTTGTGAACTGAATCTTCCATTTCACTCATGCGTTTTCAGGCCTTTTGCTTTCCCAAGCTTCCTTACCTTACAAGTAAACCATCCCACACCCTGAAACATCACTGTAACTCCATATTCCCCATTGTTGAAGTTCAAAAACAGAGTAACACAGGTGGAATTCTCCAGACCATTCCAGCCACCCTCGAGACAAGTTAAGCATTGCATTAGCTTCCTAGAGGTTCAAGGAAGCTAACCTGATCATCATATCATCCTAAAGCAAGCTCATTTTCAAAACAGGATTTCCATTTTCAAGGTAATTTTTCTGTTTTTCTAACTCTTAATACATGTATAGTTAGCTTTCCATTTGTGAATATAGAATGTAGACGTCATTGCTACGAAGCTGTACATATCCATATCTTGCATTTATTTGGCTTGAGTTTAGAGAATTTTAAGTTTGAAGTTTCTGAAAAATTAGGTTAAGATTTAGGGCCAACAAAATTCTCTCTGATCTTGGACTTATAGTTTTAGTTATGCACATGGTTAGAATCGTGAGGTAAAATGCTATAATGTTCATGTTATCACTTTCCATTTTTGTTGAGAAATGAAAAAGTTACAGGGGGTCTGGCTGGCTAGAGGTTGAAGATGAAGTACAGGGCAAGGCAATGTTTTGTGTTATGTATTTGTGTTTTCACTTAAACTAACGGATATACAGCCACCCCAGTGGTAAGGCAGCGCACAAAAATGCCATGGGTCGTGGGTTCGAGCCTTGGAGTTGCCTTTTGCAATTTTTCATATTTTTCCAATCTTTTTTTGCTAGCTTGAAGCGTAGGCCTTTGTTTGTTGGGTTTGTTGTTTTTTTGTCTAACTTCCTATCCCTGCTTGCTGGCAACACCCCCTGGCCCAAATATTTTATTTACTTATTTTATTTTTATTTTTATTTTATCAAATATATTTTCTTAATCATAATAAATATAAAAATGGTAAATATTATATTTTGTTTTATTTTATTTTATTTTATTTTCTCATGAAAAATATTTATTTATTTATTTAAGTTATATACTATCTTTTTTTAATAAACTTGTAAATTAAAATAGAATTAGGTTAAATATTTATTTTTCTTCATTTTTCTTCATATTTATTAAACATATTATTTTTAATACAAAAGACCAAAATACCTCATAAGTACCATATATTATTTTTCAAGACAAAAAAATGTAAAAATACTTACTTTTTTCTTAAAGAAATTTATTTCCTTTTGATAAATTAGAATTAGGGTTTTAATCAAAATTCTTTCTAAAAATAATTTCTTTTCTTAATTAATTTGAAATAATCTTGATTCATTTATTAGGTTTAGGATTAAAACTTTTTTTCACATAAAACCAAACAAAATCTTCTTTTGCATTTACATATCTTTGCATATTTAAATTATCTTATACATTATTTATTCCAATACTTGTATAAATTCAATTTGGTTGTAATAGATTAATTAAGTTTATATTATTGCAATCCCCATTCATCAATTGTATACCCCCTCCCACAAAATGTTGTAATAGCGTAATAATCTTTAAATTTCGCAATTTATCGCTTTACATAACATGTTAGTAATTAGGGTTTGTATGGCAAGATAAAATCAACCAAATAGAAAACCCTAATCCAAGACAAAATCAAGCATGAAAATGACACACTTGCACACAAAACACCCCTAGGGTTATCCCATTTGGTTGACTTATACAAAATGGCCATATTACGCATGTAAAGTGTCTTAGCAAAAACAAACAAATACAAGATCATGGACCCTCGATGACGCTATTCAAAGTTGCCTTACAAAATGATCTTAGTCCCTCAAAAAATGCTAAGATACTTTGCAACATTGCTAATCATGGCTATACGATAACCCACGTCTATCCCATTTACATCAAAGATAGGGTTGCTTACCAAATCAATGGTAAGACAACAATATCGAAGGAAAAGAAAATGAACAAGAATGACATTTGGGTAGGTAGACTACTTTTAGTTACTTGCTCCATTTCAAAACAAACATCCTTGCTATTTTTAAAACAATCACATACACTTTCAAACATCTTACAAAATTGAGAACATTTTTCAAAAGATCAACATATTTGTATACATTCTTACGAAAGAGAATCATTACAAAGATTTACTAAACAATGGCCTCTTTACAAAATACTTTCAAAAAACCGCCCAAAGCACAATTTCAAACAAAAAGCAAGTGATCTAGAAAGTAACTAAGAGCCCATGGAAAACCATGAATGAAAAGGGTGATAATACCTTCCCTTTTCATAATCTACCCCCCTAACTCAAGAAACAATCTCAAAGGTCTTTCCTGTGCTTTTTTACCTTTCCTTTTGGATAAGAGAAAAGTCGGTGGCGACTCTTGCTAACCGCAACATTTGCGATAAAACGCAAAACAATCAAGTCAGTTCTCCCACCGCATCAAAGTTACCATCATCGATCGCTGTGGTGAATTCCCTAATGTCCCTCTCTTAGGAATTAGGGGAGGAGTCACTTATAACCCTTGTTTGGCACTACGACAGTTTGGTAATGCGAGAAGGGATGGTCCTCATGATACACTTAACCAAGGAATCGCCTTCAATTATGTGAATGATGCTCAGGGTTACCGCAAAAGGTTCATGAGATCTTGGGGCATGGTACATAAAATTGATAGAGAGATACTGAGGCACAAGAATTCCATCCCTCTTGAGCCATATCTCCGATGGGTACGAGCCCGCGCCCAAAGTCATATGTTTCCTTACCCTGTTGTCCTACCAATAATTGTGGAACCAGTTGCTAAAGGAGACACTCCTTATCTTGTTCATCATCTTGACATGCCAACTGATCATGAGGAGTTATAGAAATCCTGGGTTCAACTTAAAGAGGAGCAGGTTACGTTCGAAGCTCAATTCTATGCCAGCGAGAAGAAGGTCCTGAAGCTCACTAGGCTACTTCATGAAGAAAGGAACATAAACGCCTACATTGCACCAAAGAGGATGCGCTCTTGGGATACCTAGTTTTCTTTTTCTTTTAAGTTTTGTTTGTTTGATTATAAGCCTAAAGGGCATTCTTTGTAATAGTCCGAACTTATTAATACAATTAACATGTGTTTCTTTTTGGTTAAACAAATTTAAGCCTTTATAAGTCCTTGAAATCATTGACTACGCATACCATCCATGACATTGCATAATCAGGTACCATTACAGGTTTCTCATCTTCTTCGCTATTTATTTCAGCAAAAATTTATTCTGAACAAAGCATCAAAGATCTTCAGGCACAAAATTCCCAATTTCAACAAAAGTTCATAACTCTGGCAAAAGGGAAGGAGGATCTGAAGGCCCTTATCCTGAAGGAAAAGAAGAAGAAGAAGACGAAGGTCTCTGGTGTTCTGAATCTGGGCAGAAGGTTCAGGGGGCCGTTAAAGCAACCAGTTGATCTGACCTCCTCGTCCAAAGAAGGGGAGAATCAAGAGAGGGAGACAAGGGAGAAGGACCCTAGCCCTGAAGTTTCTAACAATGATACAGACTACAATGATGAGCAGTATCCTCCCACTGAGGATAAATACAAGCAGTTAGAGGATCGGTTGAGCGCTATGGAAATCCAGAGAATACCAGTTGTTGTAACCCAAAATTTGCCCTCCCATATTCTGCAAGATTTGCCAAGAGCATGCTTCAAAAATCTCCCAAGGGTTGGACAGTCCAATGACCTCCTAACAGTCAAAAATTAGGGTTTTGATTCTGGCAAAGAAGTTGAAATTTCCAAGGGTCCAAACAAGTCCCACATGCTTTTAAACATTGTCAAGCATCCTTATACCAAGTTTCAAGACTCACAGCTCAAGATTGCACAGTCAAAAACCCTAATTGCTCAACAGTCAACTGCAGGGGCAAAATGGTCATTTGACAGGCAAAAGTCAAAATTTTTGGTCAACATCTTATTTTGAAGCCACAAACATCATTTGATCAATTCTTGATCATGATTCTCAAAGCATGGCTCAAAAAGTCTCAAGATGCAAAAGTTTCTATTTTTGGACAGTTGAAAAAAGTCAACTGCAAATTGACCAGGGCATAACTTCCACATGGTTTATCAGAAAAATTCCATCCAAAGCTCATTTTGAAGAGAATGACATTTCCAAAATTTCCTCTTCACACTTCAAGTCCAAGAAATGCTTTCACAAAAAGTTATCAATCTCAACATTATAGGTCATTTTCAAAAGTCAACAAAAAGGCACTTTAAGTCAAAGACCATAACTTGAGATTGGTAAATCAAAATGACATGGGACCAAAGGCATTGGTTAGAGGACTTCAAGACCTTTCCAAAATGTCCACGAACATGATCAAAGCTTAAAAATTGAGCAAGATATGCCTTGTGGAAGTTGGGAAATATTTGGGAATTTTGAAAAGTCAACTTTGCTTAAAATGCCTCAAAATTGCTAATGGGCCTCAATTTCTTCCAAGAATCATCACCCAAAAGCTATGCACGACCCATTGACCCAAAGGGGAGTTATTTTCTTATTTTTAATTAATTAATTGAGTTTTTAATCCTATTAATTCATTTAATTAAAATTAAATATAAGAAAAATACTAAAAACATGTTTTCAAATCTTTTTATGCAGCATATGTACTCTTTATTCACTCAAGATTTCGTGCACATCCAAAAGGGAAAGAATCTCCCATGATTGGCAATGTTTTGATGGAAAAAAGATTGAAAAAGATGCTTGAAAAATCAAAGATTGAAACATTGATTGAAAGGATTTTTGGGCTTTGTTTTTGACCTAATTCATTCCTCATATATGCACAAACAATAACCTAATGCAGAACACAAGAAAGCTGCGCCCAAACTCAGAGAACAACTTTGCATTTTTCCAAAAAAAAAATTGAAAACTGTTTCCCCACATAGAGCACGTTTCAAAGCAAAAGAATCATTCCATTACATTCCTGACAATACCAGGAAGCTTTTCCAATTGAAACCAACCCTCCATACGCAAGGAATCGGTATAACCAAGTCTGACTTTCTTTGAAAATTTTCATATTCGTGTTTCATTATTCATGCAATATTTTTGATTTTTAATCATGGATTTGGACTAATGTGAGTATTATGAAGCTGATAGCATGCTTTAATTGAATTAATAAGGCCTGTATGAGAATCCACCATGGGAGCTCTTTAGGGTTTCAGAGGTTTGAAATTAGGGACTCTTTCATATGGAAAAATTAAGCCACGAGACCTATACCACTGGATTCAGGATGTCCCAACGAATCAATTGACTACCTTGCGCCCTTTTTATAATCCACCATGCTCTAGTCGCTATTTTTGTATACTACAGATAGTGGGGGTTTAAAACCCCCGCTATTTGATTTTAGTTGCAGGTACAAAACGGAGAAGAAGCATGTGTGGCTTGGCATTATTGGACTATTCAAAATTGGCGCGTGATTTTGTGGTTTAGATTATTAACTTTTGTCTTTTTTTATAATGTTCACGTTCCATATAGTTAACAAATAAACGCGTTTAACTGGATGGAAGGTGAGTTGTCATACAAGCATTGGGACCTGGGTTCGATTCCCAGGTCCCCCACTATTTCCATATTTTTTTCACTAATGTACTTCTATGTAGCGTCCATCATGCAGCACACCATATGTCCTAGTGCCGAGACTTGCCAAGTGTCCCTAGGGCTCCATCTAATGGCCAGAATGGGAAGACCATCATGCACGTTAGTCAACCATGCCCTGTGCAATCCCAGAAAGTCCAAAAAGGCCTGAATTAATGGGCCAAAATTCTCATAAAAACACCTCTAAAGGGGCCAGACACCCCCCTGCTGTTTGTATTCTTCCTTTTAAATTTTTCTTT
This sequence comes from Vicia faba, assembly GCA_948472305.1. Lineage (NCBI taxonomy): Eukaryota > Viridiplantae > Streptophyta > Magnoliopsida > Fabales > Fabaceae > Vicia > Vicia faba. The sequence goes on along the minus strand of CATIWC010002736.1, from coordinate 48,481 downwards.
CTTTTCCTTTTTAATTCTTTTTAATTGGTTTTATTGTTTTTTTAATTAATTCCACAAAATAATTTTTACAATATAAAAAAAACCGGAAAATCATAAAACAATAAAAATATGTTTCATTAATATTAATTTCTCTTAATTTTGTAAATAAATTTAATAACCAATTTAGTTTTAATTTAGGGTTTTAACTTTAATTTTTTTAATAATTAAAATAGGTAGAAATTAGGTTTTTATCATTTTTAACCTTTTCTCATTAAATAAATTTTCTTATTCTTATTATTATTAATAATTAATTATTTTTGTAAATAAATTTGAGATTAATTAATTAGGGTTAAATTAGGTTAAACTTAAACAATTTTCTTAAATAATTAAAAACATGTAGAATTAGGGTTTCTTTTTCTTTTAATTTTCTTTATTTCCATTAAATACAAAAAACATCAAAAAATAAGTCCCTTTCCTTACCTAGTCATTAATTAATTTATTAATTTCATTTAATTCCTTTAAAGGGTCCAACGCCCTCGCATCTTCGATTATAATTCCTTTTCGCGCATTTATTTTTATTTCTTTTGTGAATATAATGTATTTGCCCCAAAGCTTTGTAATATTAATTAGGATATTTACTTTCCGCACCTTTATTCAAATCGGGTCTTGGTTTAATTTGGCGATGTAGACCCGCGCCTTGTAATAGCGTAGGACCTTTATTTTTCCGCGTTTTAATTCCCGCACCTTTTAACTGTTAATAATCACATGAAAGAATGTATACTCTAATAAAATCAAAGCGTAGACCACCAAATGCATGACAAGACAAATAATAACTGAAAATGGCACACAATTCACACACCACTCCTAGGGTACGCCTCACTGTTGCCTTGCCCCTCGAAAGGTGGTCGTCGAGTATAGGACGTTTTGGTAAGTCCTTATGTCCATGAACATGGCATAAGGGTAGCTTCTAAGGTGTCCTACTATTGCTCCGGTGACTGTAACACCCCGTTTTCAATTAATTGATTTATTTAAATTTGAGAATTTATTTTATTAGAATTAATAAAATAAAAAGAATTATTTATTTTGGAGTATTTGAGGAAAATAAAAGAAATAAGGAATATTGGGATTTTTATGTTGTTGGGCTTAGATGTTGTTAGTAAAGAGTGGGGGTGCAGAGAAATAAAGTTATGTTTGGGACTTAGGCCATTTTCTCATTTTTGGTTTTCACGTAAGAACAGAAGTTGGAATTTGGGAAAATAGAGCTCTGAAGAACGGAGAACGAAGAACATCGCTCCAGAACTCAAAGCTGCTAATTGATAAGGTAAGGGGGGTTTATACTCGATTTATATTTGTTTATGGGTTTATGTACGGTTGATTCGGGTAATCGTAGGAAATCCCAATTGTTAGATGTTTCTAGGGATCGATAACCGTAGGACTGAACCTTGTTAGAAAAGGATTAGGTTCCCAATTTTATGAATCGATTAAGAGTTTTAGGTTCCAAATGAGGAATTGGGAGTATATATCATGATCGTGAATTTACCTTGGAAGTTGTAGGGATAACCTCAGTGTCAGTAGAATTCCCCAAAAGGACGGTTAATCCCCGGTGAAGGTTACTATAATGATTGTTGGTATTTTGGATATGGTGGTGTTGTTGTGAATTGTACAAACCTGATGTCGTTAGGTACCGAATTACGCGTTTGGCGGGCGTTTTCCCGCGTTTGGACTGCTGTTTCTGAGCTGCTGCAGGTTCAGGAAAATCCTGTACGCGCTCAGCAACACGGGCCGTGTTGCACAACACGGGTGCCCGTGTTGCTCTTCTGTGTTGGAAGAGGGTGTGCTTCTGGTTGCACGACACGGGCCGTGTTGCACAACACGGGTACCCGTGTCAGATCCCCTGTACTGATAAAAATAAAATGTGCGTTTTTCTGGACGTGCTACACAACACGGGCCGTGTTGCACAACACGGGTGCCCGTGTTGCTCTGCTGTGATGATTTTCTGAATTTTTGGTTTCAGTGTTTTGATGTTGGATTTTATTGCCATGTTTTTAGATATGTTATCAAGCATGAATTATGATATAATTGATGTGATTGGTTGATGTTTGAATAGTATGCTGAGTGATTACATGCTATTCGTAACTTGATATGATTGATGTTTAAATAGTATGCTGAGTGGTTACATGCTATTCATATCATGTTATGTTTGATATTGTTGATGTGCATGATATGTTGATCGATGTTCATAGTATGCTGAGTGTTACATACTTACATATCATGTTGCATTTGTTAATTCCCATTGTGTGGAATTAACATGGTGGCCAATATACGTGTCCGCGATTTAATGGAACGTTGAGGTGGTAGCCGTGTCCGCGATATAATGGAACGGTGAGTTATCCGTGACCCGCGATTTAATGGGGCGGTGAAGTGGTACCACATGCATGGGTGTGTTGCATTAACTTAAATATAACATGAATGGATGATTTTTCCAATGTTGTATCTGATTGTTTGTATGCACGTATGATTGATAAATGGTTGACGATGTTTGATGATTACTTGCAAATATGAAAAGTAATAGGTTATGGATATATGAATTGTGAAGGTTTTTGTAAACCATGAAATATGCTAATTATTGGGTGATGCTTATGATTCCATGAATTGATTTGTTATGAACGTATAACCAAATGTATATTTGAGATGCTCACCCTTACTGTTGCATATTTCAGATTAAGGAGCTTCGTTCAGGTGCTTGGCGAAGGCTTATCGTGTCTAGTTTAGTTTCGTTTTAGTATGTCTGGGTCATGCTCTGATAGTTGTAACTCCGGGAACGTTTGGTTGTCGAGCTGCTTTAGTCAGACTCGTTTATTCCCTTTTTATTTGTTATAATATGATGTTGACTTTCCAGGTGTTAATCCCTGATGAATTGGAAATTATTATAACATTTGATTTTATTAATTAAAGTATTCCGCTGTGTAAACATGTATGAGTTACTACTAAAATTATGCATGACAGGAATTTATTTTATTAAAAGAGAATTGTAGCATCCTCGATGATACATGTACTCTGAGTTTATAATTTTTAATTAATCGCGAAAATTTATTCGGGGTTTTAGAGGGTGTTACAATAGTGGTATCAGAGCATAGTCGGTCGTTGTGACCAGAGTCTTGAGTCAGTCATTCCTTTTCGTATGCGACTAGTGCAAGGTAACACTGTCGATACTGTATTCTGATGTGGAGTATGTTTTAATTCTCAGGAATATGGCTGGAAGAGGTAACGGACGAAATGATGCTGCACTCGCTGAGGCTTTGGGGATGTTAGCTGGTGTACTTGCTGGAAACCCAACTGGAGGCGTGATTGGTGCTGATAGGCAATTGGGAAATTTCCAAAGGAACAATCCTCCGTTGTTCAAAGGTACACATGACCCTGAAGGTGCTCAGAAGTGGCTGAAGGAAATCGAAAGGATTTTCCGTGTGATCGATTGTGCTGAAGATCTGAAAGTCAGATATGGTACGCATATGTTGGCAGAAGAGGCCGACGACTGGTGGGTTGCCACAAGGACCGAGATGGTTCAGGATGGAGAGGCACTGACTTGGGCTAACTTCAGAAGGACTTTTCTGAGGAGGTACTTTCCTGAAGATGTTCGGGGAAGAAAGGAAATTGAATTTTTGGAGCTTAAGCAGGGCAATCTGACTGTTAGTGAGTATGCTACTAAGTTCACTGAGCTAGCAAAGTATTATGCACACTACAACAATGATGAGGCTGGAGAATTCTCTAAGTGTATCAAATTTGAGAATGGTCTCCGAGATGAGATTAAGCAGGGAATCAGGTACCAGCGTATTCGTAGATTTTCTGATCTGGTGGATTGTAGCAGGATCTTGGAAGAAGATATTACCAAGAATAGGTCGTCTCACTCTCGTGGGGCTGTTGACAAAAGAGGAAAGCAACATATGGACCGTGGCAAGCCATATGGTAGAGATAACCAGAGATCAGGCGGTTGGAAAAGGCCTAGTGGGGGAGATTCTAAGGCTCCTATCAGATGCTACAGGTGTGGTGAGTCTGGTCATCACATTCGAGATTGCAAGAGTGATGAGAAGAAGTGCTATAAATGTGGAAAGGCTGGTCATTTGTCTATTGATTGCAAAGGGAAGTCTGTTACTTGTTACAATTGTGGCGAAGAAGGTCACATTCGTCCGCAGTGTCCTAAGCCTAGGAAGGATCAGTCAGGTGGAAAAGTGTTTGCTTTGTCTGGGTCTGAGACTACCCCAGAGGATCGATTGATTAAAGGTACGTGTTTTATTCATGGCACACCTTTAGTTGCAATTATTGATACTGGTGCAACTCATTCTTTCATTTCTTTGGATTGTGCTGAGAGGTTGAAACTGGACATATCTGGTATGCGAGGTAGCATGGTTGTTGATACTCCTGCATCGGGTTCAGTGACAACTTCACTCGTATGTAGGAATTGTCCTATTGAGATTTTTGGTAGAGGTTTCGGTATGGATTTAGTGTGCCTACCGCTTGAACAAATTGATATTATCCTTGGGATGAACTGGTTGGAATTTAACCGGGTTCATCTGAACTGCTTTGCTAAGACGGTGATTTTCCCAGAAGCAGTTGGTGTCGAGAATTTGACTATGACTGCTAGGCAGGTGCAAGAAGCAATGGAAGATGGTGCTAATGTGTTTATGTTACTTGCTTCGTTAGATGCAACAGGAAAGGTCAGGAGTAGTGAATTGCCAGTGGTGTGTGATTTTCCAGAAGTCTTTCCTGATGATGTTGGCGAGTTACCTCCTGAGAGGGAAGTGGAATTTTCTATAGATTTGATTCCTGGTACGAGACCGGTGTCGATGGCGCCATATCGTATGTCTGTGTCTGAGTTGGCTGAATTGAAGAGTCAGTTGGAAGATTTACTGGAGAAGAAGTTTATTCGTCCAAGTGTTTCGCCTTGGGGTGCTCCGGTATTGTTGGTTAAGAAGAAAGAAGGTTCTATGAGACTGTGTGTTGATTACAGGCAATTGAACAAGGTAACCATTAAGAATCGGTACCCGTTACCGAGGATTGATGATTTAATGGATCAGTTAATTGGAGCCAGTGTATTCAGTAAGATTGACTTGAGATCGGGATATCATCAGATTCGTGTGAAAGCGGAAGATATTCAAAAGACTGCCTTTCGAACGAGGTATGGGCATTATGAATATTCTGTTATGCCGTTCGGAGTTACTAATGCACCTGGTGTTTTCATGGAATATATGAACAGGATTTTTAATCCGTATCTGGATAAGTTTGTTGTGGTTTTTATTGATGACATTCTGATTTATTCCAAGGATGACAAAGAGCATGCGGAACATCTCAGAATTGTGTTAGAGTTGTTGAAAGATAAGAAGTTGTATGCAAAGTTGTCCAAATGTGAGTTCTGGCTGAGTGAAGTTAGTTTTCTTGGACATGTGATTTCTAAGAATGGTATTGCAGTGGATCCTACGAAAGTAGAAGCGGTATCTCAGTGGGAAGCGCCGAAGACTGTTTCGGAAATCAGAAGTTTTCTTGGTCTTGCCGGTTATTACAGAAAATTTATCGAAGGATTCTCAAAGTTAGCATTACCGTTGACGAAATTGACTCGTAAAGGACAAGCGTTTATTTGGGATTCTGATTGTGAGAAAGGTTTCCAAGAATTGAAGCGGAGATTGACTAGTGCTCCTATTCTGATTTTGCCGAATCCGGCGGAATCTTTTGTGGTCTATTGTGATGCATCTCTGTTGGGTCTAGGTGGTGTTTTAATGCAGAATCAACAGGTAGTTGCGTATGCTTCGAGACAGTTGAAGGTTCATGAAAGGAACTATCCTACTCATGATTTAGAGTTGGCAGCAGTTGTGTTTGTCTTGAAATTGTGGAGACATTATCTGTATGGTTCGAGATTTGAAGTGTATAGTGATCATAAGAGTTTGAAGTATCTTTTCGACCAGAAAGAACTCAATATGAGGCAAAGAAGGTGGTTGGAATTTCTCAAAGATTATGATTTTGGTTTGAATTACCATCCTGGTAAGGCAAATATGGTTGCGGATGCTTTGAGCAGGAAATCCTTGCATATGTCTATGATGATGGTTCGTGAATTGGATTTAATTGAACAATTCCGAGATTTGAGTTTGGTTTGTGAAAGTACTCCGAAGTGTGTTCGTTTGGGTATGTTGAAACTTACTAGTGGTATTCTAGAAGAGATCAGGATCGGGCAGAAATCCGATGTTAATTTAGTTGATAAGTTGACATTGATCAACCAAGGTCAAGGTGGTGAGTTTAGGATTGATGAAAATGATGTTATGAGATTTGGCGATAGAGTTTGTGTTCCTGATGTCGCAGAAATCAAGAAAAGTATATTAGAGGAAGGACATCGCAGTGGGATGAGCATTCATCCGGGTGCCACGAAAATGTATCATGATTTGAAGAAATTGTTTTGGTGGCCGAGAATGAAAAAGGAAATAGCTGAATTTGTGTATGCATGTTTAATCTGTCAGAAATCGAAGATTGAGCATCAGAAGCCGTCTGGATTTATGCAACCGATGTTTATTCCAGAATGGAAGTGGGATAGTATTTCTATGGATTTCGTATCTGGGTTGCCAAGGACTCCTATGAATTGTGAAGCGATATGGGTCGTTGTGGATAGGTTGACTAAGTCTGCTCATTTCATACCGGTGCGAATGGATTACTCAATGGAGAGATTGGCACAGTTATATATTGAGAAAATAGTGAGTTTGCATGGAGTTCCTTCTAGTATTGTGTCAGATAGAGATCCGAGGTTCACTTCGAAATTTTGGGAAGGATTGCAGAAGGCTTTGGGTACTAAGTTGAGATTGAGTTCAGCTTACCATCCTCAGACTGATGGACAGACGGAGAGGACGATTCAATCATTAGAAGATTTATTGCGTGCTTGTGTTTTAGAGCAGGGTGGAGCTTGGGATAGCTATTTGCCATTGATTGAGTTTACTTATAACAATAGTTACCATTCGAGTATTGGTATGGCTCCGTTTGAGGCATTGTATGGTAGACGGTGTAGAACACCTTTGTGTTGGTATGAATCTGGAGAGAGTTCGGTAGTTGGGCCAGAGATTGTTCAGCAGACTACCGAAAAGATCAAATTGATTCAAGAGAAGATGAGAGCTTCTCAGAGTCGTCAGAAAAGTTATCATGATAAGAGGAGAAAGAATTTAGAATTCAGTGCTGGAGATCATGTGTTTATGAGAGTTACTCCGATGACGGGTATTGGTCGGGCGTTGAAGTCTAAGAAGTTGACTCCGCGTTTTATTGGTCCGTTTCAGATTACGGAAAGAGTTGGAGAAGTTGCTTATCGCATTGCTTTACCTCCGAGACTTGCGAATTTGCACGATGTTTTTCATGTTTCTCAGTTGAGGAGATACATTCCAGACCCATCTCATGTAATCCAAATAGATGATGTACAGGTAAGAGATAACCTGACAGTAGAAGCATTGCCTATGAGGATAGAAGATCGGGAAGTGAAACAATTAAGAGGTAAAGAGATAGCATTAGTGAAGGTTGCTTGGGGAAGTCCAGCAGATGGAAATATCACTTGGGAGCTGGAGAGCCAGATGAAAGAGGCTTATCCGGAGCTGTTCGTCTAAGGTATGTTTTCGAGGACGAAAACTCTTTTAGTGGGGGAGAGTTGTAACACCCCGTTTTCAATTAATTGATTTATTTAAATTTGGGAATTTATTTTATTAGAATTAATAAAATAAAAAGAATTATTTATTTTGGAGTATTTGAGGAAAATAAAAGAAATAAGGAATATTGGGATTTTTATGTTGTTGGGCTTAGATGTTGTTAGTAAAGAGTGGGGGTGCAGAGAAATAAAGTTATGTTTGGGACTTAGGCCATTTTCTCATTTTTGGTTTTCACGTAAGAACAGAAGTTGGAATTTGGGAAAATAGAGCTCTGAAGAACGGAGAACGAAGAACATCGCTCCAGAACTCAAAGCTGCTAATTGATAAGGTAAGGGGGGTTTATACTCGATTTATATTTGTTTATGGGTTTATGTACGGTTGATTCGGGTAATCGTAGGAAATCCCAATTGTTAGATGTTTCTAGGGATCGATAACCGTAGGACTGAACCTTGTTAGAAAAGGATTAGGTTCCCAATTTTATGAATCGATTAAGAGTTTTAGGTTCCAAATGAGGAATTGGGAGTATATATCATGATCGTGAATTTACCTTGGAAGTTGTAGGGATAACCTCAGTGTCAGTAGAATTCCCCAAAAGGACGGTTAATCCCCGGTGAAGGTTACTATAATGATTGTTGGTATTTTGGATATGGTGGTGTTGTTGTGAATTGTACAAACCTGATGTCGTTAGGTACCGAATTACGCGTTTGGCGGGCGTTTTCCCGCGTTTGGACTGCTGTTTCTGAGCTGCTGCAGGTTCAGGAAAATCCTGTACGCGCTCAGCAACACGGGCTGTGTTGCACAACACGGGTGCCCGTGTTGCTCTTCTGTGTTGGAAGAGGGTGTGCTTCTGGTTGCACGACACGGGCCGTGTTGCACAACACGGGTACCCGTGTCAGATCCCCTGTACTGATAAAAATAAAATGTGCGTTTTTCTGGACGTGCTACACAACACGGGCCGTGTTGCACAACACGGGTGCCCGTGTTGCTCTGCTGTGATGATTTTCTGAATTTTTGGTTTCAGTGTTTTGATGTTGGATTTTATTGCCATGTTTTTAGATATGTTATCAAGCATGAATTATGATATAATTGATGTGATTGGTTGATGTTTGAATAGTATGCTGAGTGATTACATGCTATTCGTAACTTGATATGATTGATGTTTAAATAGTATGCTGAGTGGTTACATGCTATTCATATCATGTTATGTTTGATATTGTTGATGTGCATGATATGTTGATCGATGTTCATAGTATGCTGAGTGTTACATACTTACATATCATGTTGCATTTGTTAATTCCCATTGTGTGGAATTAACATGGTGGCCAATATACGTGTCCGTGATTTAATGGAACGTTGAGGTGGTAGCCGTGTCCGCGATATAATGGAACGGTGAGTTATCCGTGACCCGCGATTTAATGGGGCGGTGAAGTGGTACCACATGCATGGGTGTGTTGCATTAACTTAAATATAACATGAATGGATGATTTTTCCAATGTTGTATCTGATTGTTTGTATGCACGTATGATTGATAAATGGTTGACGATGTTTGATGATTACTTGCAAATATGAAAAGTAATAGGTTATGGATATATGAATTGTGAAGGTTTTTGTAAACCATGAAATATGCTAATTATTGGGTGATGCTTATGATTCCATGAATTGATTTGTTATGAACGTATAACCAAATGTATATTTGAGATGCTCACCCTTACTGTTGCATATTTCAGATTAAGGAGCTTCGTTCAGGTGCTTGGCGAAGGCTTATCGTGTCTAGTTTAGTTTCGTTTTAGTATGTCCGGGTCATGCTCTGATAGTTGTAACTCCGGGAACGTTTGGTTGTCGAGCTGCTTTAGTCAGACTCGTTTATTCCCTTTTTATTTGTTATAATATGATGTTGACTTTCCAGGTGTTAATCCCTGATGAATTGGAAATTATTATAACATTTGATTTTATTAATTAAAGTATTCCGCTGTGTAAACATGTATGAGTTACTACTAAAATTATGCATGACAGGAATTTATTTTATTAAAAGAGAATTGTAGCATCCTCGATGATACATGTACTCTGAGTTTATAATTTTTAATTAATCGCGAAAATTTATTCGGGGTTTTAGAGGGTGTTACAGTGACCACATTGTTGCCATACCCCTCGAAACGTGGTCGTCGACTATAGGACGTCTTAGTGATACCTTATGTTCCATTGATCTAGTTGCCTCGAAACGGTTGCCTCGAAACAAGTTGCCTCGGATCAGTTGCCTCGGAATAAAAGATCAATGGCATAAGGGTAGCTTCTAAGGTATCTTACTGTTGCTCGGTGACCACACTGTCCCTACAAACTCGAATTGACCCGAACACCTCCAACGGTGGTGCTACCTACCTCTCAATGGTGGGATGGCACTACCTTAAGGAAATTTACACAGACTAATTCCTTAGGGTAGGTAGACGACTCGTAGATACTTGCTCTAATTCAAAACAAATCAAAAACTTCTTTTCACACCGACACTTTGCAAAAAGCTTTCAAAACAACTTTTCAAACACTCTTGAGGACTGATACAAGAGTCGAACTGAAATTTTAAACGAAACTTTTTCAAACCCACTCACCTTGAAAAGAAAACAAACACTTTGAAAACACAAATGAGCAAGTATCTAAGAGCCCATGGATAACCATGGATAGAAAGGGTGCTAACACCTTCCCTTTCTATAAATCTACCTCCCGAACCGAGAGCAATCTCATAAGGAATTTTTCTGTGCTTTTGTCCTTTCCATATTGGGGAAATAAAAGACGGTGGCGAATCTTGCTTCTGCAACATTTCGCGAAACCAGCGTTAAACAGTCAGTTCCAGATCCACCGATCACAGAACTGGCGACTCTGCTGGGGAAACGACTCAAAGTGAGGTGTACCTTAGGATAGTTCATAACTGTGTTTTCAATTGTTGTGCTTTGTTTGCTTTATTATTGTGGGTTGCATCGGAGTTACATAGATCCTAACCCGGATCTGGGGATACCCTGTTTAGGTAGCATAAGCTGTGAGGGACCTGTCCGGCGTAGACCGACATGTGTGAAGCAGTGGCTACATTGGTGTGGCGCCTTGGTCTGTACCGATATCCCTTGTGTTGCAACGAGGAGAATATGGGTCTTCTGAGGAGTCATTAAGCACCAACAGACCTTAGAACCTTAAATGACCCAACTTGACCAATAGAACAGTAGCAGTATGCTACGCCCATTGAGGCTAAACTCTCGTGATGGTTCTGGCCGCAAGAAAAGATTGCGATGCTGGAGTTATGACCGATTGAGGGTAGTCAATGATATTGGGATCCTCTAAGAACCCGGTTACTTTTGATAGGACAGGTATGAACCAACAAACTGAAAGAGGGTAATACCTAGACCTCATGCTGGCCTAAACTCTAAGGACTTGTCTTGTGTGACTTGTGTGCCTTATCATGTTTGCACTTGTAAATATTTGTGGTGTGCTTTATCATAACATCATGCCATCATGAACATTTCATGCATCCTGCATAAAGACTGACTATTTCAAAGACAAGAGGGTTTCACCTTTGCTCTGTTTTGTAGGATATCATGATGCCTATGCGAAGGAATACTATCCGGTTCAACTTTGTTCACTCACCTGAGTTACTTGAGGAATTGGTTAGCAGAATTCCAAACACCACATCCTTCATCCAGAGGCATGGTTCTCTTCTCAGTTTAGTCACTGCAAAGCGGGATCAACAGTTGATGAGTGTCCTGACCCAGTTCTATGACCCTCTGTACCAGTGCCTCACCTTTCAAGACTTCCAGCTGGTCCCTACCCTGGAAGAGTTCTCTGATTTGCTTGGTATCCCTATCTTGGATCAGACTCCCTTCACTGGTTGGGAAAAGACCCTCATGCTTAAGGAGGTTGCTGCAACTCTTCCCTTGACCCATCAAGAAGTAATGGACAACTGGGTGACTAGAAGCGGAGTTAAGGGTTTCTTGGCCAAGTTTCTGATTGGTAAAGCTAACAGTTTCTGGAATGACTTGGACTTTAGGGCATATGAAGATATCTTGGCTCTCTTAATCTATGGGCTAGTCTTGTTTCCTAATCCTGACAACTTCATCAATGTCACTGCCATAAGGATCTTCATGTCTTAGAATCCTGTGCCCACTCTCTTGGGTGACATCCTTCAATAACTTTATGCTCGTACTGCCCGAAGACGAGGAACTTTGTGGTGTTGTATCCCTTTGTTGGTGAGGTGGTTTATTTCGCACCTCCCTAAGTTCGTGCTGAAGAACCAAGAAGGAAGAGGTTGGGCTCATAGGTTAATGTCTCTCACTGATAAGGACATCATTTGGACCCTCAGAGGTTTGGATGAGATAGCTGTTATTGATCGTTGCGGAGAATACCCTAATGTCCCTTTGGTTGGTACTCAAGGAGGAATCTCTTACAATCCATGTCTAGCGCTCCGTCAGTTTGGAAGAGCCAGAAGAGCAGGGCCTCATGAGATGTTGGTGCCTCACATCAGTTTTGAGTTTCAGGTGGATAGTGACGAGCTGCGTCGGAGGTTCATCAAGGCTTGGGACAGAGTTCATAAAGCTGACCCACAAGAGTTAGGACCAAAGACTTCTCTACCTATGGAAGCCTACTACAAATGGGTTCGCATCCGTGCTCAGAAGTTAGGTATGCCATACAAAGCTGTCAGACCCGTCATTCTTGAGTATCCTGAAAAAGATGAGGCTCCTCCAACTGTCCTCCCTCCTCAGATACCTACTGATTATGAGACATTAAAGAGGTGTTGGTCGCAACTGCGAGAAGAACGAGATTCTTATCGGGAAAAGTTCAACGAGCAGGAATTGAAGATCCAGAAGCTGACAAAGCAGTTGGAGAATGAGCGAGCTCTGAATGACTACATCCGTACTGAGAAGAGGAGACCCTGGGATCAATGATGAGCTTTGGATGTTCTTTTATAGTTTTATTTCCCTTTTCAGTATTTCCATTTTATATGACGCCTAAGGGCAATCTGTTGAACAATTAAATTGCAAAGTTGAATCTAATGAAGTGTGTTCCATTTTGTTTACAAAGTTGATTCCCGATTATCTTTGAAAACATAAATCATACGCACTCCATTCATCATGTGCATAGAAGGTATTCTTCTTTTCAGGTTGCTTACTGTTCTTCGCTGTTTATTTCAGCATCATGAACCCTGAATCATCAACCGAGATGTCTATCAAGGCCCTTCAGGCGCAGAACACACAATTTCAAGAGCTGATCATGGGTTTGGCTCAAGGCCAAGAAGAGCTGAAGGCTTTGCTCCTAAAGAAGGAGAAGAAGAAGAAGAGAACAATTCTATTCAACTCGGGTCGGAGGTTTGGTAACACTCTGCAGAATGAGGAAGCTGGTTCTTCTGTAGGCAAAGACAGTCCCCAGGGGGGAAAGGCTCAAAGTCCAGTAGTCTCTAACAACGAGACTGACTTTAATGAGGAACAGTATCCTCCGGCTGAAGACCGGTACAAGCAGTTGGAAGACAGACTGAACGCCATGGAAATTCAACAAGTGCCTGGTTTGGATTTCGGAGACTTGGGTTTGTCTACTGGTGTGATCATCCCTCACAAGTTTAAAGCACCATCTTTCACCAAGTATGATGGGGCGTCTTGCCCTAAGCTACACCTCAGATCCTACGTGCGGAAGATTCAGCCGTACACAGTGGACAAGAACTTGTGGATCCACTTCTTCCAGGAGAGTCTTTCAGGGACTCATCTCGAATGGTTCTATCAGCTGGATGGAACCAAGGTTCGTAACTGGGAGGAGTTGGCTACTGCTTTTTACAAGCAGTATCAATATAATGCCGACCTTGCTCCTACACGTACCCAACTCCAGGGTATGTCGCTAGGATCAGGCGAAGGTTTTAAAGAGTATGCGCAGAAGTGGAGGGACCTGGCTGGAAGGGTGCAGCCTCCGTTAACAGACCGTGAGTTGGTAGATATGTTCTTGGGGACCCTATCTGGGCCATTCTTCAATCATCTTATCGGTAATTCGTCTGCAGGGTTCACTGACCTCATTCTGACTGGGGAAAGGATAGAGGCTGGCATGAAGTCCGGTAAAATTCAGAAAGGTGCATCTTCATGTTCTGAGAAGAAGCCCTTTAAGAAGGAGGCCAGTGCTGTGTATGGTCCTAGAAGGCAAGACAAACCAGAGCGCCGCCAATCTGTCAACGTGGTGGTGATTTCTAAACCTGCTGCCGCTCCTCGGCAAACCAATCAACAAAGGGCTGAAAGACCCAAAAGAGAATTTACTCGGCTGAGTATGACTTTATCACAAATCTTGCCGCAGTTGCTATCCACCAGCTTGGTGACTGTCAGAGAGGCTCCAAAGGTTGTGAACACTGCCTCTCCCAAGTATAATCCAAATTCCCGCTGTGCTTATCACTCTGATAGCCCGGAGCATTCTACTGATGATTGTTGGGCCCTAAGGAACAAGGTGCAAGACCTTATTGATGCAAAGGAGGTACAGTTTGAGGCACCTGAGAAGCCCAATGTAGTGACAGCTCCCCTGCCTGCTCATAGAGTGAATGGTATCAGGGATGATGACGAGGTGGAAGAATCTGAGTTCGAAAGCTGGATTTATCCGACGGCCGACAATGGACTTAGCAATTGGACTGCAAAAGACAACCTACCTGTTACTTTCGTTACGCAGTAATGAATTCCTTTGTTTTTGTTATTTGTAATAAACAATGAGTTAAAACTTTATGGCCCGGTGTCTTACCCGGGGCACCGTGGCTTCATTTGTGAGGGCATATTAATTATCATTTCATATATCATGAATAAAGACCTTGGACGTTTTCTCGCACTTCAAATCTTATGCTCCTTTTCTTTCTTTCCTTTCTTTATATATTGCAAAACAGCTGTATTTACACACACTCACTCATACAGGTTTCAATCCACTCTGGATCTCACTGGTAACGACTCTGCTACTGCCAGTTATGACTTCGAAAATCCGATCAACTTAGCCGAAGACGAAGGTGAAGATGATTGCGAAGTGCCTGGCGAGCTTGCAAGACCGTTACTCCAGGAAGAGAGGGCAATTCAACCACATGAAGAGCCAGTGGAAACGATAAATCTGGGTACTGAGACGGGCATAAAGGAAGTTAAAATTGGCGCCAACCTAGAGCTCAGCGTGAAGCAACGGTTGACTCAAATGTTACATGACCATGTGGAGATCTTTGCCTGGTCCTACGAAGACATGCCTGGGTTGGATACCGACATTGTGGTCCATCATCTACCCACCAAGGAAGACTGCCCTCCGGTTAAGCAAAAGGTCCGCCGTATGCGTCCAGAGATGTCTGAAAAGATCAAAGCTGGGGTTATGAAGCAATTCGATGCCGGATTTCTTGCAGTGACTTCTTACCCTCAGTGGGTTGCTAATGTGGTGCCGATACCAAAGAAGGATGGTAAGGTTAGAATGTGTGTTGACTACAGGGATCTGAACAGGGCCAGCCCTAAGGATGACTTCCCCCTGCCTCACATTGATGTTCTGGTTGATAATACTGCCCAGCACAAGGTTTTCTCCTTCATGGATGGTTTTTCAGGATATAATCAGATCAAGATGGCTCCTGAAGATATGGAAAAGACTACATTTGTTACTCAGTGGGGCACCTTCTGCTACAAGGTCATGCCATTCGGGTTGAAGAATGCTGGGGCAACCTACCAACATGCCATGGTTGCTTTATTTCATGACATGATCCATCATGAGATTGAAGTGTATGTCGACGACATGATTGCAAGGTCCCAAACTGAGGAAGAACACCTTGATCATCTGCAGAAATTGTTTGACCGTTTGAAACTGTACAAGCTGAGGTTGAACCCGAACAAGTGCACCTTCGGGGTAAGATCTTGAAAGTTGTTAGGTTTCGTTGTAAGTGATAAGGGTATCCAAGTGGACCCTGCCAAGGTTAAAGCCATTCAAGAGATGCCAATTCCTAAGACAGAGAAAAAGGTCAGAGGTTTTTTAGGATGCCTGAATTACATTGCTCGATTCATCTCGCACCTAACTGCTACATGTGAACCAATCTTCAAGCTGCTGAAGAAAGATCAGGTAGTACGTTGGAATGATGAATGTCAGGCCGCTTTTGACAGAATCAAAGAGTATCTCCAAGAACCACCCATTCTTATGCCACCGGTTGAAGGGAGACCTCTGATATTATACCTGACAGTACTCGACAACTCAATGGGGTGTGTGCTGGGGCAGCATGACGAGTCTGGCCGAAAAGAGCATGCCATTTATTACCTTAGCAAAAAGTTTACCAACTGTGAGACCCGATACTCACTGCTCGAGAAAACTTGCTGCGCTTTGGTATGGGCTGCTCGCCGGCTGAGACAGTATATGCTGACTCACACTACCTTGTTGATCTCAAAGATGGATCCAATAAAGTACATATTTGAAAAGCCTGCTCTGTCTGGGAGAATAGCAAGGTGGCAAATGATCTTGACAGAATACGACATCCAGTACACGACCCAGAAAGCCATCAAAGGAAGTGTATTGGCAGACCACTTGGCACATCAGGCAGTAGACGACTATCAGTCAATGAACTTCGAGTTTCCAGACGAGAGCATCATGATAGTGACTGATTGTGAAGTACCTAGACCGGATGATGGACCTGAGGAAGGATCCCGATGGTCTATGCACTTTGACGGAGCCTCCAACGCTTTGGGTAACGGTATCGGCACCGTGATCATATCCCCTCAAGGCACTCATACTCCACTTACTGCCCGGCTATGTTTCAACTGCACCAACAACATGGCGGAGTATGAGGCATGCATCATAGGACTTCAAGCAGCGATTGACTTAAGGATCAAGTTTCTGAGTGTCTTCGGAGATTCCGCTCTCGTGATCAATCAGATCAAAGGCGAGTGGGATACGAAACATCCGAATCTTATTCCTTACAGAGAATGTGTGTTGACAATGATCCCCCATTTCACAGAGATAACTTTTGAACATTTCCCAAGAGAGGAGAATCAGTTGGCGGACGCGTTAGCTACGATGTCTTCCATGTTCAAAGTCAAATGGGATAATGAGGCTCCCCAGATCATCATCTGGAAACTGGACGAACCAGCATACTGTTGTGATCTTGAGACTGAGTTGGTGACTGAGAAGCCTTGGTACTATGAGGTGAAGAGATACTTGGAAGCTCAGGAGTATCCTGAAGGTGCCTCTGTCAACGATAAGAAGTTTCTGAGAAGGTTCGCAGCGAAGTTCTTCCTCAGCAATGGCATCCTGTACAAGCGAAACCATGATTCGACCTTACTGCGTTGTGTGGATAAAACTGAAGCAGAAAGGATCATGGCGGAGCTACATGAAGGTACCTTCGGGACACATTCCAGTGGACACACTATGGAAAAGAAAATCCTTCGGGCAGGGTATTTCTGGTCCACAATGGAAGCCGACTGTTACCAACATTCTCGGACATGTCATAAGTGCCAGATATATGCAGACAAGGTACACGTTCCTCCAGTTCCTCTGAATGTCCTGACTGCACCTTGGCCTTTTGCATTGTGGGGCATAGATATGATCGGCGAGATTAAACCTACGACATCCAACGGGCATCGCTTCATCCTGGTAGCGATTGATTACTTTACAAAGTGGGTTGAAGCAGCTTCTTACGCTACTGTAACCAAGAATGTCGTGGCACGGTTCATTCGGCACAACTTGATCTGTCGATACGGCGTCCCTGAAAGGATCATTACAGAAAACGGTACCAATCTCAATAACAAGATGATCACTGAGCTCTGCGAGCAGTTTAAAATACAACACCACAACTCTTCTCCTTACAGACCGAAGATGAATGGGGCTGTAGAAGCAGCGAATAAGAATATCAAGAAAATTATGCAGAAGATGACAGTGACCTATAAAGATTGGCACGAGATGTTACCGTTTTCTCTACATGGGTACCGTACCTCAGCAAGGACGTCAACCGGGGCAACTCCCTTCTCCTTGGTCTACGGCATGGAGGCAGTCTTGCCGATTGAAGTGCAAATACCCTCTCTCCGGATAATGAAGGATGCAGATCTGAGTGAAGATGATTGGATCCAGACACGACTTGATCAGCTAAACTTAATCGACGAAAAGAGACTTGCTGCTATTTGTCATTGTCAGACGTATCAAAAACGGATGATCAGGGCATTTAACAAAAAGGTCAGACCACAAGAGTATCAAGTGGGGGATCTGGTAATCAAACGCATCATCCTTCCTCAAAGTGATCCAAGGGGCAAATGGACCCCTACCTACGAAGGGCCATTTGTGGTTAAACATGTGTTCTCAGGAGGAGCCATGATTCTAACCACCATGGATGGTGACGACCTTCCTCACCCCGCCAATGCAGACATAGTAAAAAGATACTACGCATAATAAAGACCCGCTAGGTTGACATACCTAGTAAAAAATTAGGGCTTCCCGGTGAACCAAAAGGGTTCGGGCAAAATGAGGGATGAAATGAAAAAATCTGTACACCCGGCAAGTCGAAAACCTGAAAAGGCGGCTTGGGCAAAAATGGGTATCCCGGTGGACCGAAAACCCGAAAGGGCGGTCCAGGCAAAAGTTAGGGATTAAAGCGTAATACTATGTCTCATTGGATCACCTTTCATCCAGAATCCGGTATCAACATCAAGTTCAGACGGCATCGATCAATCAGCTTCATCTTCAGCTAGGTCATCAAGTGATGAGACGCTCGAAGATATAAAGGCGATAGCAGAGTTAGAACCCAGTGGGACTTTTCTTTTCACACAGCTGTTTTGTTTTCCCTTTGTACAAATTGTATAAATTCTTTTGTTCGACGGCGTTCTCCTACTAGGACGTCAGCCTCTTGTACATAAACGTCTATTTACAGGCAAATTCAAAAATCAATATAAATTCACTTTTCAGCTAAAATTGCCAATTGTTTTTTCTTTTTCTATTTTGTTTTGCGAAGAACGTCCAAGGTTCAATTTGTGATATATGCATTTGACAAATAATTGCTAACTCATGAATATTTGCATACGAAACAAAGGATTAATTACAGGTAACATTAGAAACAGGGGGAATAATGAGTGGTCTAAGCGAGCTAATTGTTCTGTCCACCAAGGTATCAAGGTAGGTTCAGCTGAAGAACATAACCAATATACTTTAATTCCCCAGGGAGTGAGGCAGCAAGTCAAGGCACTCTCCCCAAGCAGAATTATACTATCAGTATTAAGGAAGTTGGGTATCCTCCAGCAGACCTCAATATTCCCCAGCACAATATACGAATATTCTTAACAAGCATCCCCGGCAGTCTTGGTCTAAGACTGTTCCCCGGCGGTATACCAGACATTCAGCGGAGCCACTTCCCCAATATATCTCAAAGATTTCCCCAGGAGAGTCCAGTCTGAAGATTTCCCCAGGAAAGTTTGAATCCATATCCCCAGCGGAAACAACAAAGCACTATTCTCCAACATCAGCCAAGGATATGACTTCCCGGCACCCGTCAAGAATTTACTTTCCTAGACAAAAACATACATTCATAAACATCACATACATCATGATACATGCATAAACGCATCATATCTTACGATCTCATTTATGTTGAGAACATCATTGCTTGATCCATATCATGCATTGCATATGACTAACCTTTACCTTTCAGGAAAGATCCAGTTAAGTTCTCAGCTATATTTCAAGACCTTGCCTGGTTCAGTTAAATCGACTCCTAAAGATTTTTCTGATTCTGATCCAGTCAAAGGCCTTCTCTGGTTCAGTCAGATCGACCCTAAGATCTCCCTGATTCTTATCCAGTTGAAGTTATTTCAAGACCTTGCCTGGTTCAGTTAAATCGACTCCTAAAGATTTTTCTGATTCTTATCCAGTCAAAGGCCTTCTCTGGTTCAGTCAGATCGACCCTAAGATCTCCCTGATTCTTATCCAGTTGAAGTTATTTCAAGACCTTGCCTGGTTCAGTTAAATCGACTCCTAAAGATTTTTCTGATTCTTATCCAGTCAAAGGCCTTCTCTAGTTCAGTCAGATCGACCCTAAGATCTCCCTGATTCTTATCCAGTTGAAGTTATTTCAAGACCTTGCCTGGTTCAGTTAAATCGACTCCTAAAGATTTTTCTGATTCTTATCCAGTCAAAGGCCTTCTCTGGTTCAGTCAGATCGACCCTAAGATCTCCCTGATTCTTATCCAGTTGAAGTTATTCCAAGACCTTGCCTGGTTCAGTTAAATCGACTCCTAAAGATTTTTCTGATTCTTATCCAGTTAAGGCCTTCTCTGGTCCAGTTAAATCGATTCCTAAGGATTTTCCTAATGAAGACTCAGTTGAAGATTCCAAGACCTTGCTTGGTTCAGTTAAATCGACTCTTAAAGATTTTTCTGATGCCGATCCAGTCAAAGGCCTTCTATGGTCCAGTTAAATCGATTCCTAAAGATTTTCCTGATGAAGACTCAGTAGAAGACATCCAAGATTCTCTCATCGTTACTGTTGAGGTAGTAATCGCCCCAGGTTCTCTCATCGTTACTGTTGAGGTAGTAATCGCCCCAGGTTCTCTCACCGTTACTGTTGAGGTGGTAATCGCCCCAGGTTCCCTCATCGTTACTGTTGAGGTAGTAATTGCCCCAGGTTCTCTCATTGTTACTGTTGAGGTAGTAATCACCCCAGGTTCTCTCACCGTTACTGTTGAGGTAGTAATCGCCTCAAGGTTCTCTCATCGTTACTGTTGAGGTAGTAATCGCCCAAGGTTCTCTCATCGGTACTGTTGAGGTAGTAATCACCCAAGGTTCTCTCATCATTACTGTTGAGGTAGTAATCGTTCCTGATCCATTCATCATCCTGCTGAGGGTGCGTCTGAAGGGTTTAAAGATTCAATTCCTGTAACCAGTCAGAGCACATCTACACAAAGAGTTTGAAGACCAAATCCCGTAACGGGTCATGTAATCATCTTTCTTTTTCAGGTACGCAAGTTCTCGCTAAGGAATCTCTTACGCGATCGACACCCAGATGGCATCTATAAGCCCATCCATCTGTCCATCACCTCTCAACATGGCATCCGTAAGCCCATCTTCCTATCCACTAATCTCCAAATGGCATCTGTAAGCCCATTCCCACCATCACACTGCTAACATGTGAGCGCAAATTTCTGGGCACTCTAGTGTTCAATCATCTTCCACCTTCAGATTACGAAAGGCACGTCAGCCAATCTACATCCTCAGGTCTAAGAAGATTGAACAGGGGCAACTGTTGTACCCCAAAATTTTCCCTCCCATATTCTGTAAGATTTGCCAAGAGCATGCTTCAAAAATCTCCTAAGGGTTGCACAGTCCAATGGCCTCCTAACAGTCAAAAATTAGGGTTTTGATTCTGGCAAAGAAGTTGAAGTTTCCAAGGGTCCAAACAAGTCCCACATGCTTTTAAACATTGTCAAGCATCCTTATACCAAGTTTCAAGACTCACAGCTCAAGATTGCACAGTCAAAAACCCTAATTGCTCAACAGTCAACTGCAGGGGCAAAATGGTCATTTGACAGGCAAAAGTCAAAATTTTTGGTAAACATCTTATTTTGAAGCCACAAACATCATTTGATCAATTCTTGATCATGATTCTCAAAGCATGGCTCAAAAAGTCTCAAGATGCAAAAGTTTATATTTTTGGACAGTTGAAAAAAGTCAACTGCAAATTGACCAGGGCATAACTTCCACATGGTTTATCAGAAAAATTCCATCCAAAGCTCATTTTGAAGAGAATTACATTTCCTACAATTCCTCTTCACACTTCAAGTCCAAGAAATGCTCTCACAAAAAGTTATCAATCTCAACATTATAGGTCATTTTCAAAAGTCAACAAAAAGGTTCTTTAAGTCAAAGACCATAACTTGAGATTTCTAAATCAAAATGACATGGGACCAATGGCATTGGTTATAGGACTTCAAGACCTTTCCAAAATGTCCAAGAACATGATCAAATCTTAAGAATTGAGCAAGATATGCCTTGTGGAAGTTGGGAAATTTTTGGGAATTTTGAAAAGTCAACTTTGCTTCAAATGCCTCAAAATTGCTAATGGGCCTCAATTTCTTCCAAGAATCATCACCCAAAAGCTATGCACGACCCATTGACCCAAAGGGGAGTTATTTTCTTATTTTTAATTAATTAATTGAGTTTTTAATCCTATTAATTCATTTAATTAAAATTAAATATAAGAAAAATACTAAAAACATGTTTTCAAATCTTTTTATGCAGCATATGTACTCTTTATTCACTCAAGATTTCGTGCACATCCAAAAGGGAAAGAATCTCCCATGATTGGCAATGTTTTGATGGAAAAAAGGTTGAAAAAGATGCTTGAAAAATCAAAGATTGAAACATTGATTGAAAGGATTTTTGGGCTTTGTTTTTGACCTAATTCATTCCTCATATATGCACAAACAATAACCTAATGCAGAACACAAGCAAGCTGCGCCCAAACTCAGAGAACAACTTTGCATTTTTCCAAAAAAAATTGAAAACTGTTTTCCCACATAGAGCACGTTTCAAAGCAAAAGAATCATTCCATTACATTCCTGACAATACCAGGAAGCTTTTCCAATTGAAACCAACCCTCCATACGCAAGGAATCGGTATAACCAAGTCTGACTTTCTTTGAAAATTTTCATATTCGTGTTTCATTATTCATGCAATATTTTTGATTTTTAATCATGGATTTGGACTAATGTGAGTATTCTGAAGCTGATAGCATGCTTTAATTGAATTAATAAGGCCTGTATGAGAATCCACCATGGGAGCTCTTTAGGGTTTCAGAGGTTTGAAATTAGGGACTCTTTCATATGGAAAAATTAAGCCACAAGACCTATACCACTGGATTCAGGATGTCCCAACGAATCAATTGACTACCTCGCGCCCTTTTTATAATCCACCATGCTCTAGTCGCTATTTTTGTATACTACAGTTAGTGGGGGTTTAAAACCCATGCTATTTGATTTTAGTTGCAGGTACAAAACGGAGAAGAAGCGTGCGTGGCTTGGCATTATTGGACTATTCAAAATTGGCGCGTGATTTTGTGGTTCAGATTATTAACTTTTGTCTTTTTTTATAATGTTCACGTTCCATATAGTTAACAAATAAACGCGTTTGGCTGGGTGGAAGGTGAGTTGTCATACAAGCATTGGGACCTGGGTTCGATTCCCAGGTCCCCCACTATTTCCATATTTTTTTCACTAATGTACTTCTATGTAGCGTCCATCATGCAGCACACCATATGTCCTAGTGCTGAGACTTGCCAAGTGTCCCTAGGGCTCCATCTAATGGCCAGAATGGGAAGACCATCATGCACGTTAGTCAACCATGCCCTGTGCAATCCCAGAAAGTCCAAAAAGGCCTGAATTAATGGGCCAAAATTCTCATAAAAACACCTCTAAAGGGGCCAGACACCCCCCTGCTGTTTGTATTCTTCCTTTTAAATTTTTCTTTCTTTTCCTTTTTAATTCTTTTTAATTGGTTTTATTGTTTTTTTAATTAATTCCACAAAATAATTTTTACAATATAAAAAAAACCGGAAAATCATAAAACAATAAAAATATGTTTCATTAATATTAATTTCTCTTAATTTTGTAAATAAATTTAATAACCAATTTAGTTTTAATTTAGGGTTTTAACTTTAATTTTTTTTAATAATTAAAATAGGTAGAAATTAGGTTTTTATCATTTTTATCCTTTTCTCATTTAATAAATTTTCTTATTCTTATTATTATTAATAATTAATTATTTTTGTAAATAAATTTGAGATTAATTAATTAGGGTTAAATTAGGTTAAACTTAAACAATTTTCTTAAATAATTAAAAACATGTAGAATTAGGGTTTCTTTTTCTTTTAATTTTCTTTATTTCCATTAAATACAAAAAACATCAAAAAATAAGTCCCTTTCCTTACCTAATCATTAATTAATTTATTAATTTCATTTAATTCCTTTAAAGGGTCCAACGCCCTCGCATCTTTGATTATAATTCCTTTTCGCGCATTTATTTTTATTTCTTTTGTGAATATAATGTATTTGCCCCAAAGCTTTGTAATATTAATTAGGATATTTACTTTCCGCACCTTTATTCAAATCGGGTCTTGGTTTAATTTGGCGATGTAGACCCGCGCCTTGTAATAGCGTAGGACCTTTATTTTTCCGCATTTTAATTCCCGCACCTTTTAACTGTTAATAATCACATGAAAGAATGTATACTCTAATAAAATCAAAGCGTAGACCACCAAATGCATGACAAGACAAATAATAACTGAAAATGTCACACAATTCACACACCACTCCTAGGGTACGCCTCACTGTTGCCTTGCCCCTCGAAAGGTGGTCGTCGAGTATAGGACGTTTTGGTAAGTCCTTATGTCCATGAACATGGCATAAGGGTAGCTTCTAAGGTGTCCTACTATTGCTCCGGTGACCACATTGTTGCCTTGCCCCTCGAAACGTGGTCGTCTACTATAGGACGTCTTAGTGAGTCCTTATGTTCCATTGATCTAGTTGCCTCGAAACAGTTGCCTCGAAACAAGTTGCCTCAGAATAGTTGCCTCGAAATAAAAGATCAATGGCATAAGGGTAGCTTCTAAGGTATCTTACTGTTGCTCGGTGACCACACTGTCCCTACAAACTCGAATTGACCCGAACACCTCCAACGGTGGTGCTACCTACCTCTCAATGGTGGGATGGCACTACCTTAAGGACATTTACACAGACTAATTCCTTAGGGTAGGTAGACGACTCGTAGATACTTGCTCTAATTCAAAACAAATCAAAAACTTCTTTTCACACCGACACTTTACAAAAAGCTTTCAAAACAACTTTTCAAACACTCTTGAGGACTGATACAAGAGTCGAACTGAAATTTTAAATGAAACTTTTTCAAACCCACTCACCTTGAAAAGAAAACAAACACTTTGAAAACACAAATGAGCAAGTATCTAAGAGCCCATGGATAACCATGGATAGAAAGGGTGCTAACACCTTCCCTTTCTATAAATCTACCTCCCGAACCGAGAGCAATCTCATAAGGAATTTTTTTGTGCTTTTGTCCTTTCCATATTGGGGAAAATAAAAGACGGTGGTGACTCTTGCTTCCGCGAAATTTTGCGAAACCAGCATTAAACAGTCAGTTCCAGATCCACCGATCACACCAGTGCTGGATTTTGAAGAGCTGGGATTGGTGTCTGGGATAGTCATCCCACAGAAGTTTAAAGGTGTGGTTTTTGCAAAGTATGATGGGATGTCTTGTCCCAAGCTTCATCTTCATTCCTATGTGAGGAAGATTCAACCTCACACTACTGATAGGAATTTGTGGGTCCATTTCTTTCAGGACAGTCTATCAGGGACTCAGCTTGAATGGTTCTATCAACTGGAGGGAACCAATATCCGAAACTGGGAGGATTTGGCTGATGCTTTTTACAAGCAGTATCAATACAACACTGACCTTGCCCCTACTCATACTCAACCCTAGAGTATGTCCATGGGTGCAGGTGAAAGATTTAAGGACTATGCGCAGAAGTGGAGAGATTTGGCTGGGAGAGTCCAACCCCCTTTGTCTGATAGGGAGTTGGTTGACATGTTTCTTGGGGTGCTATCTGGTCTATTCTTTAATCATTTGATTGGTAGCTCATCAACTGGCTTCACCGAGCTGATATTAACAGGAGAGATGGTAGAAGTTGGGATCCGGAGTGGAAAAATACAGAAAGATACCTCTTCGAGCTCAGGAAAGAAGCCCTTCGCAGGTAAAAAGGAAATCAATGTTGTTTATAGCCCAAGAAGTCAGAATAGGGCTGAACTTCGTCCAATGGTAGGTGCTGTGATGATATCTAGGTCCGCGACTACCTCACAACTCAACAATCAACAAAGGGTAGAAAGACCGCAAAGGCAGTTTACCCGGATTAACATGACATTGACTGAGGTTTTACCCCATCTTCTAAGATCCAACCTGGAAACCTTGAAAGAGGATCCCAAGAATCCTAACACCACATCTCCTCGGTACAATCCAAACGCTCGGTGTGCCTACCATTATGAGAGTCTTGGTCACGATACAAATGACTGCTGGGCTCTGAGAAATAAAGTACAAGATCTGATTGAAGCCAAGGATATTGAGTTTGATGCTCTGGAGAAGCCCAATGTTATAACTGCTCCCATGACCAATCACAACCGTGGAGTTAATGCTATTTATACTGACCTGTTCGTTACCTCTATTGATGAAGTTTCTACTCCTCTTAGGACTATTAAGAAGAATTTGTTGTTGGCCGGTTTATTTCCGGGTTGTGGTGAAGGTTTCCACATGTGTTCATCTCTACCCACTGGTTGCTATTTGCTGAAAGTAGGTGTTCAACGCCTGATGGACAACAGAGAAATTTTGTTCGAAAAGACTTTGATTCCAACTGTCCCCGTGTGAAGATATTGCCATTAAAACCATTTCCGCCAATCCTTCCAAGGTCTCCTCTAAAAGACCTGTTAGGATTACACCTGCTCCAAGAATTGCTCCATTAATAATCACTTTTCCTGGTTCTGTCCCATACGCCTCGGACAAAGCTATCCCTTGGCATTATGGCACCGATGTTTACTATCATGGCTTTAAACAAGATTTGAAGGCTGAAGAGGCTGATCCCGATGTCAATGACATTGTCAGGACCAGCAAGATCACCAGAAGTGGAAGGGTGTTCTCTCCCAAGATCTCCCTAAAGACTGTCACTAAGCCTGTTGTTATTCCATCTGTTGTTCCTGCTAGTACTTCAGCTACTACTCTCGTTCTTACTCCAGTTGTTACTCCTGCCGTTGAGTCATCTGGGACTCGAGGCAAAGAAGCTATAGGTGAGCCTGCCCGAACGGAGGCACCTAGAAAAGTTGTTGTGGAATCCTCTAAGAAAGAGATAGAGGAAATCTTAAAAATAATCAAAAAGAGCGACTAAAATATGGTCTAGCAGCTGGGGAAGACTCCCTCAAAGATATCGATGTTGTCTTTGCTGTTATGTAAGATGGACCCAATCAAATACATCTTCGAGAAGCCCGCACTCTCCGGAAGAATAGCGAGATGGCAGATGATCTTAACTGAATATGATATACAATATACAACCCAGAAAGAAATCAAGGGAAGTGTATTGGCTGATCATTTGGCTCATCAGGCCGTGGACGACTACCAGTCCATGAATTTTGAGTTCCCGGACGAGAATATTATGCTGGTGACTGACTACGAAGAACCTGGACCGGATGAAGGACCTGAGGAGGGATCCCGATGGACTATGGTTTCTGACGGAACTTCGAACGCACTCGGTAATGGCATTGGCGCCATAATCATATCTCATGAGGGCTGTCATACTCCTTTCACTGCCCGACTATGTTTCAACTGCACTAACAACATGGTGGAGTATGAAGCCTGCATCAGGGGTCTCAAAGTCACTATCGACCTCAGGATCAAGTTCTTAAATGTCTTCAAGGATTCATCCTTAGTGATAAGTCAGATCAAAGGCGAATGGGATACGAAACATCTGAATCTCATCCAATATAAAGAGCATGTACTGATGTTGCTCCCACACTTTAAGGAGGTAACCTTTGAACATTTCCCACGAGAGGAGAATCAGTTAGCGAACGTGCTAGCCACCATGTCTTCTATGTTCAAGGTCAAGTGGGAGAACGAAGCTCCCCGAATCACCATTGAAAGGTTGGATGAACCAGCGTACTGCTACGAGATTGATACTGAAGAGGTAGCAGATAAACCTTGGTTTCACGAAGTAAAAAGGTATATCGAGGCTCAGGAATATCCCGAAGGGGAATCTGTTAACGATAAGAAATTTCTGAGAAGGTTCTCCACGAAATTCTTCATCAGTAATGGAATCCTCTACAAGCGTAATAGTGACTCTACCTTACTGCGGCGTGTAAACAAGAGCGAAGCATAGAGGATTATGACAGATCTACATGAGGGTACCTTCGGACCCCATTCAAGTTGAAATACCATGGCTAAGAAGATCTTATGGGTAGGATATTACTGGTCCACTTTGGAAGCTGATTGTTATCAGCACTCCCGAACTTGTCACAAGTGCCAAATCTATGCTGATAAGGTGCATGTGCCTCCGGTTCCTTTGAATGTCTTGACAGCTCCGTGGCCCTTTGCAATGTGGGGTATTGACATGATCGGAGAAATCAGACCTACCGCTTCCAATGGGCATTGCTTCATCCTGGTGGCCATTGATTACTTCACAAAATGGGTTAAGGCGGCCTCTTTTTCTATTGTGACCAAGAACGTCGTGGTGCAATTTATCAGGTATAACCTGATCTGTCGGTATGGTGTGCCAGAGAGAATTATCACTGACAATGGTACGAATCTCAACAACACGATGATCACCAAGCTCTGTAAACAATTCAAGATACAACATTATAACTCTTCTCCCTACCGGGCGAAGATGAATGGCGCTGTTGAAGCAGCTAACAAGAACATCAAGAAGATTATACAAAAGATGACGGTGACATACAAAGATTGGCATGATATGTTACCATTTGCTCTTCATGGGTACCGTACCTCAGCACGGACGTCGACATGGGCAACGCCCTACTCTCTGGTATATGGCATGGAGGCAGTCCTACCCATTGAGGTTCAGATTCCTTCTCTAAGGGTTATGAAGGACGCGGGTTTGAACGAAGATGACTAGATCCAGACTCGACTTGATCAACTAAATCTGGTTGATTAGAAGAGACTTATTGCTATCTGTCATGGCCAAATGTATAAAAAACGGATGATCAAGGCTTTCAACAAAAAAGTCAGACGTCAAAAATATCAAGTCGAGGATCTAGTGATCAAACGCATCATACTTTCACT
Organism: Vicia faba; assembly: GCA_948472305.1. Lineage (NCBI taxonomy): Eukaryota > Viridiplantae > Streptophyta > Magnoliopsida > Fabales > Fabaceae > Vicia > Vicia faba. The sequence continues at coordinate 20,028 of CATIWC010002736.1, read as the reverse complement.
AGGTGATCCCAGGGGTAAATGGACTCCCACCTACAAAGGGCCATTTGTGATTAAAAACATTTTCTCGGGTGGAGCAATGATTCTAACCACCATGGACGATGATGACCTTCCTCACCCTGTCAACGCGGACATAGTGAAAAGATACTATGCATGATAAAATACCCGCTAGGTTGACTGGCCTAGGCAAAAATAAGGGCTTCCCGGCGAACCAAAAGGGTTCGGGAAAAAGTAAGGGATGAAAACGAAAAAATCTATACACTCGGTAAGTCAAAAACCTGAAAAGGCGGCTTGGGAAAAAAATGGTATCCTGGTGGACTGAAAACCCGAAAGGGCAGTCCAGGCAAAAGTTAGGGATGTAAAGTATCACTATGTCCCATTGGATCACCTTGCGACCAGACCTCGGTATCAATTGAGACGCTCAAAGACAGAGTGGCAATAGCAGAATTGGAACCCAATGGGATTGTTGTACATAGCTGTTTTCTTTTTACACAATATTGTATAATTTCCATTTTTCGGCGGTGTTCTCTTACTAGAGCGTCAACTCCCTTGTACAAAAACGCCTGTTATAGGCCAACTTCGAAAATCAATACAAATCATTTTTACAAAACTCTTTGTTTTTCTTTTTCTGTTTTGTTTAGCAAGAACGTCCAATGATTTATTCTTGACATATGCATTTTAATATGATTGCTGTTCATAAATATTTACATAAGAAACGGAAAGACAATTGCTCGTAACTTAAGAAACATGGGCGAAAATTAAAAATGACCAAACTCGACAGTTACTCTGTCCAACAGGTACCAGGGCAGAGACAGCTTTGAAACACAGTCATCAGTGCGTACGACCTTGTGACATCTACACTCCCGACAGAGTAAAGAGGTGATCAAAGCATTGATCTCAGCTTCCCCAAATCAAAAGGTACTTTCCCCAGCCGGTTCCCTTCAGATAGCTGCCAGTTATATTCCCCCAGCCGAATTTCATAATCGCAAGCGGGTCATTAATATTTGCCTCCCAAGCAGAGTTTACTTCCCTGAATGCGGAACCTCTAACCCCGATAGAGTTTATCCCTCTAGCTACGGAAGTTCACCTTCCAATAAAATTATTCCCCCTAAGAGCTATTCTCAAACAATTCTTTCCCTGGCAGAATATTCACAAACAATAAGGAGTAAATCTCCAGCATAGTCATCTTCGTTCACCAACAATTATCACCAACAATTCCAAAAGTTATACAGGTTATATCTGCAGACGGCTAATGAAAAATTAGTTCCCGAAACCGAACGGGTCAACTAAGCTACGCGACCAAATGAAGTAACCCTACGACCCATGTTCCTTCTCATAAGCCCTACTATCAAGGCTTCCATCTTGAAGCAGCCCTACTATCCAAGCTTTCATTTCGAAGTAACCCTACTCTCCAAGTTCCTTCTCATATCCCTACTATCCAGGCTTTCATATCGAAGTAACCCTACGACCCAGGTTCCTTCTTATAAGCCCTACTATCAAGGCTTTCATTTCAAAGTAACCCTACGACCCAGGTTCCTTCTTATAGCCCTACTATTCAGGCTTTCATTTTGAAGTAACCCTACTATCCAGGTTCCTTCTCACAGCCCTACTATCCAGGCTTTCATCCCGAAGTAACCCTACTATCCAGGTTCCTTCTCATAGCCCTACTATCCAGGCTCTCATTTCGAAGTAACCCTACTATTCAGGTTCCTTCCCATAAGCCCTACTATCCAGGCTTTCATCCCGAAGTAACCCTACTATCCAGGTTCCTTCTCATAGCCCTACTATCCAGGTTTTCATCTCGAAGTAACCCTACGACCCAGGTTCCTTATCATAGCCCTACTATCCAGGATTTCATTTCGAAGTAACCCTACTATCCAGGTTCCTTCTCACAGCCCTACTATCCAGGCTTTCATTTCGAAGTAACTCTACTATCCTGGTTCTTTCTCATAGCCCTACTATCCAGGCTTTCATCTCGAAGTAACCCTACTATCTAGGTTCCTTCCCATAAGCCCTACTATCCAGGCTTTCATCTCGAAGTAACCCTACAATCCAGGTTCCTTCCCATAAGCCCTATTATCCAGGCTTTCATCTCGAAGTAACCCTACTATCCAGGTTCCTTCTCAAAGCCCTGCAATCCAGGATTTCATCTCGAAGTAACCCTACGACCCAGGTTCCTTATCATAGCCCTACTATCCAGGCTTTCATTTCTAAGTAACCCTACTATTCAGGTTCCTTCTCGTAGCCCTACTATCCAGGCTTTCATCTCGAAGTAACCCTACTATCCAGGTTCCTTCCCATAAGCCTTATTATCCAGGCTTTCATCTCGAAGTAACCCTACTCTCCAGGTTCCTTCTCATAGCCCTACTATCCAGGCTTTCATCTTGAAGTAACCCTACGACCCAGGTTCCTTCTCATAGCCTTACTATCCAGGCTGTCATCTCGAAGTAACCCTACTATCTAGGTTCCTTCCCATAAGCCCTAATATTCAGGCTTTTATCCCGAAGTTACCCTACTATCCAGGTTCCTTCTTGTAGCCCTACTATCCAGGGTTTCATTTCAAAGTAACCCTACTATCCAGGTTCCTTCTCATAGCCCTACTATCCAGGCTTTCATCTCGAAGTAACCCTACGACCCAGGTTCCTTCTCATAGCCTTACTATCCAGGCTTTCATATCGAAGTAACCCTACTATCTAGGTTCCTTCCCAAAAGCCCTAATATTCATGCTTTTATCCCGAAGTTACCCTACTATCCAGGTTCCTTCTCGTAGCCCTACTATCCAGGGTTTCATTTCAAAGTAACCCTACTATCCAGGTTCCTTCTTATAGCCTTACTATCCAAGCTTTCATTTCGAAGTAACCCTACTATCCAAGTTCCTTCTCTTTTATCTCCGGACAACAGTTTACAACACTGTAAGACCTGGACCCGACCAGAATCGGTCGATCTCACGTTTCCCCAGTAAGTCAATGTGCAACCTGGACCCTAACTAATTAGGCAATGTGCTTCCACCTCCTCAATCAAGAGTTATTTACCTAGTAGTGTAATGGACAACTGAAGCTCCTATACTATATTTCCCCAGACGTAAATCAACTTTCTCCAGCGAAGTCCTCCAAAACTGCAGGTACATGAATTATCGCAAAGGAATCTCTTATGCAACCGATATCTTCTCTGGATGGCATCTTTAGTCCCATCTCTGACAATCCTTCGTCATCTTCTTCCAAATGGCATCTATAAGCCCATTCCTGATATCACCAATCAGTGTTACTTCATGCGAGTGCAAAATTGAAGGAGATATACATTGTCAAAGTTGGCCATTTTTGGAAAATTGTCAAAAGTCAACAATACCCAAAATTGCATTTTTTGTCAAATGGGCCTAACTTTTTATGCTTGCATCTTACTTCTAACATGGTCCCCGACCCAAACACTCTCTCATATATTATTGGCTTTATTTATTTAATTTATTTTGATTTTAATCATTTAAAAATCAAATAAAATAAAATAAATGATATAAATTAGTAAAGATTTGTTTTTGATCTGATTTTGAATAGAATCACAATCCAATTATGCTGTCAAACAAAATCAAATAATGCAAAGGGTTGATTAGGATGGGAATGGCATGATTTGGTTTGATTTAGAAAGAAATAATGCAAAGAGGAAATCAAATCAAATCTTGATAATTTTCAAAGATATGAATGCTTTTTGTTGACCTAATTCAGTCTACTACATATACATAACAATTCCAATGCACAAGGACAAGGGTTGGACGTGTAAACTGCAAGAGCAAGAACTCAATTTTTGGACAAAAAAAGTGAGCATCGGATTTCATTCTACAAGGTGATTCAAAGAGTTTCAAGGCCAGCAATCCATTCCTGAAAATCTCCTGAAGTTAACTGCACCCGTTGCACGCACCAAAATACTCAGAATCGTAAAATCCGCAACTCTGTTATCTAACTCTTTTTGATTTTCGATTACATGAATACGTGTGTTTTCAATGAAATTTAATCATGTATTCTTGTTTATCACAAGGTTTCGATGCTTTCTGAATCGTTTGATTGAGTTTTAAGTGTAGGAATCATGGTTTGCCATTCTTAGTGTTTCCAAGCTCGTATTAGGGTTTTCTTCTACATGCAAAATTAGGGCTAGGCGTGGATACCATGGTGTTCAGGGCTTCAAGCCCAGTTGATTCATGGTCTCCATTATAATTTATATTGCTTGTGCTGGATTTTCTTGAATGATGCAGGGTTGTACTTACACACTTTATCTGTAGGTAAAAGTCTAAGCCTAAAACGACGATGCTGAGGAAGAAGACGACTAGGTGGAAAACTCCCATTGGGAGATTTGAATTACGTGCACTTTTTTATGATGTTAACATTACTTTGTATATAATGTCATTTTGTTATTATATTAACAAATGAACAGCCATCGCAGATGGTTAAGGAGGGATGGTTTGAAGCAAACATCCTGGGTTCGATCCCAGGCGTGTTGCTTTCGTATTTTTCTTGAATATTCCTTGCAGATCCACTGGTTCCCTCGATCTTTGGAAGATGTTACCATCATTGATCGCTGTGGGAAATTCCCTAATGTCCCTCTCCTAGGCATTAGGGGAGGAATCACTTATAACCCTTGTTTGGCGCTGTGAAAGTTTGGGTACGCTAGGAGGGATGGTCCTCATGATGCACTTGTTCAAGGAATTTCATTAGACTATGAGAACGATGTCTAAGGGTACTGTCAGAGGTTCATACAAGCTTGGGGCATGGTGAACAAAGTAGATAGCAAGACATTGGGGCATATTAACACATTCCTTTGGAGCCTTATCTTATGTTGGTACGAGCACGTGCTCAAAATCTCATGATGCCTTATAAGGTCATTCTACCTATCATCGTGGAACCTATTGTCAAGAGAGATGTTCCTTACATTATTCTCCATCTTGACATGCCGACTACTCTCAAGGAGTTGCGAAGATATTAGATTCAACTCAAATAGGAACAAGACACTTTCGAAACCTAGTTCTACGCAAGCGAGAAGAAGGTTTTGGAGCTTACAAGACAACTTCATGAAGAACAAAGTTTGAATACCTACATTGCACCAAAGAGGATGCGCTTGGGAAGCTTAAGTCCTGTTTGTTTTAGGAGTTTTGTTTTATCTTTGTTTCTTTCATTGTAAGCCCAAGAGGCATCATTGTACTCGTTTAAACTTATGAATGCAATTAATGTTTGTTCTCTCTTTGTCTAAGCAAATTTAAATCATAAAAGTCCTTGAAAACATTGCATAAGCATATCATGCATATCATTACATAAGCAGGTGTTCCAAAACAGGTTTCTTATCTTTTCGGTGTTTATTTCAGCAAAAAGAAATGGCTCTTGAACAGACAGTTAAAGATCTTCAAGCACAAAATGCTCAATTCCAGTAGATGTTACTGGCTCTATCCAAGGGACAAGAAGACCTGAAGGCTCTGATTCTCAAAGACAGGAAGAAGAAGACGAAGAAACCAGTGGGTGTTGTGAATATGGGAAGGAGATTCAGAGGACCAGTAAAATGAGCTATAGACTTTGCAACTGTGTCAAACGAGGGAGACAATCAGGAAGAGAAGCCAAAAGAAGAAGATAACAACCCGGGGACCGATGAAGAAGAAGCTGATTACTCTGAGAAATAATATCCCCCTCCTGATGATAAATACAAGCAGCAGGAGGATTATCTTAATGCTATGGAAATTCAGAGGGTACCTGTCCTGGATTTTGAAGAATTAGGGTTGGTCTTCGAGGTGGTCATTCCTTAGAAGTTCAAGGTTCCCGTATTTGCTAAATATGACGGGGTTTTGTGTCCTAAGATGCATCTAAGATCCTATGTCAGGAAGATTCAACCTCACACCGCTGATAGGAATTTATGGGTGCATTTCTTCCAAGAAAGTCTATCAGGAACTCAATTGGAATGGTTCTATCAACTAGAGGGAACCAACATCCGTAACTGGGAGGATCTGGCTACTGCTTTCTATAGGCAGTACCAATACAATGCTGACCATGCTCCAACCCGTACACAACTTCAAAGCATGTCTATGGGTTCTAGCGAGGGCTTCAAAAGATTACGCGCAGAAGTGGAAAGATCTTGTGGGAAGAGTCCAGCCTCCTCTGTCTGATAGAGAGCTGGTAGATATGTTCTTGGATACTCTATCTGGTCCATTTTTGAACCATTTGATTGGAAGCTCTTCAGTTGGGTTTATTGAGCTGATATTGACTAGTGAGCGAGTAGAAGTTGGTATCAAGATTGGTAAGATTCAGAGAGATGCATCTTCAAGTACAGTGAAGAAACCATTCTCTGGGAAGAAGGAAGTAAGTGTTACACACGGTCAGAGGAATCAAAGCAAAGCTGAACTCCATCAAACAGTAGGAGCTATGATGATCTCCAACCCAACATCAAATCAACACCAAAACAATCAGCACAGACAGGATGTGCCCAGAAGGCAGTTCACTCGGATTAACATGTGTTTATCTTAGGTTTTGCCACACCTATTAAAGTATAATCTTGTTACTCTAAGGGAGTCTCCTGAAAATCCAAATACTACATCTCCCTGATATAATCCAAATGATCGATGTGCCTACCATTCTGACAGTCCGGGGCATGATACAAACGATGGTTGGCTCTGAAAAACAAAGTGCAAGATCTCATTGAGGCTAGGGAGATTGAATTTGACCCTCCAGAAACCGCCAATGTGATGACGACACCAATGCCCAAGCATGGCCAAGGTGTTAATGTTGTTGATGACTACCTGTTTGTTTCTTCTGTTAATAAACTAGTTACTCCTCTTCTGATTGTTAAGAAGAATCTTTTACGAGCCGATTTATTTCTGGGCTATGGTGAAGGTTGCCACCTGTGTATGTCTCTATCCAATGGTTGCTTGTTGTTGAAGATGGGTGTCCAACGCCTGATGATCAACAAAGAAATTCTGTTTGAGAAAGCTCCCCCTGCAAGAAGTCTATGTGAAGATAAATTAATTATTACCATTTACGACAATTCTCCCAGGGTCTCCTTTAAAAGACCGGTCAGGATTACATCCGTTCCTAAGATTTCTCCTTTGATTATCACTTTTCCTGGGACGATACCATATTCCTCCGATAAAGCTGTTCCTTGGAATTATCGGGCTGACGTTTACTACCATGGCGTCAAGCAAGACCTATTGGCTATTAAAAGATGAAGTTGTTGAAGATACTGATCCTGACATCGACAACATTGTTGGGACTAGTAAAATTAAAAGGAGCAGAAGGATTTTCTCTCCTGAAATCTCTCTGAAGACTTTTGCCACTCCTTTGGTTATTCCCGTTGCCACTCCTGTTGTTACTCATGTTGCTATTCCTACTGTTGTTCCTATTGTTATCCCTGCTACTGAGTCAGCTGAGACGCGGGGAAAAGAGGTACTGGTTGAGCCCGCCCGGACTAAGGCCATAAAGATGTTGTTCCTGAAGCTTCTAAAAAAGAAATGGAAGAGATTCTAACAATCATACGGAAGAGTGATTACAATGTTGTGGAGCAATTGGGGCAGACCCCTTCAAAAATCTCAATGCTGGCTTTATTACTATGCTCCGAAGCTCATTCCAAAGCTTTGGTGAAGTTCCTGAAGTCTGCTCATGTGCCACAAGAGACTTCTGTTGAACAATTTGAGGACTGTGTTGCTAGCCTAACTACTGACAACAAATTTGGTTTCTCTAATGTTGATTTAACACCCAAAGGAAGAAAGCATAATGATGCCCTGCATGTCTCTATTGAGTGCAGGGGCACTACCCTAGCTCATGTTCTGGTTGATACAGGTTCGTCATTGAATGTATTACCTAAAAATGCTTTGGACATATTGGATTGTGAAGGACTCACATTGAAGCCCAATAATATTGTGGTGAGAGATTTTGATGGTTCTAAAAGAATGGTGCACGGAGAGGTAGACATTCCTGTTAAAATTGGTTCTCATACCTTTGACTCTACTTTTTACGTAATGGACATCCGCCTGTCTTACTTCTGTCAATTGGGTCTCCCTTGGATCCATGGGTCCGGTGTTGTTACTTCTACTCTGCATCAAATGCTAAAGTACCCAGTTGATGGAAAGATTGTTACAGTCCATGGCAAGGAAGAATATATGGTGAGCCACCTCAACTCTTTCAGGTACGTTGAGATGGACGACGATTTCATTAAAACCCCCTTCCAGAACTTTGAAGAGGTTCCTCAAACAATTGCTGCAACCAACACTGATATCAATGTACTAAATATTACAAGACCTCCATTGAAGATGGCATCTTTGAAGGATGCCAAAGCAGTAGTCGAAGAAGGTGGGTGTACCATTTGGGGACAACTCCCTGATATCCCCTACAAATCTGATAAGTTTGGTTTGGGTTTTACTTCAGGAGCCTAAAGAGCTATTCGACGTGCTCGCGCCAGAGGACCACCACTATGCATCAGCCACCATGGAATCAATGCTTTGGAGGACAGTGACAGTGACAACGACATGGACAAATGGATCTTCCCAACTATCAACGGTGGACTCAAAAATTGGGAGGCCAAGGTATTTGTTCCCATTACTTTTATCAAGAAGTCATTATCTTTTTGTTTTTTGGGATATGTAATGTTTGAACAATTTAAACTCTAAAGCCTTGTGTCTTACCCGAGGCACAAAGGTCTATCTATGAGGGTTTTCACTTCATATTCATATGTCATTAATAAATCATTGGACATTTTTCATATAAATTTTACGCTCTCTGTCTTTTTTGTTTTTACTTTATCAAAATAGCTATGCTCTCTTACACACCCACACATCAAACTGCAGATCTACATCAACTCTAGATCCCATTGATAACGGTTATACTATTACCAATTATGACTTTGAAAATCCGATCTACCAAGCTGAGGACGAAGGCGAGGAAGATTGCGAATTACTAGGAGAACTTGCTAGACTGTTACAACAGGAGGAAAGGGCAATACGATCTCATGAAGAGCCGGTTGAGACAGTAAAATTGGGTACTGAAGAGGATAAGAAGGAAGTCAAGATAGGTGCCATCTTGGAGCATAGTGTCAAGGAGTGGTTACTACAAATATTACATTATTATATGGAGATCTTTGTCTGGTCGTACGAAGACATGTCAGGGCTAGACACTGATATTGTGGTTCATCGTTTGCCAACAAAAGAAGACTGCCCTCTAGTGAAACAAAAGGTTCGTCATATGCATCCTAAGATATCAGAAAAGATCAAGGCTGAATTCATGAAATAATTCAATGCCAGTTTCTTAGCTGTTACTTCTTATCCACAATGGGTTGCTAATGTTGTTCTGGTACCTAAGAAGGATGGTAAAGTACGTATGTGTGTGGATTACAAAGACTTGAATAGGGAAAGCCCCAAGGATGACTTTCCGCTTCCCCATATTGATGTTCTGGTTGACAACACCATGTAGCATAAGGTATTCTCCTTCATGGATGGTTTCTCCGGGTACAATCAAATCAAAATGGCGCCTGCAGATATTGAGAAAACAACCTTCGTCACGCAGTGGGGCACTTTCTGCTATAAAGTTATGCCATTTGGGTTAAAGAACGTCGGAGCAACCTATCAGCGTGCCATGGTAGCTTTGTTTCACGAGATAATCCATCACGAGATAGAGGTCTACATCGACGATATGATAGCCAGGTCTCAAACTGAAGAAGATCACCTTGATCACCTGCAAAAGCTGTTTGAAAGACTGAAAAAGTACAAACTGAGACTGAACCCAAATAAGTGCACCTTTGGAGTATGATCTGGTAAGCTCTTAGGCTTCGTTGTCAGCAGCAAAGGTATTGAAGTAGACCCCACAAAGGTTAAAGCCATACAAGAAATGCCAACTCCCCGCACTGAGAAGGAGGTTAGGGGATTCTTGGGACGTCTAAACTACATTTCATGATTCAGTTCCCATCTAACTGCTACTTGTGAGCCAATCTTCAAATTACTGAAGAAAGATCAAGCAATGAAGTGGAATGACGATTGCCAGACCACTTTTGACAAAGTCAAGGAATATCTTCAAGAGCCTCCAATTTTGATGCCACCGGTTGAAGGAACACCTCTGATCATGTACTTAACAATGTTAGAAAACTCAATGGGGTGTGTGCTGGGGCAGCATCATGAGTTTGGTCGAAAAGAGCATGCAATATACTACCTTACCAAAAAGTTTACCGTCTGTGAAACAAGATACTCACTGCTCGAGAAAACTTGCTACGCTTTGGCATGGGCTGCTTGTCGACTGAGACAGTATATGTTGACTCACACTACCTTGTTGATATCTAAAATGGATCTTATCAAATACATCTTTGAGAAGCCCGCTCTCTCCGAAAGAATAGCAAGATGGAAAATGATCCTGACCGAATATGATATTCAATACACAACCCAAAAAGCAATCAAGGGAAGTGTATTAGCTGATTATTTGGCTCAATAGGCTGTGGACGACTACCAATCCATGAATTTTGAGTTCCCGGATGAGAACATCATATTAGTGACTAAGTATGAAGAACCTGGACCGGATGAAGGACCTGAAAAAGGATCCCGATGGACTATGGTTTTTAAAGGAGCTTCTAACTCACTCGGAAATGGCATCGATGTTGTGATCATATCTCCCGAAGGCTGTCATACTCCTTTCACTGCCAGACTATGTTTCAACTATACCAATAACATGGCTGAATATGAAGTATGCATTATGGGTCTCAAAGCTGCTATCGATTTGAGAATCAAATTCCCAAGCATACATGGAGACTCGGCCCTGGTAATCAGTCAAATCAAAGGATAATGGGACACGAAGCATCCTAATCTCATCCCCTACCGGGAGCATGTGCTGACATTAATTCCATATTTCGAAGAAGTTACCATTGAGCATTTTCCACGAGAGGAATATCAAATAGAGGACACACTAGCTACTATGTCATCCATGTTTAACGACATATGGGATAATGAAGCTCCTCAGATCACTATTGAGAGAATGGACGAATCGACATACTGTTATGAGGTTGATACTGAAGAAGTAGTGGACAAACCTTGGTTCCACGAAGTGAAAAGATACCTCAAAGCCCAAGAGTATCCTGAGGGAGCTTCCATTAATGATAATAAGTTCCTAAGAAGATTCTCTTCCAAGTTTTTCCTCATTAACAAAATTATCTACAAGCACAACCATGATTCTACTTTGCTTCGGTGTGTAGACAAGAGCGAAGCAGAGAAGATTATGGAAGACATGCACGAAGGCACCTTTGGCACCCATGCTAGTGGGCACATAATGGATAAGAAGATTCTGAGGGCAGGATACTACTGGTCCACTATGGAAGCCGACTGTTATTAGCATTCCCGAACTTGTCACAATTTCCAGATCTACGTTGACAAATTACATGTACCTCTGGTTCCCTTGAACGTCTTGACCGCTCCCTGGCCTTTTGCAATGTGGGGCATCGACATGATTGGAGAGATTATACCTACAGCTTCTAATGGGCACCGCTTCATCCTGGTTGCCATTAATTACTTTACAAAGTAGGTCGAGGCAGCCTCATTTGCTTCTGTTACCAAAAACAATGTGGCTCGGTTCATCAGACATAACCTTATTTGTCCGTATGGTATTCCAGAAAGAATCATTACAAATAATGGTACCAATCTTAATAATACTATGATCACCAAACTCTGTACACAATTCCAGATTCAGCACCATAACTTTTCTCTTTACCGGCCGAAGATGAATGACGTTGTAGAGGCTGCTAATAAAAACATCAACAAGATTATACAGAAGATGACGGTGACATACAAAGACTAGCATGAGATGTTACCATTTTCTCTTCATGGTTACTGTACCTCAGTACGTATGTCAACATGGGAAACTCCTTTCTCTCTGGTATACGGTATGGAAGTTGTCCTACCCATCTAAGTCCAGATCCCTTCCTTGAGAATCATGAAAGATGCAGGGCTGAACAAAGACGAATGGTTTTAGACTCGACTCGACCAATTAAACTTGATTGACGAGAAGAGGCTCACGACTGTTTGTCATTGTCAGATGTACCAAAAATGTATGATTAAAGCTTTTAACAAGAAGGTTAGACGTCAGATATATCAGGTTGGTGACCTAGTAATCAAGCACATTATCCTGACGCAAGGTGATCTCAGGGGCAAATGGACCCCCACATACGAAGGGCAATTTGTGATCAAGAACATATTTTCTGGTGGAGCCATGATCTTAACCACTATGGACGGTGACGACCTTCCGCACCCTGTAAACACAGACATATTTAAAAGATACTATGCATGAGAAAAGACCCACTAGTTCGACTGACCTAGGCAAAAATAAGGGCATCCTGACGAACCAAAAGGGTTCGGACAAAAGTTAGGGATATATATATATATATATATATATATATATATATATATATATATATATATATATATATATATATATATATGTGTACACCCGGCAAGTCGAAAACCTGGAAGGGCGGATTGGGCAAAAAAGGGTATCCCGGTGGACTGAATACCCGAAAGGGGGTCCAGGAAAAAGTTAGGGATTAAAAGCATACAACTATGTCCCGTTGGGTCACCTTACAGACAGACTTCAGTGACAAGTGTCATGTTCAAATGGTACTAATCAATCCATTCAGCTTTGGACATGCAGTAAAGGGATGAGACGCTCAAAGACATAAATACAATAGTAGGATGGGAACCCAATGGGATCGTTTCACATAGTTGTTTTGCTTTGTATATTATTTTTGTTGTAGTTTCATTTTTATGACGACATTCTCTTACTAGGATGTCTGTCTTCTTGTACGAAAACGCCTGTTATAAGCAGACTTCTTCAGATTAATACAAAGCTATTTCTTTGAAAGTGCAAAACTATTTAATTTTATTTTTCTATTTTGTTTGCAAAAATGTCCCGTGATTATTTTTGAACATATGAATTTGAATGTGATTACCGTTTACAAATACACGTATAAAAAACAGAAACACAATTACTAATGGCTTTAAGAAACGAGACGATGTCTAAAAAAATCCATCTGCAAATCCTCGCAGATACTTTCTCCAGCAGGTACAGAGGCAGAGACACCCTACTACAAAGTCACTACCATATCCTCAGTTTAAAGCCTAATGATGTTAAAGTTTCTCATATCCCCGGAAGAGCAAGAATCTCCAATTATTTCCCCGACATCTTAAAGAATTCCCTAGTCTGGTTCACAAGCTTCTTGGGTTCCCAACATGGTTTCATAAAAATTCCCGAGCAGTTCGAGGAATTTCCCTTCCCCAATAGATTTTATTTCGCTAACAACGGAAATATGTCTCCCATCATTTCAACTTCAACAAAATTTGAAAACTTACATTATTCATCCCCAGCAAAAATCGGGGATTTATTTTCCCCAGTTCAACGACACTACAATAGAGCAGCTGATACATTCACATATTGCATTCATACATCATAATACAAATGTCATAGCATATGCAGCACAAATGCATATATCACAATATCATTTATTTTGAGAACTTCATTACCCAATGCACTTCATGCATCATGATATTTCATACAACTAATTCTTTACATTTTCAGGAAAGATCAACAGGCGAATATCATCAACAATTTTCAAAAGTTCTAGATTAAATTCCTGAAACTAGACAGGGCAACTATCTGTGAACAACTGATTGTAGATCGATTCTCGAAATAAGACGGGGTGACTATCTACAAAACCAGGTTAGAGATTAATTCCTGAAACCAAACAGGGAAACTATCTCAACGACCAACAAAAGCAAGTTCCAGATTAATTCTTGAAACCAGACATGGAAACTATCTGAGAGCAACTGATTATGGATCAATTCCCGAAACAAGACGAAGCGACTATCTACAAGACCAGGTTAAAGAGTAATTCCTGAAACCAGATAGGGTAACTATCTCAACGACCAACAAAAGTAAGTTCCAGATTAATTCCTGAAACCAGACATGACAACTATCTGTGAGCAACTGATTATATATCAATTCCCGAAACAAGACGGGACGATTATCTACAAGACCAAGTTAAAGAGTAATTCCTGAAACTAGATAAGGCAATTATCTCAATGACCAACAAAATTAAGTTCCATATTAATTCCCGAAACAAGACAGGGAAACTATCTGAAGTAACATCTCATCAAACATTATGAAGCCTGGACATGACCAAATAACAGTTAACCTCAAATTTAAGTTGAAGCTTGGACCCGACCAGATAACAACTTAATTTCTGAAGCCTGGACCCGACCAGATAACAGTTTAACCTCTTCAATTACTGCAAAGCCTGGAAAGCGGCCAGACAATAGTTAATTTAATACTCCCTAGAAAGTTACTGTTAAACTTGGATTTTGACCAGATAACAACTAACTTTCATCCCTCCAGTCAAGGGATAAATCCCCAGTAGAGTAATGGGAAAATAAAGTTCCTAGACTCTATTCCCCAAATAGAAACCAACATTCCCCAGCGGAGTCTTCCTAAAATAACAGGAACATGAATCCCCATAAAGATACCTCTTATGAAGTCAACATCTACTTTAGATGGCATCTTTAAGCCCACCTCTGACAAATCTTAGTCATCTTTTCTAAATGGCATCTATAATCCCATTCCTGATATCATCAACCAATGATGTTACTTCATACAAGTGCAAATTTCTGGGCACTCTAGTGTTCAACCATCTTCCACCTTCAGATAACGAAAGGCAGACGAGCAAATTTAAATCTTCAGGTTTAAGAAGATTGAATAGGGGAAGCTGGTTTACCCCAAATTTTGCCCTCCCATTTTTACTCAAGACATGCTCATTGAGGCCCCCAACTGATCAAGGTTAACCAAGAATTGACCAGACAAATTCTCCTCCTAAGCAATGGACCTCCACCTAGGGTTTCATTTCTCACAAAGAATTTTGGTTTGCAGAAGCTTCAGATGATTTCCATGACACCCTGTACGCCTCAGTATAATGGCCTAACTGAAAGAAGGGAATTAAGTCTAAGTTGAAAGCTGAAAATATGCCTAAGAGCTTTTGGGCCGAAACAGCTTCAACAACAGTATGCAGTCTATTTTGATGCCCAATGTAGCAGTGTTAGCTGGGAGTTTCGATTACACGAGTTTCGAATAGCAGACACTTTGATGGAAGAACAGTTCGAAAGAAAGGGTGAGGAGGCTTTTATGAAGTCTTCGATTGATGAAGGTCTAGTAAAGATCTTCACTACGTTGAACCATTATCGAAGGGCTCATTTTCGAACTATGGAAATGTAAGTTATTCGAAGCATTACAAGGAAAGACATTTCGACTGACATGTTGTTTGAATGGGCTCTTTGAAAAGAAGAATATTTTGAATTCAAAAGCTTTTATCTTATCCAAAGAAGCATGTGTAATTCTAATGGTTTGAAGGACATGCAACCTTCAAACATGGCGTGATCGAAGGACAGTTAGGCACGAATCAACCAAATATAAGCCATCTTAGAGTTTTTGGATCAATGTGTTCAGGCATGTACCTGAACAAGTGAGGGAGAAGTTGGATGATCGAAGTGAAGTCTTGGCGCTCATAGGGTATCATTTGATTGGTGCATACAAGTTGTATTCACCCAATCAAAGACAAACTAGTGATCAGTAAAGATGGTCTTGTAGAAGAAAGCAAAGGGTGGGATTGGAGTCGAAGTTCAGTTCGACAAGAAAATGAACAAGTTGATACTTTGACTGGATGAATCAAAGAATCACTTATGCAATTGTGTTCGAAGGAGACGAACAGAGCGAAGCTTCGACACAGTTACAACTGCCACAACTTTGTTCGAAGGAGAAAGAACATAATGAAGCTTCAACCAGTCAAGATGAAGAGGTGATACTTCGTTTGGTCGAATTGAAAGAGAGGAGATCGAAAGGAACAAGAACTAAGTTCGACTAGGATGATTGGATATGAGAGTTTTCTAGATCAAGCAACCAATGCAAATGGTGACTTAATCGAAGAAGCCATGATGATGAAGCCTTGAGTAATTCGAATTGGTGTTTAGAGCCATTGAAAGGAGAAAAACTTGGGAGCTTGTCGAAAGAACCAATAAGAAACCATTGGATGTGAAATGGATCTACAGGGGCATGTAAGCTTTCGATTCCCATCAAGTTGGAGGCCCAAACAACTCATAGCAAGCTGGAAAAAACTCATAAAATAGATTGGCACATGATTGGATCAAATATAGCAAGTTTTCATGCAAATCAAATCTAATCTCTCCATCATAATTTTTGAAGATATGAAGCCCAATTGTTGACCTAAACCCTTTGTCTATATAAACCTAATAATCTTAGAAAAAGGACACGAAAAATTGCCTCAAACACATGCATAGCTAGCCTCACCAAATTACCAAAAAATTCTAAAGTCTTTCAAGAACCATAAGATTTTCAAACCCTTATTTTCATTTCCTTTTACTACAAGCAAAAAATCCCAATCAACTTCAGTCTCTCCCAGGGTAAGATTGGATAACTTACAGTGATCCAAATAGCCAGAAAATATGCATGCAAGCATCCCAATGACATTCATGTTTGAGATTCTGTATTTTTATTTTTTGTTGAATTCTAACATTTGATGATGATTGTAATATGTTTCTGAGATGCATTAGTACAAGTTTGGATCATTGAACAAGTCCCATACACCCTGGATTGTGCTCTGCCATTATCATACCGATCAGCCTCGTTTTGTTGATAGCGCATGATACATTTATTTAGAGTAAAAAATAAGGCCTCTATTGGATTCCCATAGTCTAATTTAGGGGGGGGGGGTAGGGTCCCCTTAACTATCTAATATGGTTTGTTTTTCAAGGTTTTGAAGATGGCTATACCAGAGAAGACGACCGGAGCTAGGGCTCCGGCGCTTCTCCGATTCTATGATTTTGTCTTGAAATATTTTTATTAGTACCTCTTGGGCCAACAAATAGACATTCCAGTTCAGTTGGTAAAAGTAGCGCGTGATAAGGATGTGTTGTATGCAAGGGCAGGGGTTCGATCCTTGAGTGTTGCACATTTATTTTTCCAAATTGTTCTTGCAGATCCAATGTTCTAGGGTCAAGCGTGCACACAATAAGCCATCAAATCCATACCATCAAGTCTCAGATCCACACCATCAAGTCTCAGATCCAACACTTTCAACTTGTAGTCTTACCATGGACCCTCCAGGCGCCTCCTCACCAGATCCCAGTGTGGCTTGGGCTTGTTGAATATTTTGGCCTTACAAATTCCAAATCTCACACCCCCCTCATTGTTGCTTGCATCAGGCCCGGTTACAATTTTCTTTTAATTATTTTAATTTTGATTTTTCTCTTTTAATTATTTTTTTATAACCATATAAAAATAATTGAAATCAAAAAATTAGGTTTTAGTTTTTTTTAGTAGAATTATTTTTGTTAATTAATTAATAATTATTTAACCATTTTTCTTTTATTTAAAATTCAGTAGATTTAGGTTAATTCACTTTCTTTGCATAACAAAAGTTCCAAAAAAATTAGATTTGTTTTGTTTTGTTTTCTTTTCTTTCAATTAACTAGTCTAATTTTAAAAAATTTCAAATAAGAAAAAATAAAAAAGAGTTTTTTTTCCTTTTAACTTAGAGCTTTCTAGGATTTAGACGTTATTTTGAATTCGAGCGCGTTATTTCCTGTCGCACTTTTCTCATATTATTGTACCTGCTTCCTGGTTGTAATAGTTTAGAATAGGACTTTTACATTTACTGCTTTATTTCCCCCCTAAGTTTTTGGATATGTAATTAATCCCCCTCCCCTAAGCCTTGTAATAGTTTAGGATATACATTTCCGCACTTTTAATTTCTGCAAACTATGGACTATTTAGATCCATTCTAATTAGGATTGTATGGCAAGAATAAAACTAAACGCTAGCAAACCTAAATGCAAAAAGATAAATAACTGAAAACAACACAATTGCACATATACACCTCTAGGGTACCCCACTTTGGTTGCCTTCGGAAAAACAGTCACAACTCTCGAAACATGAGAGATTTTAGTGGCTACCCTCTGGTTTAAAGATCATAAGTCCCTCGATGACCTTCTCGATGTTGCCTCGGTAAAAATGATCTTAAAACCCTAGGGTAGTTACTAAGGTTTCTTGCCAGTTGCCTTCGTGACTGTATAAACGTCCCTTCAAATGTCCCTCAAACATTTCACGGCTAGGGCTACCTACTCACTAATAGTAGGATATCACTGTCTAAAGGAAAAGAGGAAAAGTAGAATATTTTCGAGTAAAGTAGATAGTTGTTAGATGCTTGCTCAAACAAATTTTTACACATACACAAAACAACTTCCAAAAACATTTTCAAAACGCTTTATCAACACTCTTGAGGACTGATACAAGAGTTATCATAAAGCAAGCTGCCTTACTATGGGAATTTCAAAAATACATTCAAAACACACAAAGCACAAGGTATTTCAAAATGAGCTAAGCATCTAAGAGCCCATAGAAAATTACGGATGAAAAGGGTGCTAACACCTTCCCTTTCCATAATCTACTCCCCCTACTCAGAAAACTCTCGAAAGGTCTTTTTCCTGTTCTTTTAACCCTTTCCCTTTGTTGGATAAAATAAAAGTCGGCGGAGACTCTTGCTTACCGCTAAATTTGCGAATAAAAATGCAAGACCATTATAATAGTCGGTTCTGTCACCGTATCACAAATATCATTAGTGAAAAATCTTTGATCATAAGTACCAAATACATTTAGGTACATATCATGTATACTTAAAGGTATACATATTACTTTTCATAGATTTAATACATGCTTTTTGTACCCCCATTTTTGCATCTAAGATTCATTTATCTTCTCATACCATCATAATACAACAAGATCACACATTAGGGGTTTGAGTACTTCTCATACTTCATCCTATCTTCAGGTTTGTCCATGAGGGATCATCAAGAACCTTAAATTGTATATCTTGTACATATATCCTTTAACTAATATCAATATATATATATATATATATATATATATATATATATATATATATATATATATATATATATATATATATATATATATATATATATATATATATATATATATATATATATATATATATATATATATATATATATATATATATATATATATATGTCTCTTTGAATGTCATCTTGTAGGTAATGGCACAATTGCATGTACCTTACAATCTCCTAGCACAGAGGATCAACACTAGGGTTTGGAATTTAATAAGGAAATCTTTGACTTTTTGGAGAATAATTTTTCTCTATATGTTAATGAGCATCTATGATTGTAAATTTGATCATCAAATTTGGTTTGGAATGGCTCAATTCACAAAAGGTGGTAATTTGGTCATTTTGTCATTTTGTCAGAAATCCACCAAAGTCAACTGTTAACCAAGGGGACTTTTGGTCAACTATCAATTCAATGTCCCTATTTTCATATTTCATTGTCAATGGTGGCATAAAATTAAGTTTGAAGGGTGAATTGGATATAACTTGTCTATAAAGTTATTTGGAAATTTGATTTTTTCTAAGTGTTCATAGTACTGAATTTTGATTGGTCATAACTTTCTCAATTTTTATTGAAAATGTACAAACTTTACATGCCTGGAAAGAGGAAACAAAATACTTCAACTTTGTATTAGAGGCCTCAAGTATAAAAAATTAAAGGAGAAAAATTTATGGAGCTTGGAATTTTTGACACTCAGTGAAATTTCTCAAATATGCACAAAAATTTGATTCCTTCATGTTTAATTTTGAATGTCCATTTGAGCTCAAATCAAAAAGTTGGCAACATGAAAGTTTAAGTATGAAGTGTGATATTCATTTTTGGTTCAAGAATCATTTCAAATAGTCAAGTGTGGAGAGAGATATATTGCTTAGGATTTGGGGCCTAGAGATAGCATTTTGCCCAGCCACGCGCGCGTTAAGCCAAGCATTTTATCAAACAGTCAGTGGGCATGCCTTCACCATTATTTTTCTTTTTGAAATTTTCATTATTTGAGAAATGTACAACACCAAAGATCAAGCCCTAAATGTGAGGAAAAACTTTACTTCGAAAAGTTTCTCAA
>CATIWC010002735.1:0-30588 GCA_948472305.1 Vicia faba | reverse complement strand
AAAAGAAAAGAAAAATTGTGAAAAAGGAAAAGAAAAAGAAAAGAGAAAGAAAAATAGAAAAAAAATGTATATGAATAAAATCAAGGTTGTACCAATGAGCAAAGTGATAGGGTAAATAAAAATAATTTTGATTGCTTGAATGTGTGTAATTTAATACTCTCATAGGTTCCTTAGCTTTAGGAATAACTTTTCTTTGTTACCCGAGCCCAATTACAACCCCTGTAAAGTCTTTGTGATCTTGTTTTTCATATTGTTCAATATGAGTTTTTTCTTGATAAAAGCATAATTTAATTTGTTGTTAGCTTGATTATTGGGTGAGAGTTAAACCCCTCGTATTTTTGTTATTCATCTACCGATGAATTGAGTGCTAGGTGTGATTCATTTTTTAACAGTGTATTATTTTAGAATTTTTTCATGTGTTTTATATTTAGGAGTTGTTTTGTTTTCATGTTGTCGTTGTAGTGTAGTGGTAAGTTTTGCTTTGCTTGTACGTTTTGTTTTAATCCATTCATTTGTTTTTCGTTTTCCAAACTTGTTGATTCGTGATTGCTTGGTTGATACTTTTGTTTCTTTAGGTTTTTGGGGACTTTGTTTGAGGATAAATAATGTTTTAAGTTGGAGAGAGTTTGATGAGTGCTAAATTATTATGAATTTGAGTATGAATAATTAGCACTCATCGGCTTATTTCATTTGTTTTTCGCCAATAAATCTCAACTTTTGTGTATATTTTATATAATTTATGTTATAGTGTATATCGTGTGTTATCGTGCAAATATCATTGATTTTAATTGTTTTTATCTTGTTTTTGTAGTTATTTAATCAATTATATTTAGGCATTGTAAGATAGAGTGTTGATTAAGCTTTCCAACGCTTCTGACCGTGCGTAAATCGGAGTTACGTTCTCAAGTTATGGCGAAAACAAAAGCTGATTTTTTTCCAGAACAACAGGTTTCGCGCTAAGCGCCCTTTATGGGGCTAAGCGCGGTATGCGACTTTGAAACTCATTAAATAGGGGAAAAAACATATTTTTAGGTTATGGGTTGGGTATTTTTGAGTCCCAACACCATCAATTTCCTTTTTGGTAGAGAGAGCTTAAAAACATCAATTAGGGTTGCATCTTGATGATCAGAGGTGGGTTTGCTTCAATCGGAGTGACAAACCGAGCGATTCTTGTTCATCTTCTTCTTTCTTCTCTTTGTACTCTCATTTTTTAGGATTTTGTATGTAAGTATACTTGTTTTGTATGTATATTTATTGCTCATGATATGTATAAAACTTCTTTTACAAATCAACGTTGATGTTTATCCTTGTAAGCTTGCTTAATGTTTGGGTTTGAGTTGTTATAGACATATATTGTTCGAATCTGGACTTATGATGAATATATGTTAGGTTCTAAATCTAGAGATATATTTAGGCTTAATGATCACTTTTGGTATCACTCTTAATGTCTCCGTGTTGGTTGAGTTGCGCAAGACATCGCTGATAAAGATCAAAATATTTGACATCTCACTTTGCGTTAGAGATAACCTTTATGAAGGAGATACATGATGATATTGACATGTAGTTTAGGTTGAGTGCAATTGACTAGTAAGTGTAAGTATTTGACGAGTATATGAAATTCATTTTGAGAGTTCTATCTTCTCCGAAAAATATATTTATTTTGTGTTCATAATTTACTTTTCGTACTTTATGTTTTAAACCCATTCAAATCTAAGCTCAGAAACACGGAAACTGTTGAATGACATTATTTATCTCGCACCGATCTATGTGGATAAGATAAAACCCATAATACTTCCAATATTTTACTTGCCGCTTTACTGCGTCAACAAAATGGCGTCGTTGCCGGAGATTAGTGTTTTGATATTTAATTGCATCGCAATAGTTTCTATAGTTTTGAGTTTTGCACATAATTTCCATATTGTCTATAATGTGTGAATATAAACTTGTTTATATTGATACTTGTATATGTTTACCATATTTGTGAATTTTACATGTTTTGTATACTTGTAAATTGTGTATATGTTTGATTCCCTTCACGTTCGCTAATGTGTTTGGTTAGGCATAGCCGTCGGTGAAAACTAATTTTGCAATGAAGTAACTTGGAGGAGTAATGTATACATAAAGGCGTCGAGCTAAGGATGTAAACAAACGCTTGTTAGGAGGCACCTCAACAGTTGTAAATTCTGAAATTTGGTAGTTGAGGTTATTATGGCGGAGTGGACATTTAACAAGGGAAAATCAGATGCAATTCTGATTTTTTTGCACAGACCTGCTCGCACCGAGTGTGGTCTGTGCGTGCTAAGCGCATGTTTTCTAGTGTAGCGCACTAAGTTCAATCTGTGGGGATAAGCGCGCCATGCTACGTACTAGTGGAATTTCTGTTTCACTCTGTCCTTTTTTGTCCATTTTTGTCCAGGCTATTTAGAGAGTACATAATAGTAGTATTTACAAATTCTTTTGTTGGTTGTTTGAACTTAAATTCTGGTCTGTTAACTTGAATAATTTTGAGGTGACTTTCCAAGTTTAGTCGTTTCAACTTGCGAATGTATGGTAATGATATTGTTTTGAAGTTATTTCATCCAAGGTACTTATCGCTTTCTAGAACATAATATGTTTAGGAGACTTTTCTTTTGTACAAAATGTCATGTCAATTATTCTTTTGCCATACTTATTCATTCTTGAATCACTTTAGGACAAAACCCTTTTTGTGAGGTTGCTTCCATTGTTAATCCTATACAGAAGACCAACATTCTTGTTAACTCATTTTTATTATCTTTAATCATTTATTTGTATTGATGTGTATGAAAGCATGAAAAAGATCAAGGTGTTTTGTTTGATTTTCAGCATAACCGTCTAACTAAAAGTATTTTACCCGGTGAGTGTGAGAGCATTTGTTAGCTTCTTTGAGCCTTAATGTCAGAATCTATGTTAGTATAAAAAATGTTGAACTTGTAAATAACTAACTAGTTCTTCATTGATTTTTGTATGGATTCTGAATTTGTTTCTTGAAACACTTGGCCCCTCAACCATAACTTGTGGTTTGATTTTGTTTTCCTTGCTTTAGAAAATTGAGAGTATTCACATTATACGTTCGATTGTATTTAAGTTGAAGAGAGCATTGTTGGTTGCTTATTTTTTAAGTTACTTTGTGGTTGAAAAGAAATGAGTGGTTGAAAAAAAGAAAAGAAAAGAAAAAATTGTGAAAAAGGAAAAGAAAAAGAAAAGAGAAAGAAAAAGAAAAAAAGAAAAAAAAATGTTTGTGAATAAAGTCAAAGTTGTACCAATGAGCAAAGTGATAGGGTGAATAAAAATAATTTTTTATTTCTTGAATGTGTGTGATTTAATACTCTCATAGGTTTAGGAAATTTAGTTTCCTTAACTTTAGGAATAACCCTTCTTTGTTACCCGAGCTCAATTACAACCCTGGAAAGTCTTTGTTATTCTTGTTTTCATACTGTTCAATATGAGTTTTTTTTCTGATAAATGCATAATTTAACTTGTTGTTAGCTTGATTATCGGGTGAGAGTCAAATCCCACGTGTTTTTGTTATTCATCTATCAATGAATTGAGTGCTAGGTGTGATTCATTTTTGAACAGTGTATTATTTTAGAATTTTTTACATGTGTTTTATATTTAGGAGTTGTTTAGTTTCCATGTTATCATTGTAGTGTAGTGGTAAGTTTTGCTTTGCTTGTACGTTTTTGTTTTAAACCATTAATTTGTTTTTCATTTTCCAAACTTATTGATTTGTGATTGCTTGGTTGATACTTTTGTTTCTTTAGGTTTTTGGGACTTTGTTTGAGGATAAACAATATTATAAGTTGGGGAGAGTTTGATGAGGGCTAAATTATTATGAATTTGAGTATGAATAATTAGCATTCATCGACTTATTTCATTTGCTTTTCGCTAATAAACCTCCACTTTTGTGTATATTTTGTATAGTTTATGTTATAGTGTATATTGTGTGTTATCGTGTAAATATTATTGAGTTTAATTGTTTTTATATTATTTTTTTTAGGTATTTAATCAATTATATTTAGGCATTGTAAGATAGAGCATTGAATAAGATTTCCAACGCTTCTGGCCGTGCGTAAATTAGAGTTACGGTTCTCAAGTTATGGCGAAAATAAAAGCTGATTTTTTCCCAGAACAACAGGTTTCGCGCTAAGCGCCCTTTGTGGGGCTAAGCGCGGTCTGCGACTTTGAAACTCATTAAATAGGGAAAAAACATATTTTTTTGGTTATGGTTTGAGTATTTTTGAGTCACAACACCATCAACTTCATTTTTTGGTAGAGAGAGCTTAAAAAACATCAATTAGGGTTGCATCTTGATGATCAGAGATGGGTTTGCTTCAATCAGAGTGACAAACCGAGCGATTCTTGTTCATCTTCTTCTTTCTTATCTTTGTACCCTCATTTTTTAGGTTTTTGTATATAAGTATACTTTGTTTTGTATATATATTTATTGCTCATGGTATCGTATAAAACTTCTTTTACAAATCAATGTTGATGTTTATCCTTGTGAGCTTGCTTAATGTTTGTGTTTGAGTTTCTATAGACATATACGGTTCAAATCCGGACTTATGATGAATATATGTTAGGTTCTAAACTCTAAAGATAGATTTATGCTTAACGATCACTTTTGGTATCGACTCTTAATGCCTCTGTGTTGGTTGAGTTGCGCAAGACATCGCTGAAAAAGATTAAAACAGTTGATATCTCACTTTGCGTTAGAGATAACTTCTATATGGGAGATACATGATGATATTGGCAGGTAGTTTAGGTTGAGTGCAATTGACTAGTACGTGTAAGTATTTGACGAGTATATGAAATTAAATTTCGAGAGTTCTATCCTCTCCGAAGAATGTATTTATTTTCTGTTCATAATTTACTTTCCGCACTTCATGTTTTAAACTCATTCAAAACTAAACTCAGAAACGCGGAAATTGTTGAATGTCATTCTTTCCTTTGCACCGATCCCTGTGGATACAATAAAACTCAGAATATTTCCAATTTTTTGCTTTCCACTTTACTACATCAACAATATGCCATCCAAAAATATATCCGACAAGCCATCCTCAAAAACTCTCAATGCTTTAATGTCCCTCAGCCAGCCATAAATAAGTTCTTTTAGCACATACATACTCCTTACCACCCATAACACTTGACTCCAAGGGACTATATCTATGAATCAATAAGGGCCTTCATAATTCTTCCTTGTCCTTTTGGAATCTCCACCTCTACTTGTTCAATAGAGAAATATTAAAAGCTTCAATACATCTAAGTCCTAGGTCTCTGTTATTCTTTCTTTTGCACACTTCGTCCCAACTCATCCATGAAATTTCCCTCTTATTCGCCTCTCCACACCATAAAAATTTCCTTTGTATTCTAATTAGCTCCTTCAATAATACCTTTGGAATTTTTTTAAATGATAGAAAATATATGGGTATCGCATTGAGCACCAAGTTTATGATGGTGATCCTACCACCAATAGATAAGAACTGGATTTTCCATGAGGACAACTTGTTTCTCACATTGTTCACCATTGGGTTCCACACATATTATTTTCTATGATTAGACCAAGCAGGAATGTCCATAAAATTGAAAAGGTGTTTTACCTTGTTGACAACACATGAAGGTGGAGGCAGCCATCATGAATGAATCTTCGATATTAAAACTCATAAGACCACTCTTGGAGAGATTGATGAACAATCCCGATACTAACTAGAAAGCCTGTAATAATGCTTTTATGCACCATAGGTTATACCAAAAGCCTTCACCAATTATAACAATATCGTTTGTGAATTGTAACAGTTGGAAAACCAAATCGTCCTTTAGCTTAAACCCTTTAAAATCCACAATCTTCACCGCTTTTGACACCATTTTCGCAAGTCCTTCAGCTACCAACATGAATAAGAAGGGAGATAATGGGTCTCCCTGCCTAAGGCCTTTCTCCGATGCAAAATCTTTTGTAGAACTCGTGTTGACTATAACAGACAAAGTGCAGAGACAAACGCAAACGTCTATCCATTTCAGCCAACTTTCACCAAAATTGCAACTCCTTAAGTCATACTTAAGAAATCTTCGATTTACATTATCGTAGGTGTAACACCCAAAACCTCACACACAAAATACCTCATAATTTAGGTATAAAATACAAGCACATGGGGTGTCACGTACATCAAAATAAAATCCTTCTCCATAACACGAGTTTCAACATAATAGTTTCAAAGACACTCTTTTGTAATTGGGATGTTTACACGGCATCCAAATCATTTGAATCATACCTGGAATTTTTACACGACATCTAACTCATATGATCATCATCACATATTCATATAATAAAACATTCATAACCAATCATCGCATGCTCACTTCCATTTTAAAGTATCATCGCAGTGGAATTCTTATCAACAATTATGAAAGATAAAGTATGTAATGACATTTAGTCTCAACCTTCAACTTTAATAACAAAATAAGAGAGTTATAATCAATCAACTCAACAACATAAGAATGCTCAACAACAAAATTAGTCTTATGAATTCAACATAAACATATCATAAAATTAAAACACGCGTTTCTAACCAGATGTTACATAATCACAGCAAGACGCTACTAAATAAAGAGATAACTAAGAAGCAACTCTGTGAGCTGGCTTCCACTTACTTCAACAATGTTACTCCTGAGTATCTGCATGATATCCATGTAAAGGAAACATTCAAACAGAAGAGGTGAGAATTATTTTCAATAATAATGGTATAAAATGTAAGGTAGAACACAACATCTAAACAATCATGCACCACGACATAACACATTCTCACACTCAAATCATGATCAACATCATACACAATAACATTTTATTTAGGATCGACATCATACACAACCACACATCAATAATAATCAACCTAAACCAACATATCATTGGACGACATAACACCAATAAAATATGCAATGCAACACAAATGCAATGCACTCAATAACTGACTCATCATGCATGTGGTACCAAGTTATGAACACTCGGGTTCATTTTACTCCATGATTCCCACCATATGATTGATTCCCTCTTGGAACCAGAGCATACCAAAATCGCTAGCATCACCATAGATAACACTTTACTAATTCCCCATAATAGGAATTAGCTACTCGTACCCGATCCATCACCATAGGATCGAGGCTCTCCATAAAGAACTGAAGTTCAGACAACATGAATGTGGGGACTCTCAACATGCAACAACAACACATACACATTGTCCCCTCTTCTGACCGTGTGTGCCACCGACAACATAATCATCATCAACATAATATACATTAATTGAACATGCAACATCATTAACAAAATCATCATAATAAAATCATCAACATTAACATCATAACAACATCACAACAATATCATCATAACAACATCGACATAACAACATCATCAACATTAGCACCATAACAACATCATCAAACTTCATCGTCATAACATCATATACCATACACAAACATCAATCAATATTATTACAACCAATAACAACATAAACTTCAATAACTTAACATATGCATATTCGTAAACATATAATCATGTTATTTTATTATAACATTAACAACATTTACACTATTATCCAATTATAATTAACATTTTTAACATCACCACTTACACAATCAACACAATTATATTCAAATAATTATTTAAAATATCAAACAGAGTCAGAACCAAGAAAATGAATATGTTCTAGAAATATTAGGGTGACTATTTTAAGTTTATGACTTTTATTTCAGGACTTAATACAAAAATTGATCTAGTTTAATAAAACAACAAGAACGAGTAATCGCATCGGGCAGAATGTTTCGCCTGACTTCAAAAATTATATACTTTTGAGAAAATCATGAAAGTTTATAGTTGAAAAGATCATTAAACTCTATTTCCAATGCAACTTACTTCACTCCAAACGAACTCACGAGACTCCAGTTACACTTGAAACAAGTTGACCAACGCATGACCGAAATTGCCAATGTTTATGGTATAGAAACCATAAAACCACTACTGTTATATCACTCTTAGACCCAATTTATCCACTTAGAAATAAATATTATCGCATTAGCTTTCTAACACAACTGACGGGGCCTCAAATAGACTTACGGAGCTCAAGATACGCCCGAAACAAGTCGATCAATACTCTTTTATGTTTTCCTGCGATTTCCTTACGTGATTTTCACTCCTAAACTCAAAGTTTTTCAATTTAGACCTATCACAAACATCCCCTAACATGTTCAAATATCTTATTTCAAAAATCTATTATTATAGATTTACCTACTGTTATTTTACTCTAAACCTATCGACCAACATCTAATTTGACAAAATCCTCTTAACTCTCAAAATTCATTAATAGAGTAACTCACTATTATTATTACTTCTGTCAGACCATCAAAAAAATAATAACCCTTAATACCAAGACATACCCACACAACTAAAATATATCATAGTTACTTAAATATCAACTCTGACAACTCTAAGGTAACAAATTCCTAACACCAAAACATCTTATTTAAAGTTTCTAACACAGTAAGCGGATTTACCATTATAAACTCATCACATACTCATCAATTTATCATCAAATTAAACAATTAAATAAATATAACCATAGATTTATATACTATCACAATTCCCTAAAACCTTTAAACATCATCAATGGAGGAAAAACATGCACACGAAACAAAATTTTATTCACACATTGGCACAAGAAATTCAACAATCATAACACTTGAAATCACATAGAATTATCAAATTCAAGATTTCTCAATAAGTCAATTAACCATATTGAAGGTTAATGATCCCTCCACTCTATCCTTCATCATACCCCTATTATTGAACTAAATTTTCATCCTTACCTGAATTCCTAGCAAGTGATGCAATTCTCTCTTGAATTCCTCTTCTTCTACCTCTAGCCAATTTGCCTCTTTTGCTCAAACTCTCCAAAAACACATCCAGACACTTTCAAGTTCTCTAAATCCCTTAATTTATTCCAAACCTAATTCCTTCTAATTAGACTCTTCCCTTTTTACCCGAAACTTATTCTCACATAACCTCTAATACCACCACTTCTCTTACTAACTCCAATTTATTTTATTTATTGATAATTATCATAATTTTCTATTATTTAAAATAAACTAATTATTTAACTATTAAATTAAATAATTAATATCTATTCTACTAACTCCCTTTATTTTTTATTCATCTTGATATTTATTCTAATAAATCGATTTTCCACATAACTCTATTATTTATCTTATTTTTCTTCAACGTCTTATTTTCCAACTAGATCTCACCATTTTTTATTCTATTTATTTAAATATTATTCTCTTATTTTAATTATTTAAAATTAAATAAAATCTAATAATGTCTACATTATCTATACTCCCACCGATACCCACTATAACACATAATACACGCGTATATTCACCAATTATATAATTAAAAGCATATATGGTACTTAATAATTAAATAAAACATAACTAAATTCAATTCAATAAATTAATTGAATTCTGGTGTTACATTAGGCCTTCTAGAAGTCTCCTTTCAGCATCAAGCACCTCTTTCTTTATTTATTTTCCATATCTATGATTTTATTTAGTGTTGAATTCTCCATCTTTCAACCAATTCATCCTCGGTTTTTGCTTCAAGATGCTCTCCCTAAGATGTAAATTCCTCCAAAATTCTACAATGGCTTCCTTGTACTCTCCAGCCAACAAATCCACCACGGTTGAATCTAAACTCATGAGTTTATCACAATTATTTATTTCATCCATAGTATCCGCAATCTTCAAATCCATCCAACCAAAAACCTCATAGTTCCACCACCTCAATCTCTCCTTTAGAAGTTTAAAATTTTCTTTTATGATGAAGGAACAAGACCCTATGACTTTGAGAATCTTCCATTCTTTGTCTACAAAATCCATGAAATCCAGATGTTCCAACCAACAATTTAATGACCTAAAAGGTTTTGGACCCCAATTGAGAAAATTGCAATTTAGACAAATTGGATTGTGATCTGAAACATCTTTTGGATCAATTTCCTGACACACAACATCTACCAGCTCAACGAATCCTTCGGATAACAAAAACCTGTCAATCCTACTCAACGACTTCTCACCACCTCTACACCATGAAAACTTTCTCGAGCCCGTAGGTAGGTCGACTAACTCTATGAAACTAATGAAGTCATTAATCACATTTGGGAATGATAATCATAATGGTGATCAAGATGCCAATGAAAATATTTTAAAAGTTGGACCGAGCGTAGACTAGGCAATGTCAAAGGTTCAAGGGTTTATTGGTCGAAGTATGAAGTTATTGGTTGAACCGCATGACTGATAAGTGCAAATTGTAGTTATTTTTTGTATATACTTTTTGTTGCAATTATCGACTTTTTGTTATAAATATCGTTAAATAAACCCAACTTTTGTGTAAATACGTTTAGTTTGTGTTTACTTGTGTTTTTGTGTATACAGTGTACCATTTGATGTTTTTCTATTCATTTTGTAGGTATTAATATGTAATTGGAGCACGAGCAATAAAGTGTCGAAGACACGGCTTCAAACGCGCAATTTTGAGCAACTCGTTAACGAATAAAGCTCAAAATCAAAGAATAAGAAATCATCAATTTAGTTGATATTTAGGCATTGTTAGATAGATAATTGAATAAGTTTTCCAACGCTTCGAATCGGGTGTAAATCAGAGTTACGATTCTCAATTTATGGCAAGAACAAAAAGCTGATTTTTTTCTCATGAGAGTAGAGCGCGCTTAGCGGGATTTTGCCGCTTAGCGCGGTCCACTGGACAAAATTGCGTTAAAAGGGCCAAAATACCCATTTTTTAGGTTATGTTTTGGGGTATTTGTTCCCAACTCAGCAAACCTTCATTTTTTAGTAGAAAGAGCTTAGAAAACAACTTCGGAGCTTGCATGCGGATGATCCGGGGTGGATTAATCATCAATCAGTGCTGATAAACCGGAAGATTTTTGGTTCATTTTGTTAAATTGTAATTCATATGTATCAAAGAAGATTTGATTTGTTTTAGATTTAAATAGATTTGATTTAAGTCTAGAATAGATTTGATTAGATTTGATTTAGTAACAAAAAGATATTTTCGGCCTTGGGCTTAGGGTGTAAGCTCAGTTATAAATAGAGGGAGTAACCCCTATTTTGAAAGCAAGTCAAGCAAGACAATTCATTGTAATCACAGAATTTGCGGTTGCAAGTGATTAAGAAAGTTTTCCACAGTTTGTGGGCAGAGAGAAACTCTGTAGAAATATTTATCTTGTCTTCTTTTATTTGTTTTTCTCATAACTAATCATCATTGTGGTCGAAATTCATCATAGAATTTGGTGGATTTCCAACATCTGGTATCAAGAGCTTTTGTTTCGATTCAAGGGAAGTGTCAATCAAGAACGATTGAAGAATTCACGATGACAAGTTATGGGAATGCAAACTATCCAGCAACGCTGCCAATTCTGAAAGTTGACAACTATGAGAATTGGTGAAAACAGATGAAAGTCCTATTAAGGTGTCAAGGTCTTTGGGACCATGTAAAAGATGGAGTCGAAGCGCTTGGCGAAAATGCTTCAGAAGAAGAAAAGAAGAAATACACGGAATCTGAGAAGCTGAGTTATAAAGCATTATTTATAATTCATCAATGTGTCAGCCCAGACAATTTCGAAAAGATTAGTGATTCAGAATCTGCAAAAGAAGCTTGGGAGATCCTTGAGAAGTCTTTTTAAGGCGCTGAGAAGGTGAAAGAAGTGAGGTTACAAACTCACAAAAGGACCTATGAACTGCTTCAGATGGAAGACAGTGAAAACATGTCTGATTTCTTCACTAGAGTTACAAAACTAGTAAATCAAATCAAGATATGTGGAGAAGCGTTTGAAGTGGTGAAAAACACAAGAAGGGGGGTTGAATTGTAAAACTGAAATCTAATGCAATGAACAAGATATTTTTATCCTGGTTCGTTTGATCTCAAACTACTCCAGTCCACCCGTCAAGGTGATTTCGCCTCTCTCCAACGAGGTCTTAATCCACTATATTCAACTGAATATTACAGACTGCTTTAACAACTGCTAAAGCCTTCTTGATTCAAACCACAACCCGGTTTGTCAAGGTAACACTTTCTTACAAAGAGATAAAACTATGTGTGTGGATGTTTTCTACAAAACTGTATCACAACTGTGATGTATACACAAATTGAAGCTTAGAAACTAGATTGCTAAACAGTAATAGAATATCAGAGTGTGTGGTTTAGCAAAACTGAGAGAATGAAGATTATGGTTTAGCTTTTGTGCGTGTAGAGATTTTGAGAGCATTAGCCATTCCAATCTTCAAAGCCTTGTTTATATAGCACTGAGATGATGAACGTTGGATGCAATATTCTTGATTCAATGCTAATAACAAGCTTTCCTTATTGAGCAGATCTTGTCTGGAATGAGGCCGTTGGAATTAATTTGCTTTCAATGCACAGTACCGTTGCTTACTTAATGCAAGTTCTGGCTTGGCTCGTTCTGACTCTGCTTCGCTGCTGATGAACTATTGTGTTTCTTTATCAGAGTGTTGAGCGCAGTCTTGTTCATCAGGCTTCAGCATGTACGTGAGTTGATCATCTGATTTTAACATTCTGATATAGCAACTTCTGATGCTGGTGTCTGAAATCAAGTTCTGATGCTGAATAGATGTGATTTTGCTTATTTCAATCAGAGTATCTGCAAGTCAGAACATAATAATTTTAGGCAGCAGATAGTTCATATATGAAACTTATAAATACTATATCTTTTCACTTTGTTATCATCAAAACTTAAATATAGGGTAGTAGATTCAAACTTTGTTCTAACAATCTCCCCCTTTTTGATGATGACAAAAACTAGATATTTTAAATGAAAATAACGTGAAAAGGTATCTGGAATATGTATCAGAATAAGAAGCAAAAGAATAAGGAGTAAGGAGATACTCCCCCTGAGTTTATTACTTCCCTTTGATTATACGTGTTCTTCAGGATCAGATCTTTTTGCCTTTCTTTGAACATCAGAGTATCAGAGTCTTTGACTTATCAGAAGCTTTATGTCAGAGCAGAGCTTCAGAGCTTATCTTGTTAGAGCTTTGCTTTGGATCAGAATATTAGAGCGGATCAGAACTTCATAGTGATCAGAGCTTCTAGTCTTCAGAGTGTCCAGGAGCTTCCTTGTGCCTGTAGACTTTAAGCAAAACAGAAAAAAACATTTCAAGTAATAGAGTTAGAATGTTTGAGAATTTCTGTCTAGTTAGTCGTTATTGATTAAAATATCATTCTTGTTCTCCCCCTTTTTGTCAGCAATCAAAAAGTGTTGGTGATGTGCTAAAACAATTAAGATCAGAAAAACTAATCATATTAAGATAGTTCAGAATCAAAACAAGAAAATATTACAAAACATATTCAATCAGTGCATTAGAAAGTCAAGGAAAACATGAAAAAGGTCATGCATGAAAAAAGAGACTAAGGTTGAGGAGGCAAGCGTGTGAACAGGTTCTCCAGCATGGCTTGGATTTTTTCAGCAGTCTCATTCTGCTTATGCACCATGCTGACAACAGTGTCAATCTTGTTGTCCTGCACATCCATTCTCTCTTTCATCTTCTGATCGCTTTCATCCATCCGCTGCTGCAGACGCATGTCATTCAGCCTTAGTTCTTCCAGAGTCTGCCTGTCCAAGGCAGCTTGAGAAGCATCAGAAACAGGAGGCTTCTGAGAACTTTCAGCAACATCCTCTGCTTGACTTTCTTCAGCTTGAATGGTATTGTCTTCTTCTGATGATTGCACCTTTGCAGCTTGCTGTTTCTCAGACCAAGGTTCACTGTCCAGAGGGAGCACGTCCTCTTTCAGGAGCTGACTTCCAACTTCATTCAGAAGCTTGCTGAAATTTTGTTGTGCCTGCTCATAGTTGATATCCTGCAACTTGAGGGCTTCAGCACGTACCCAAAGTCTGAATTGTGACCAGAGCTGATCAGAAGCAGCTGGGTCAATCATTCCAGGACAGACTTGCTTCAAAGAAGCGATCCATTGCAGCACACCTGTTTCAAAATTCATAATACCAGAGCCAACATCTGGTTGCTTTGGTTTTGGGATGGCAATTTTGTGTTTCAGATCAGCAAGACGGTCAAGACTGGTTAAGTCTATGAAGGTCCTGCTGGGGTTTTCAGAGGTTTTCTGAGAAGCTGTTTGTTTTGGAGAAGGAGTATCAAAGTCAGATATTACGATTGGACTGGGTGGTGTTTTGGGAGTATTTGGTGGCGTCGATTCTGATGAGGATGGTAACTGGGGCATGATAACAGTTGTTCCACATGGCAATTGGATTGCCAGCGGTGATGGTTGAGGTGAATGAGGTTCAGACTGGTGAGGGGAAGGAGTTTCAGAGTGGTGAAACTCTGTTTGTGGTGATGGTGGATTAATTTCTGGTTGGGGAGAGGGAGTTGGAATCTCTGATTGCTCAGGGATCAGAGGTTCTTCTGAGAGTGGTTGTTGTTGTTCTGGTTCTTCAGCAGATTGTTGTTGTTCTGGTTCTTCAGCAGATTGCTGTTGTTCTGGTTGTGGAGGAGGAACATTTTGTGGTTTAGAGTTTGGTTGATCAGAGGTATGTTGATCAATATCAGACAGCACTTGGTTAAGTGCTGATGTTGTTGAAATTGTTGGTTGTTTGGGGTGTTTGGTTATGGGTCTTCTGAGTTTTAATGCCTCAGAAGGGTCTTCTTCTTGTACAGTTTCATCTATGGTAGGGATGGGGATTGAGATTCTATGAGAGGTTTGAGGAGGGATAGATGCTGGAATAGTAGAAGAATTTAAAACAGGGGCAGCAGATGAATTACCTCTTTTCTTGGGAGTCTGCTGAGATGATCCTTCTGATGGCGCCTTCCTCTTCTTGGTCTTCTTCAGAGTCGCTTCTGGTTGAGGTTGATGCAGATCTCTGATATTCAGCTTTGGATCTGTACCATCTGCCTTGCACGCATCCAGGTACCTGAGAATCACCTCTGGTTTGGATTCAATTTCAGAAAATAACGGAAAATCACTCAGAGGCACTCTTCTGCTGGAGATATCAGCAAGGGGAGTAGCTCTGGGTTCCTTCTGAATATTCTCTATCAGCTTCATCTTTTTCAGGTTCTTTGCGTTCAGAGGTTTCCCAATTGTTGGTTCAATAATGCTTAGCTCTTGAGCTTCTATCAGATGCTCAATCAGCCTATTCTCTGTTAGAATATCTGATATCAACCTTCCAAAAGGTATCCAATCCCTCTTGGTTCTTTCTTCTTCCCTTGTTTCTTTTACACTTGTTCTGAGGTGGTTGAACAGGAAGTGAGCCAGATTGATCTTTACCTTCTGATCAATAAAGTAGATCAGAAACTGCTGATCCACATTTATGTAATCAGGAGAACTGGTTGGTTTCCTGTGGTTGAAGCACCCCAGAATAATCTTAGCCCACACTCTGCAATGATCCTTCAGATCTTTAATCTTGCTGCTGGGCATCCCAAGAGTGAAAATCCTGTCAGCTACCACACCTATATTAGCACATCTTTCAGCCATGTCCACACAACGGACGCCACCACCACTGTGACCGATTAGCCTTGCAATGTGATCTTCAGTAATCACAATCTTCTTCCCCATAACAAAGGAGGTGACTAGATGTGTTGAAGCCTTGGCGTGAATCCAAAATTCCTTGACCAGCATTGGGAATGTTGGTCCAACCAACCTATCGAAATACCTTTCCCACTTTTGAGCCCTAACTTCTTCAGTTAGGTCAAAACCGTTCTCCTTCAAGCTTTCAAAGTCAATGATTAATTCAGAAAGCACTTCAAGATTCTTCACCGGAGTGAGGAGAGTTCTGAGTGGCACTTGATATTGCTCAGATGATGCTTTCTTCTGAGTACCTGCAGAAACGCTGCTGGAGGTTGCCATGTTCACGCTAAAAGGATTTTGAGAATAAACTGAGGAAAATAGGTTGCAAGAGATGAACACAGAAATATGCAGAAAATTCTTGAGTATTAGTGAGAAAGCGTAAAGAATAAGAATGAGAGATTAATGTGCTTAAATAGAGTTTTCAAAACTATTTTGAAAAGATAAACGTTTTTAAGAGAGAGAAAAATCATGATTGCCATTTAAAAGCATGATTACTTTTCATTAAATGCTTGCTGATTTTGGGGGATTTGAGAAAGATACTTAAAAACGGTTACCAGACATGTGTCTCAATGCACCCAATCAGCGCTTTGCCTTCTCAGAAGCGTGCACACGTTCTGCTTCAGAGATATGCTGATGATTGGATGACACTTGTTTGATGTAGTGATCAGCACGTCTGTCTTTGAGCTTTAGACTCTCAGATCTTTAGACTTGCATCTGATACAATCTGCATGTTCTATCTTTCTGAAAGGAGATTGATCAGAAGTTCACAGTAAAATAATTGCATTCTGAAGGTAAATATATGGAATTAAAACATTTTCACTCTGGGCACACTTTCATGCTGAGATGTTTCAGAATGAAATTAAACCTATCTTCTGAAAGGGGTTTAGTAAAGATATCAGCCCATTGATGGTCTGTATCTATAAATTTTAAGTTCAAAATACCTTTCTGAATATAGTCCCTAATGAAGTGATGTTTTATTTCTATATGCTTAGCTCTAGAATGTAAAATGGGATTCTTACTTAAGCAAATAGCAGAAGTATTATCACAAAGTATAGGAATGTTACTCTCAAAAATCTGGAAGTCTTCAAGCTGACTTTTCATCCAGAGCATTTGTGTGCTACATCCTGCTGCTGCTATGTACTCAGCTTCTGCTGTTGACAGAGCAATTGTTGATTGCCTTTTGCTGGACCAAGAAATCAGATTTTCTCCCAGAAACTGGCAGCTTCTAGAAGTACTTTTACGTTCCACTCTGTCTCCAGCAAAATCAGCATCACAGTAGCCTACCAAGCTGTAATCACTAGATTTTCTATAAAAAAAAACCCAGATTAGTAGTACCTTTCAGATACTTGAAAATTCTCTTAACAGCTGTTAAGTGAGATTCTCTAGGATCTGATTGGAATCTAGCACAGATACAAACACTGAATAATATGTCAGGTCTTGAAGCCGTCAGATAGAGGAGAGAACCAATCATACCTCTGTAGACTTTCTGTTCTACATTTTTGCTTACCTCTTCTCTTTCCAGAATGCACGTGGGATGCATTGGAATCTTTGATGGCTTACATTCTGAGAGGTCAAATTTCTTCAGAAGATCTCTGATGTATTTGCTCTGATGAATGTAAGTTCCTTCTGGAGTTTGATTGATCTGAATTCCTAGAAAGAATTTCAGTTCCCCCATGAGGCTCATCTCAAATTCTGCTTGCATACACTTAGCAAATTTTCTTCCAAGAGAAGGATTAGTAGAACCAAAAATAATATCATCAACATAAATTTGACAGACTAAGATGTCACTCTTAACTGATTTACAGAATAGAGTAGTGTCCACTTTCCCTCTGGTGAATTCATTTTCCAGCAGAAAGTTACTTAGCCTTTCATACCAAGCTCTGGGAGCTTGTTTCAGACCATACAGTGACTTCTTTAGTTTGAAAACATGTTCTGGATGTTTTGTATTTTCAAAACCTGGGGGTTGGTGTACATAAACTTCTTCTTATATATAACCATTTAAGAATGCACTTTTGACATCCATCTGATACAGAGTGATGCCTCTATTAACAGCAAATGAAATTAAAAGTCTGATAGATTCTAACCTGGCGACTGGGGCAAAGGTTTCTGTATAGTCTATCCCCTCTTGCTGACTATAACCTTGTGCAACCAGTCGTGCCTTGTTTCTGATGACTTCACCTTGTTCATTTAGCTTGTTTCTGAACACCCATCTTGTTCCAATGACGTTGAATCCTTTTGGTCTGGGAACGAGATCCCATACGTCGTTTCTGGTGAATTGATTCAGCTCTTCTTGCATTGCCAGAATCCAGTCATTATCCAGAAGTGCTTCATCAATTGAAGAAGGTTCAATCAGAGACACCAGTCCCATAAGTGTTTCTTCAGAGTTTCTGAAGCTTGCTCTTGTTCTGATTGGATCTTCCTTTCTTCCTAGGATGGTCTCTTCTGGGTGATCCAAGCTGCTTCTGGGTAATCTCTTCTGAGGTTGATCAGCAGCTGTTGTAGGATTTCTAGCAGTGCTCCTTTCAGACGTTGAAGGAATGTCTGTGTTGAGAGCTTCTGATGACTTGTCTTCAGAACCTGCAAATTCAATTTCTATACCTGCAAAAACTTCATTCTGCTTTGACTTTTCAGAGTCAAGCTTATCAT
Source organism: Vicia faba (assembly GCA_948472305.1). Taxonomy (NCBI): domain Eukaryota; kingdom Viridiplantae; phylum Streptophyta; class Magnoliopsida; order Fabales; family Fabaceae; genus Vicia; species Vicia faba. The sequence continues at coordinate 12,275 of CATIWC010002735.1, read as the reverse complement.
CAAAACGAACACTGATTGATTCTTCCACAATCTGTGTTTCTGTATTGTATACTCTGTACCCTCTTGAGCGTTCAGAGTATCCTAACATAATACACTTCTGTGCTTTAGAGTCAAACTTGTTAAAATAATTCTTTGTATTTAATATAAAGCAAGTACATCCAAATGGATGAAAATATGAAATGTTGGGCTTTCTGTTCTTCCACAATTCATATGGAGTCTTTTCCAGAATAGGTCTTATTGAGATTCTATTCTGAATGTAGCACGCTGTGTTTATTGCCTCTGCCCAGAAGATCTTAGCAACGTTTGTCTCATTGATCATGGTTCTGGCCATTTCTTGCAATGTTCTGTTCTTTCGTTCTACAACTCCATTTTGTTGGGGAGTTCTAGGACACGAGAAATCATGCAGAATGACTCAAAATCTTTATTTTCAAATTCTCCACCATGATCACTTCTGACTTTAACGATTCTAAGATCCTTTTCATTCTGAACTTGGTTACAGAAGGTAACAAACACAGAGTGTGACTCGTCCTTGTGTCTTAAGAACTTTACCCATGTCCATCTGCTATAGTCATCTATGATTACTAACCCATACTTCTTACCACTGACTGAAGCAGTTTTAACTGGTCCAAATAAGTCAATGTGCAGAAGTTCTAATGGCTTAGAGGTAGAAACAACATTTTTGGATTTAAAGGAAGGTTTAGAAAATTTGCCTTTCTGACATGCTTCACACAGAGCATCTGAATTGAACTTCAAATTAGGAAGTCCTCTGACCAGATTGAGTTTGTTAATCTGAGATATTCTTCTCATACTAACATGCCCCAATCTTCTGTGCCAGATCCACTGCTCGTTGTTAACAGACAGAAGACATTTTACATTCTGACTCTTTAGTTCAGAAAGTTTGATTTTGTAAATGTTGTTTTTCCTCTTACCATTAAACAGGATAGTCCCATCTTTCTGACTAACAGCTTTACATGATTTTTGATTAAAGATTATATCATAACCGTTATCACTTAATTGACTTATGGATAACAGATTATGCATCAATCCATCTACTAGCAGAACATTATTAATAGAGGGAAGATTTCCATTACCTACAGTTCCAGAGCCAATTATCTTTCCCCTCTGATTGCCTCCAAAGCCAACGTGGCCTCCAGGCTTAAGTTCCAGGCTTTGGAACATATGCCTTCTTCCCGTCATGTGTCGTGAGCAGCCAGAGTCCAGGTACCATGACTGGTGTTTCTGACTTGCTGCTAAAGATATCTGCAACATGTATTATTTTATCCTTAGGTACCCAGATTTTCTTGGGTCCTGATTTGTTAGTTTTACCAAAACTCTGGTTGAATTTTGGTTTCACAGAGTGCTTACTGCTAGTATATTTGATATCATGTGTGTGACCATACACAAAATGTGAATTCAGAGGAGTGTGTTTAATGGTTAAGTCCATGACATTCTTTGGTGTAGGAACCTTACCTTGGTATCCTATTCCTTTCCTACCGTTTCTGCTAACTCCATAGATCATTGAATCCATTCTGCTTCTATCTATGCTTTTAGCTAGGAACTTCTGGAAACTGTGATCATACTCCTTGATGATCTCATCAGCGTTGCTGGGAGTTTCAGAAATTGGTTCCTTTTGAGAGTTTTGTAAAGTGTTTTCTAATTTTGAAATCTTATTTCTCAGCTCAGAATTTTCCAATTTGAGACTCTCAGTCTTATTAGAGTCGGATTCAAGATTCCTTTTCAGGTCTCTGAATTTAGCTCTAATTTGCTGATAACGTTCCAGAATCTCATTAAGGCTTTCAGCAAGTTCAGCCTTTGTAAAGTTAACAGCAAAGTTAGGAAATACCTCTTCAGTGTCTGATTCTGAGTCTGATTCAGAAGCCTCACTATCTTCTGAAATGTTAGCCATGAGAGCTATGTTTGCCCTTTCATCATCTGATTCTGAGTCAGCTTCAGACGAGTCAGAGTCATCCCATGTAGCCATGAGACTTTTCTTCTTCTCTCTTCCAAACTTCTTTTTGGGCTTTTCCCTATGAAGCTTTGGGCAGTCACTCTTGTAGTGTCCTTGCTCATTGCACTCATAGCAGATGATGTCTTTTGTGTTTGGCTTTTTGCTACTGGAGGAGCCTTCAGATCTTCTGTATCCAGAGGAAGAATATGTCCTTCTGTATCTGGAAGAGGACTCGTTCTGATCAGATCTTCTGGGATTCCTGAACTTCCTTTGTCTTTGCTTCCACAGTTGATTTACTCTTCTGGAGAGAAGGGAAAGTTCCTCTTCTTCTGATGAGGATCCATCAGATGTTTCTTCAACTGCCTGCAAAACTTTAGACTCAAATTTTCTGTTAGATTTTAATGCTAAAGGCTTACCTTGCTTCTGAGGCTCATCAGCTTCTAGCTCTATCTCATGACTTCTGAGGGAGCTGATAAGTTCCTCCAGAGTGATTTTGTTGAGATCTTTAGCTAGCTTCAGAGCAGTAACCATAGGCCTCCACTGCTTGGGTAAACTTCTGACGATTTTCTTGACATGGTCAGCAGTAGAGTATCCTTTGTCTAGAACTTTGAGACCAGCTACCAGAATCTGGAATCTAGAGAACATAGTTTCAATGGATTCAGATTCTTCCATTTTGAACGCCTCATACTTCTGAATGAGCGCCAGAGCTTTTGTTTCTTTGACCTGAACGTTGCCCTCATGCGTCATTCTGAGAGAATCAAAAATATTCTTTGCTGTGTCTCTGTTGGAGATCTTTTCATATTCAGTATAGGAGATGGCACTGAGGAGGATGGTTCTGGCCTTGTGGTGATTCTTGAAGTCACGCTTTTGTTGATCAGACATTGTTTTTCTATCAATCTTCTGACCACTTGCATTCACAGGGTGCGTGTATCCATCTGTCACCATATCCCACAGATCAGCATCATGTGCCAGAAAGAAGCTTTCAATTCTGTCTTTCCAGTAATCAAAGTTTTCTCCATCAAAGATTGGAGGTTTGCCACTGAATCTGTCTCTGTCCTCATTGTTGTCATTGCTGATGTGAGAATTGTTTCCTGCCATTGTGTTTTTCTGACGCTGGATCTTGTACTGACACGGTTAAGTGTTTTAGCTCAGAACCAGGCGCTCTGATGCCAATTGAAGTGGTGAAAAACACAAGAAGGGGGGTTGAATTGTAAAACTGAAATCTAATGCAATGAACAAGATATTTTTATCCTGGTTCGTTTGATCTCAAACTACTCCAGTCCACCCGTCAAGGTGATTTCGCCTCTCTCCAACGAGGTCTTAATCCACTATATTCAACTGAATATTACAGACTGCTTTAACAACTGCTAAAGCCTTCTTGATTCAAACCACAACCCGGTTTGTCAAGGTAACACTTTCTTACAAAGAGATAAAACTATGTGTGTGGATGTTTTCTACAAAACTGTATCACAACTGTGATGTATACACAAATTGAAGCTTAGAAACTAGATTGCTAAACAGTAATAGAATATCAGAGTGTATGGTTTAGCAAAACTGAGAGAATGAAGATTATGGTTTAGCTTTTGTGCGTGTAGAGATTTTGAGAGCATTAGCCATTCCAATCTTCAAAGCCTTGTTTATATAGCACTGAGATGATGAACGTTGGATGCAATATTCTTGATTCAATGCTAATAACAAGCTTTCCTTATTGAGCAGATCTTGTCTGGAATGAGGCCGTTGGAATTAATTTGCTTTCAATGCACAGTACCGTTGCTTACTTAATGCAAGTTCTGGCTTGGCTCATTCTGACTCTGCTTCGCTGCTGATGAACTATTGTGTTTCTTTATCAGAGTGTTGAGCGCAGTCTTGTTCATCAGGCTTCAGCATGTACGTGAGTTGATCATCTGATTTTAACATTCTGATATAGCAACTTCTGATGCTGGTGTCTGAAATCAAGTTCTGATGCTGAATAGATGTGATTTTGCTTATTTCAATCAGAGTATCTGCAAGTCAGAACATAATAATTTTAGGCAGCAGATAGTTCATATATGAAACTTATAAATACTATATCTTTTCACTTTGTTATCATCAAAACTTAAATATAGGGTAGTAGATTCAAACTTTGTTCTAACAGCGTTAACAACAAGAACTGTTGTATCGAAGATCTTGAGATCTTTAGCTCCTAAGTTCGACCACATAGTGGTGGCGATAGAAGAAGGAAAAGACTTGTCGAAATTGACAAAGGAAGAGCTTCAAGGGGCGCTCGAATCTCATGAATAAAGAATGAACGAAAGAGCTGCAGGAAAATCGAAGAGTGATGTGGCCTTGCAGGCACATGCAGCAAAAGAGACCAAAGGCAAAGGAAAATGTTTCGACAGAGGTAGAGGTGGCTACAACAAATCGAATGGTAGAAGAAACCAAATCGAAGGAGACGTGTCGAATCAAAGAAGACCATACCAAGACAACCAAAGAGGTGGTGTTGCAAATAGAGGAAGAAGTGGTGGTCGAAAACCTGATAAGAGTCACATTCAATGTTACAATTGTCAGAAGTATGGTCACTATTCGAGTGATTGTCCAGAAAAACGAAAGAATCAAGAAAGTGATGCAAAGCTTGCAAAACATGAAGAAGAAGAGATGATGCTGATGGTCACAACGAAAGATGCAGATTAAGATGATGTTGGATTGAAACAAGCTCCAAGGGCTTGGAATAAGAAAATTGGTAGTTTTCTAAGGGAGAAGGAATTTGTGAAGTGCACAACTGAACATGGAGTATATGTAAGAAGAAGCAAGAGTAAATTACTTATACTATGTCTCTATATAGATGATTTGTTGATAACAGGTAGCTGTAAAAGTGAGATCGAAGACTTCAAAGGTGATCTCAACAAGGAATTCAAAATGTCTGATTTGGGTGAGATTTCATATTTCCTTGGTATCAAATTCTACAAGAGCAGTAGAGGTTTGATGATGCATCAAAGAAGATATGCAGGAGAAATTCTCAAGAGGTTTGAGATGGAAGAATGCAACTCAACTTCGACACCTGCAGAACTAAGACTGCAACTGTCGAAAGATGCAGATGAAGATGATGTTGATCCAACCCAATACAGAAGACTTATTGGATCATTAAGATATCTTTGTCATACAAGGCCTGACTTAGCATACAATGTAGGTATGGTAAGTAGATTTATGCAGAAGCCAAAGGTACCACATCTAGCAGTAGTGAAAAGGATACTAAGGTATCTCAAAGGAACTTCTGATTATGGCATTTTGTTTCCTGCAGTTGATAAAGGAAAAGAATGCAAGTTAGTGGGATACACTGATTCGAGTTGGTGTAGTGATGCTGAAGATCGAAAGTCAACAGCAGGATATGTGTTTATGCTAGGTGGTGCACCAATTGCTTGGAATTCAAGAAAGGAACCAGTAGTGGCATTATCATCATGCGAAGCAGAATACATAGCTGCTTCTCTTTGTGCATATCAAGCAACTTGGATGGTGAACTTGGTCGAAGAAATAACAGGGAAAGATCATGGAGCAATTACCACGAAGATAGACAACATGTCAGCTATTAATCTGGAAAAGAACCCAATAGCACATGGTCGAAGTAATCACATCGAAATGAGGTTCCATTATCTTCGAGAGCAGGTAGCAGATGGGAAGATGAATTTGGAACACTGCAGAACTGAGAATCAGATTGCAGACATCATGACGAAGGGAGTGCAAGTCGAAGTATTCAGAAAGCTAAGGGTCATGATGAACATAGACAGTTTAGACACAATGAATTAGGTGGTGTGTTAAATTGTAATTCATATGTATCAAAGAAGATTTGATTTGTTTTAGATTTAAATAGATTTGATTTAAGTCTAGAATAAATTTGATTAGATTTGATTTAGTAACAAAAAGATATTTTCGGCCTTGGGCTTAGGGTGTAAGCTCAGTTATAAATAGATGGAGTAACCCCTATTTTGAAAGCAAGTCAAGCAAGACAATTCATTGTAATCACAGAATTTGCAGTTGTAAGTGATTAAGAAAATTTTGCACAGTTTGTGGACAGAGAGAAACTCTGCAGAAATATTTATCTTGTCTTCTTTTATTTGTTTTTCTCATAACTAATCATCATTGTGGTCGAAATTCATCATAGAATTTGGTGGATTTCCAACACATTTCTCTTCCTCTTTGTGTATTTCTCTTTGGTTGGGTTTTGTATATGATTTTACTTTGAACTCATGTATATTTGTTGCTCATGGCGTTATATTTAATTTGCTTTACAAATCTGTGTCAATTGTTATCTTAAATTTTTGCTCTGTGCTCAGGGTTTGGGTTGTTATAGATATATATTACTCAAATATTTATCTAGGATGATTATCTGTTAGTTTTTGGATTCTAGAGATATATTTAGAGTTAACAATCTTTATGGGTGTCTAAGCTTAATGCTTCCATGTTGGTTGTGTCGGTTGAGAGATCGTTGATACGAGTAATATGGATGTCTGTTGTGTTGTTGAGGTTGACTGAGAGATTGTCATCGAGATGATATAGTAGTTCTCTCTACTTTAGGTTAGAAATAACTTAGGGAGTGAGCAATGCTAGATGACTCTGAAGAGTATTGTAGGTTGAGTGTAACTGGTTGATAAGTTTAAGCTTGTGAGAAGTTGATTATATGCATGCTTGATAAATTTCTTCTCTCTAGAGAATGGATTCTTTCATGTTCATATTTATTTTTATGTTTTTATGTTTTTATGTTTTACCAATTCAAACTAAACTCATTAACGAGTGAATTGTCGAATGACATTTCAATTCACCAATCTCTGTGAACACGATACGAGATAACTTATATCACCCAGTAAAAATAATACTTTACTTTTTGCTTGCCGCTTTACTACAGCAACAAAATGGCGTTGTTGTCAGAGATTGGTTCTATTGTTTTCGCATTGCAATAGTTCTTTGTTTTTGAGTTTTTTAATTAATGTATATGTTGTATAGAATATGTACATATACTTGTCTATTTTTACTTGTACATGTTTTGTGTTTATTTTACATACTTGTGCATATATGTGTTTTTTCTTTATTTTCACGTATTATTGTGAATTGTCTCGTTTTCGTAACGTTTGTTATGTGGATGTTAGGACACTTTCTTTAGGTTTGTACAGTGTGACAATACCATGGCATGTCGAGAGGAGGTTACTAGCTCGCATAATAAAGACGTCGAGCTTACGACGTAAAACAAGCATGTTTTGTTTGTATTCATTTATGTATGTGTTGGCTTGTGTTTTAACAAGTTGAAATTGGACCTGTTTTAAATTCTCAAATTTTTACTTTTCAACTTGTTAATTCATTTTCACCCGTTTGTTTTGTTATGTCAATTTGTGTTTTTCCGCAAGCTTGTCGTGTTTAGCTTAAGGAAGTTTGTATATTGTAAAAATTCTGTACATTGAGGTTGTGTAGGTGTAAGTGGAGCTTGCATAGCAGTTGCACCAGTTGATGTCCTATTTTTTTGTAACTAGTGTAGTACGCTCTGTGCCGCTTAGCGTGTCCTGTTGTGCAAAGCCAGTGAATTCTTTTCAATTTTTCGCTTGACTTTCCTTTTTTCCACTTACACCTAGGCTTTAAATAGTGAATAATATTAGTATAATTAATTCTTTTGTTGTTGTTTGGACTCAAATTTTGGTTCGATAGCGTGAAGTCGCTTTTGGTGATTTTCTAAGTTTGAGTGTTTCAACTTGTGAATGCGTGGTAATGGTTGTGTTAAAGTTTTATACACGTTTGAGGTATGTGTTTATCACTTTCTATACTTTAGAATATTCATGATAATTAAAAATTTTACAATTTTATGTCATTCATTCTTTTGTATACTTGTTCATTTGTGAATCACTTTAGTTCCTACCCTTTTTGTGAGGTAGCTTTCCATTGTTCACATATATTGGAGATCACAACTCTTATTTTAAATGGATTTTATTATGCTTAATCTTTTGTTAGTGTTGATTGTATGAAAGCTTGAACATGATCAAGGCATTTCTTTGTTTCATTTTGAGCGCAACTACCTTGGCCAAATAGTCAATTCACCTTGTGAGTGTGTGATCATTAGTATCCATTTTTAACCATTTTTGTTGATATCCATGTTGTTTTTGCTAAATGCTTGTCTATGAGTGTTTGATTCATCTTTTTGTATGGATATTGATTCTTTGTTTTCTTGAACCTTTAACTATGAGTTGTAGTTTGAATTTTTACCTTGCCTTAGAAAGTAGAGAGTATTCACATTATGTTGATGGTTGAATTCAAGTTGGGGAGAAAAATGATTGTGTATTTATTGGTTGGTTGCTATGAGTTTGAAAAGAAATAGAAAAGAAAAAAATATGAAAAAGAAGTAAAAAGAAAAAGAAAGAAAAAAATGAAAAAAAAGCTTTGAAAAATAAAAACAAAAAGAGTTCGAATAATAGTGCTAATAAGTGATGTATGTTGGTTTGAAATTTGGAATGAAAAAGAAGTTTGATTGAAATTATTTTGCTTGAGTCTTTGTGAGTTGATCTCTTTCTTAGGTTTAGGCAAGTTTTTGTTTCGATTAGATTTAGGATTTATCCCTTGTTTATTAACCAAGCCACATTACAATCTTGAAAAGCCCTTAAGATTCTTGCTTTTATATTTTCAATGTAAATTTTTGGATGAATGCATAATTTAGTCTATTGTTTGCAAGATTGTTGGATGAGTGAAAATACCTTATTTTGTGTGTTTATCATCTAACTATGATTATTTTTGTTAGGTGTGATTCATTTGTGAACTAGTGTTGTTTTAGAATGTTTGACATGCTCTTTGTATTTAGCATTCGTTTCGTGTTTATGTTATCGTCGTAGTTTAGTGATAAATATGTTTCTTCGTGTGTATCATTTTTCATTTGAACCATTGCATTTGTTTTTTGTTTTATAAACTTGTTGATTCGTGATATTTTGGTTGATTACTTTTGGTCTTTGAGTTGTTTGGCCTTGTTTGAGGACAAACAATTTCAAGTTGGGGAGAGTTTGATAAGTGCAAATTGTAGTTATTTTTTGTATATACTTTTTGTTGCAATTATCGACTTTTTGTTATAACTATCGTTGAATAAACCCGACTTTTGTGTAAATACTTTTAGTTTGTGTTTATTTGTGTTTTTGTGTACATAGTGTATCGTTTGATGTTTTTCCATTCATTTTCCATTCAAACACGTGATTTTGAGCAACCCGTCAACAAATAAGGCTCAAAATCAAAGAGTAATAAATCATCAATTTGGTTGATATTTAGGTATTGTTATATAGATAATTGAATAAGATTTCCAACGCTTCGAATCGGGTGTAAATCGAAGTTACGATTCTCAAGTTATAGCGAGAACAAAAAGCTGATTTTTTTCTCATGACAGTAGAGCGCGCTTAGCGGGATTTTGCCTCTTAGCGCGGTCCACTGGACAGTATTGCGTTAAAAGGGCCAAAATACCCATTTTTTAGGTTATGTTTTGGGCTATTTGTTCACAACTCATCAAACCTTCATTTTTTAGTAGAAAAAGCTTAGAAAACAACTTCAGAGCTTGCATACGGATGATCCGGGGTGGATTGATCATCAATCAGCGCTGATAAACCGGGAGATTTTTGGTTTATTTCTATTCCTCTTTGTGTATTTCTCTTTGGTTGGGTTTTGTATATGATTTTACTTTGAACTCATGTATATTTGTTACCCATGACGTTATATTTAATTTGCTTTACAAATCTGTGTCGATTGTTATCTTAGATTTTTGCTCTGTGCTTCGGGTTTGGATTGTTATAGACATATACTGCTCAAATCTTTATCTATGATGATTATTTGTTAGTTTCTAGATTTTAGAGATAGATTTTGAGCTAACAATATTTATGGGTGTCAAATCTTAATGCTTCCATGTTGGTTGTGTCGGTTGAGAGATCGTCGATACGAGTAATATGGATGTCTGCTGTGTTGTTGAGGTTGACCGAGAGATCGTCACCGAGATGATATAGTAGTTATCTCTACTTTAGGTTAGAAATAACTTAGGGAGTGAGCGATGCTAGATGAATCTGAAGAGTATTGTAGGTTGAGTGTAACTGGTCGATAAGTTTAAGTTTGTGAGAAGTAGATTATATGCATGTTTGATAAGTTTCTTCTCTCTAGAGAATGAGTTCTTTCCTGTTCATATTTACTTTTATGTTTTTATGTTTTTATATTTTACCAATTCAAATCAAACTCATTAACGAGAGAATTGTCGAACGGAATTTCAATTCACCAATCTATATGGACACAATACGATACAACCTATATCATCCGGTAAAAATAATACTTTATTTTTTGCTTGCCGCTCTACAGCAACAACAATGACCAAACTAGATAAAACTAGATGACTAGATCAAATAATCCAGTCTCAATATTAAAATTGTATAGCTATTAAATTAGGATGAACCAAATGTGAGTCTCTAAATTTAAAAAAAAAATCATGACACCTCTGTTTGCAATTCAAAAAGGTAACCTTATAAACATGAATTGTACTCCATCTTCCTTATAATTTTAAATTAACTTATATAAAATAAACGAACCTATTAAAACATTAGACCTTCCAACCAAAAAGTAAGGGATATGTCAAGTGGAACTTTTGATACACAAATTACATAAAACATATAATAATTAGAAACACTATAATTAATTGTTAATTGGTTAAAGAATAAAATTTCCTTTGGTTTGAAAAATAGATCGTGATTTTATTGTGGTTCATGTCAAAAGGCATAAATCGAAGAAATAAATTTCTTTTTTCTAGGTTGTATCATTCTAAACACATTCTTCTACTAAAAATAATCAATTGTAAAGAAGACGGGGGAGTGACAACGATGAAGGGGGAGATGGGAGACAGAGAAAGATGTAAGACTAAGATTCTTCTATTTTCTAAAATTGTGTTTTTATTTTGGATTTTATCTTTCTCTTTCCATCTGACTTTCTAATTCTCTTTTATTATAATAACTTAATTTTAAAAAAGTAAAACAAAGTTATTTAAAATCCTTCAAAATTTTTTTTGAACCGTTCCGTTTGTAAAAGTAATTGATTCACTAGTTTTATAATTTTGACCAATTTGCATCTGTTTACTAACATATATGATTCAATAACCTGGTCGAACCGATTATCCCTAGGTTTCTGGTTTGGTCGACTGACCTAGTTTTTAAAACACTAGATGGGGAGAAAGAAAATTGGAAAATGATTTTTGTAATAACCTGGTAACCTCTTGGTCCTTCCAACTTGAACCAACTCACCCATCAAGTAACAAATACTTCAAGATAAAATAAAGGGTACTTAAACACGAGCACCCCTAGCAAATTGATGCGAGCCTCCCCATTATGGCATTGTATGGAGGCGAGGTGTCCACTATGATATACTTTACTTTAATCGCTTTTGTGCTTGCCTCCGAGCCGAACATTATTTCGAGCGTCACATGACCCTTGGAAAGCTGAAACCCTTGGAAAATACTAAAAAATAAGACATCATGATGATTATGAGATAATTGTTCTAGAGGAAAATGCCAATGACGTCTTTACTAGAGAAGGTAAATTTAGTTTCTAGCTTTCTCTGCAAGGTTTTGGTGATGCTCGCAAGTATGTTGTTTACCGTCAAAACCTGCCTCGCATACTTCCTCTGAAAAGGAATTGGACTCTCCTACGCCAGTGAAACCTCTGGCTATGGTGTTGAATGTGGTTTTGGAGCTTCGTTTAAGCATCCTCCGCGGGGAAGGTGACGAAAACGAACACTGAATAATGATGAGCGGTGACCGATTTCAATTTTACAGGGGCCCATAATGAGCGCCAATTGTATTCGCTAAAAGCACAATACATGGAAACCTCTAATGGTTAAGGGTTGTAAGAGGTTTTCAGAGTTTATTGTAAGGTTAAAGCTAGCTCACACATGGAGATAAGAAGTTTTGTATATGGTACTTTGCATAATGAAATTGCATTCCCTTCTCAACCTTAGGATTGGCGTATTTATAGAAGTCCCTAGGTCTGGACATCAGACTTCTAGAAATTAGCAACCACTTCTAGGAGTGCATAATTGAGGCAATTAATCTCTTACTATTCAGAAGAACGTGATAAATTCCATATTTAACTCCCTCTTTGCACCTTTGTGTTATAAACCGAGACATGTCAATTTCCACGTTCTCACGAGTGGGGAGAGCCATTCAGAGAATGAGAGGCATACTTAAGAAATTGAAGTCAATCTTAAATAATTGACTAGAAAGTTTCTGAAATAAGAGATGTACCACCTTGCCTATAAAAAAAAAAAAACTTCAAGCGTCCATGAGAAGACCTTCACACTTATACCGATACAA
>CATIWC010002734.1:0-45339 GCA_948472305.1 Vicia faba | reverse complement strand
AAACTTATTTAAAATAAACATTTCCCTTATACCTATTCTCCACCTCTTTTATTTTGATGAGTTTTTAGTTTTATCGTCTAATTTGTTTTTGTAATCTCATCCTTGGTTTAAATATAGTTTTTTACATCTCACTTTAGAAGTTAGATGATGTGATAGGAAAAAAAGAATAAGCCGTCTCAAATGGCATTCATAAAAGAAAAAGAAATCTACCTAAATGAAAATGGTGTAATACAAATGGCATAAAAGCTATAAAATATTGAATTTATAATTGTTAAAAAAATAAAATAAAAACAAAGAAACAACAAAACTCGCACTATGGAAGAAACAAAACAAAACAAAACAACTATGGAAGAAAATCGCACTCAATTTCTGAGAGCAACTGCTTCTTCTTGAAAGAATGCAAAAGAACTTATTTAAGATCACATAACTCACATTGGAAATTTGGTGAACAAAATAGTAGATAAGAAAAAAGAACAATGCAAGATTGTCATTACTAGAAGTGGTAGAGGTGGTAACACAAGAAGAAGAAAAAGAGAAGAAGAAAAAGAAATAAAAAAAAGAGGAGAAGAAAATGAGTAGAAAAAGAAGAAAAGAAAGAAAATAAAAAAGAAAGAAAATAAAAAATAAAGAAAATAAAGAAGAAGAAAAAGAAAAAAATAGAAATATTTCTAGTAAAGAATTTACCTAACCCTCATAATCTTACAAAAGAATAAGGAAAGAAAATATGCAAGGATTCTTGAGCTTTTTAAACAGCTGTGGATAAACATTCCATTCTCAAAATCCTTGCAGCAGGTGCCTATTTATGCAAAATTCAAGAAATACATCCTCACAAAAAATGAAAGTAATTGATGAAGATACATTTCAATTATAAGTTAGTAGAAGTTTAATCATTTAACGTACACTTCCCAAAAAGAAGCTAACACACGAAGAGTAATAATACATGTCATGATTGGAACTGTTAGTGTTGTAAAAGTGCTCATTGACTTGGGAGCTAGTATCAATCTTATGCCATTATTAGTTGTTAAAAAGATTGGCGACCTCGAATTGAAAAAGACAAGGATGACTTTGCAGCAGGCTGATTAGTATGTAAAACACCCCTCATGTATTTTTGAAGAGTTACTTGTAAAAGTAGATAAGTTCGTCTTTCCGATTGATTTCATGGTCATGGATATTGAAGAAGATAATGAAGTGCCTCTAAAACTAGGAAAAACATTCATGAAAAAATTATGAATCATGATCAATGTGGACAATGGGAAAATGAAGGTCACAATGCATAATGAAGAAGTAAGTTTTAATCTTTATGAAGTTATAAAATATTCTAACGATAATGGAATTTTCTTCTAAATCACTACTACAAAAAACACATTTCACCTCGGACATGAAATGCATTTTACATTAGCTACCGAAGCGAGGTAACGAAGGGCATCAAGAAAACTACCATTTTATCCCTTAGTGTTTTAAAAACCGAGGGGTAACGTTATTTGCACAAGGGTTCGGACCTCAACTTCTGCATTTTATTATTTTAAAAACTAGTGCATCATACCTCTTGATTTATCAATAAGACTGAGGGGTAAGATAGATGGATTTTTTTTACAAGTTGTTAAATTTTTTACACAAAATATAAATAAAATAATTTGTTTACTGATGAATTTATCTTTAGTGGGTAAGTATTGATGTATTGTCTCAACATGATTTAGTGAGATATCACTTTCGTCCATAATTAATATGATTTTTAGGAAAGATTCGTAAAAGTTTTGATTGTGAAAAGTAACGATTTATAACAAAATGTAACAATGGTAAATGCTTACGAAATTAACGAGTAAAGAAACATGCCATGATTAGATTTCATTAACCTATTTCATATGTATTTGACTAATATCACATTTGAACTTAGTTATTAATCTTTATAGTCATGTATCACTCTTCAACACCGCTTATGTCTAACCGTTGTTGCGGGTTTTACCGTATTGTTTAATCGATGGTCTCTCAACCTATTAAACAATATAATGACATTAAGACTTGATACAAGTGAATATCAAACTCCAAATCTATATCTAGACTTTGGCCTTTGATGTATGATAATCTTAGGACATGACTTGAAAGATATTTCTCAATAATGATTCAAACCGTAAAATTAACATGAAACAAAGATAACATATATATTTATTTATAACTAGTTCTCATAACAAAGATAAAAATAAATACATACGAGTACGGTTAATTACATCCAATCTAGACACAAGACATTTAGCTATTTGTAACACCCCAAAATCTAGATTTCTCTATTTTATTGATTATTTGTGAGATTCCAAAAATAAATTAGACGATAAAACTAAAACTCATCCAAAGGAAAGAGTTGGGGAATAGGTATAAGGGAAATGTATGTTTTATATATGTTTACACAATCCTTTATATTTAAATAATATTTTAGATTGAAACAACATAGAAATATTTAAATGAGTTTTTATTAAATCAAAACAAGATTTCAAAATTCATATCTTCACATTTTTTAGTTAATAAAGAGTTTCCATCAATACTAATATTGATGCATTTGATTTATTTTTCCTTATAATTAAATTAAGAATATAAAGATATTTCAAGAGCCTTCATTTTCTTAGAAAACATATATATATATATATATATATATATATATATATATATATATATATATATATATATATATATATATATATATATATATATATATATATATATATATATATATATATATATATATATATATATATATATATATATATATATATATATATATATATATATATATATATATATATATATATATATATATATATATATATATATATATATATATATATATATATATATATATATATATATATATATATATATATATATATATATATATATATATATATATATATATATATATATATATAATTATAAAAATTGTTTGTTGAAATGTATTTATTCTTATCCATATATATAAAAAGAAATGAAATACCAGAATAATAATTAATGTTAATGATGTTTCTCAAATAAATTGAAAATAGAATATGATATAATTTATAATTTATGTATAAAGTAATGAAATGTTACAAAGTTTTATGAAATTATTTTAAAACAATTGTTAATTGATAGATAATAATTATACAATATATAAATTTAATAAGTTATAATTAAAACCATTTTGTATTCTAACAGGTATATTATTTGTTCTCTCATATGCATTATTACTATTATACATTTATACATTTAGTTGTAATAGTGTTATTTTTATTGAAATGCATTATTATTATTATAAAAGTCATATTTAATTCACGAGAAAGAATGAAAAACAATTTTGTAAGAATTAACTAATATTTAAAATTAGTTTTTAACATCTATAATTTCATTTGTCGATAAGCAATAATATTAATTATTTCATGACATGCACAATTTTAAGAGTTGTATTTAATATATGAAAAATGAGAAATAAATTATTCATATACAAAATATATTAATGGTTATGTGCATGTAGTCCGTAATAATCTTTGCAATTGAAGGGCATGATCTACAATAATCTACAATAGTCATAATTAATTCATGAGAATGAAAGAGAAACAATTGTATATGATTTTCTTATTATTTAAAATTAATTATTTAAATCTTAATTTTAATGATATAGTAGTTGTGTTTCTTTTTTGTGAGTTAATACCGGTAAGACATGAATTTATAACTAAAAAGTAAACTAATCATTTTAGGTTATATATAAAATTAAATTATCAATTAGGAGTATCTAAATTGATCTCATATTTGAATATTTTTCCAACTAAATTTCATTATTATAACAATATTTTTCCTCTAGAATTAGAGGAATAAAGCTGAATTTAAATTTTATATACAACTTTCCAATTTTATAGTAGATGTATGATGATAAAAAAATAATATAATATAAAATATAAGTGTTGTTTATAATCTTTTTGTCAATAACTATATTTTTATTATAATAATCAAAGAAAATCAATGCTTGAAGACTAGAAAGTTTAAGTTGCATTATTGTGACTATATTTCTTTTTATATGGGCTCACATCTTTACTATAATATTGAATGACATAAGATTGATATCAATATTATGATCAATTAAGCCTATGATTCATGGCACAACTTGAGTGGTTTTTATTTTCCACACATATCATTAATAGACTCCGTGTCGTCAATATGATCCTAAACATATAATTGAAATATTTTGAACTGAAATTTTTAACTTGTTTAATTTTTGTCATTGAATACATCATACTTTGCAGTTATGAGGCCGAGAAAATAATAAGTAATAATGTTTTAAATCTTAATTTTAATTTTATAGTAGTTGTGTTTTTATTTTTTGAATTAATACTGATAAGACTTTAATTAATAAATGAAAAGTAAACTAACCATTTTAGGTTAAATTTAAAATTAAATTATCAATTCCGAATATTTATATGGATCTCATATTTGAACATTTTTCCAACTAAATTTCATTATTATCACAATATTTTTCCTCTTGAATTAGAGGAATAAAGCAGAATTTTAATTTTATATCCAACTTTTCAATTTTATAGTAAATGTATCATGATAAAAAAAGAATATAATATAAAATATAAGTGTTGTTTAGAATCTTTTAAACAATAACTATATTTTTATTATAATAATCAAACAAAATCCAAACTTGAAGACTTGAAATTTAAGTTGCATTATTCTTAATATATTTTTTTATATGAGTTCACACCTTTACTATAATATTAAATGACATAAGATTGATATTAATATTTGGACCAAATAAGTCTATGATTCATGGCACAACTTGAGTCTTTTTTATTTTCCACACATATCATTAGTAGACTTCTTGTTGTCAACATGATCCTAAACATTTAATTGAAATATTTTGAACTGAAATATTCAAGTTTTAATTTTTCTCATTGAATGCAATTTGTTTTGAGTAGGTTTTTAGTAAGTTCTTGTATTTTGTTTAATTCTTCAAGCTTGAATTTTGTTTGATTATTATAATATAAATATAGTTATTGTTAAAAAGATTCTAAACAATACTTATATTTTATATTATATTCTTTTTTTTATCGTGATACATCTACTATAAAATTGTAAAAGTTGGATATAAAATTAAAATTCAGCTTTATTCCTCTAACTGTAGAGAAAAAATGTTGTGATAATAATGAAATTTAATTGAAAAAATATTCAAATATGAGATCAATTTAGATATTCCTAATTGATAATTTAATTTTAAATTTAACCTAAAATGATTAGTTTACTTTTCATTTATAAATTCAAGTCTTATAAGTATTAATTCAAAAAATAAAAACACAACAACTATATCATTAACATTAAGATTTAAGAAATTAATTTTAAATAACAAGAAAATCATATACAATTGTTTATTTTTCATTCTCATGAATTAATTATGACCATTGTAGATCATTTCCTTCAATTGCAAAGAACATTACGGACTACATGCATATCACCACCCATATATTATGTATATGAATACTTTATTTTTCATTTTTCATGTATTAAATATAACTCCTTAAATTGGGCATGCCATGAAATAATAATAATTATTGTTTATGAACAAATGAAATTATATATGTTAAAAACTAATTTTAAATATTAGATAATTCTTACAAAATTGTTTTTCATTCTTTCTCATGAATTAAATATGACTTTTATAATAATAATAATGCATTTCAATAAAAAACACTATTACAATTAAATATATAATATAACTTTTATAATAATAATAATAATAATGCATATAAGATAATCAATAATATACCTGTTAAAATACAAAATGGTTTTAATTATACCTTATTAAATTTATATATTGTATAATTATTATCTATCAAATAACAATTGTTTTAAAATAATTTCATAAAATTTTGTAACATTTCACTATTTTATACACAAATTATAAATTATATTGGAGGACACTTTCAATTTATTTGAGAAACATCATTAACATTAATGATTATTATGACATTTTATTTCTTTTCTTGTATTGCTTGTTTTTTTACATATGGATAAGAATAAATACATTTCAACAAATAACTTTACACCTGTTAAACTACAAAATGGTTTTAATTATACCTTACTAAATTTATATATTGTATAATTATTATCTATCAAATAACACTTGTTTTAAAATAATTTCATAAAATTTTATAAGATTTCACTATTTTATACACAAATTATAAATTATATCGGAGGACACTTTCAATTTATTTGAGAAACATCATTAACATTAATGATTATTCTGACATTTTATTTCTTTTCTTGTATTGCTTGTTTTTTTACATATGGATAAGAATATATACATTTCATCAAACAACTTTTATACCTGTTAAAATACAAAATTGTTTTAATTATACCTTATTAAATTTATATATTGTATAATTATTATCTATCAAATAATAATGTTTTAAAATAATTTCATAAATTTTTTTAACATTTCACTATTTTATACACAAATTATAAATAATATTGGAGGACACTTTCAATTTATTTGAGAAACATCATTAACATTTATGATTATTCGGACATTTTATTTCTTTTTCTTGTGTTGCTTGTTTTTTTACATATGGATAAGAATAAATACATTTCAACAAACAAGTTATATATATATATATATATATATATATATATATATATATATATATATATATATATATATATATATATATATATATATATATATATATATATTTGTTTGTTTTCTAAGAAAATGAATGCTCTTGAAATATCTTTACATTCTTAATTTAACTATAAAGAAAAATATATCAAATGAATCAATATTAGTATTTATGGAAACTCTTTATTAACTAAAAAATATGAAGATATGAATTTTAAAATCTTGTCTTGATTTAATAAAAACTCAATTAAATATTTCTCTGTTGTTTAAATATAAAATTTTATTTAAATATAAAAGATTTGGTAAACTTATTTAAAATAAACATTTCCCTTATACCTATTCTCCACCTCTTTCATTTTGATGAGTTTTTAGTTTTATCGTCTAATTTGTTTTTGTAATCTCATCCTTGGTTAAAATAGTTTTTTACATATCACTTTAGAAGTTAGATGATGTGATAGGAAAAAAAGAATAAGCCGTCTCAAATGGCATTCATAAAAGAAAAAGAAATCCACCAAAATGAAAATGGTGTAATACAAATGGCATAAAAGCTATAAAATACTGAATTTATAATTGTTAAAAAAATAAAATAAAAACAAAGAAATAATCAAAACTCGCACTATGGAAGAAACAAAACAAAACAAAACAACTATGGAAGAAAATCGCACTCAATTTCTGAGAGCAACTGCTTCTTCTTGAAAGAATGCAAAAGAACTTATTTAAGATCTCATAACTCACATTGGAAATTTGGTGAACAAAATGGTAGATAAGAAAAAAGAACAATGCAAGATTGTCATTACCAGAAGTGGTAGAGGTGGTAACACAAGAAGAAAAAAAAGAGAAAGAAGAAAAATAAATAAAAAAAGAGGAGAAGAAAATGAGTAGAAAAAGAAGATAAGAAATAAAATAAAAAAGAAAGAAAATAAAAAATAAAGAAAATAAAGAAGAAGAAAAAGAAAAAAATAGAAATATTTCTAGTAAAGAATTTACCTAACCCTCATAATCTTACAAAATAATAAGGAAAGAAAATATGCAAGGATTCTTGAGCTTTTTAAACAGCTGTAGATAAACATTCCATTCTCAAAATCCTTGCAGCAGGTGCCTATTTATGCAAAATTCAAGAAATACATCCTCACAAAAAATGAAAGTAATTGATGAAGATACATTTCAATTATAAGTTAGTAGAAGTTTAATCATTTAACGTACACTTCCCAAAAAGAAGCTAACACACGAAGAGTAATAATACATGTCATGATTGGAACTGTTAGTGTTGTAAAAGTGCTCATTGACTTGGGAGCTAGTATCAATCTTATGCCATTATTAGTTGTTAAAAAGATTGGCGACCTCGAATTGAAAAAGACAAGGATGACTTTGCAGCAGGCAGATTAGTATGTAAAACATCCCTCATGAATTTTTGAAGAGTTACTTGTAAAAGTAGATAAGTTCGTCTTTCCGATTGATTTCATGGTCATGGATATTGAAGAAGATAATGAAGTGCCTCTAAAACTAGGAAAAACATTCATGAAAAAATTATGAATCATGATCAATGTGGACAATGGGAAAATGAAGGTCACAATGCATAATGAAGAAGTAAGTTTTAATCTTTATGAAGTTATAAAATATTCTAACGATAATGGAATTTTCTTCTAAATCACTACTACAAAAAACACATTTCACCTCGGACATGAAATGCATTTTACATTAGCTACGGAAGCGAGGTAAAGAAGGGCATCATGAAATCTACCATTTTATCCCTTAGTGTTTTAAAAACCGAGGGGTAACGTTATTTGCACAAGGGTTCGGACCTCAACTTATGCATTTTATTATTTTAAAAACTAGTGCATCATACCTCTTGATTTATCAATAAGACTGAGGGGTAAGATAGATGGATTTTTTTACAAGTTGTTAAATTTTTTACACAAAATATAAATAAAATAATTTGTTTACTGATGAATTTCTCTTTAGTGGGTAAGTATTGATGTATTGTCTCAACATGATTTAGTGAGATATCACTTTCGTCCATAATTAATATGATTTTTAGGAAAGATTCATAAAAGTTTTGATTGTGAAAAGTAACGATTTATAACAAAATGTAACAATGGTAAATGCTTACGAAATTAACGAGTAAAGAAACATGCCATGATTAGATTTCATTAACTTATTTCATATGTATTTGACTAATATCACATTTGAACTTAGTTATTAATCTTTATAGTCATGTATCACTCTTCAACACCGCTTATGTCTAACCATTGTTGCGGGTTTTACCGTATTGTTTAATCGATGGTCTCTCAACCTATTAAACAATATAATGACATTAAGACTTGATACAAGTGAATATCAAACTCCAAATCTATATCTAGACTTTGGCCTTTGATGTATGATAATCTTAGGACATGACTTGAAAGATATTTCTCAATAATGATTCAAACCGTAAAATTAACATGAAACAAAGATAACATATATATTTATTTATAACTAGTTCTCATAACAAAGATAAAAATAAATACATACGAGTACGGTTAATTACATCCAATCTAGACACAAGACATTTAGCTATATGTAACACCCCAAAATCTAGATTTCTCTATTTTATTGATTATTTGTGAGATTGCAAAAATAAATTAGACGATAAAACTAAAACTCATCCAAAGGAAAGAGTTGGGGAATAGGTATAAGGGAAATGTATGTTTTACATATGTTTACACAATCCTTTATATTTAAATAATATTTTAGATTGAAACAACATAGAAATATTTAAATGAGTTTTTATTAAATAAAAACAAAATTTCAAAATTCATATCTTCTCATTTTTTAGTTAATAAAGAGTTTCCATCAATACTAATATTGATGCATTTGATATATTTTTCCTTATAATTAAATTAAGAATATAAATATATTTCAAGAGCCTTCATTTTCTTAGAAAACAAATATATATATATATATATATATATATATATATATATATATATATATATATATATATATATATATATATATATATATATATATATATATATATATATATAATATATATAATTATAAAAATTGTTTGTTGAAATGTATTTATTCTTATCCATATATATAAAAAGAAGAAATACAAGAAAAGAAATGAAATACCAGAATAATAATTAATGTTAATGATGTTTCTCAAATAAATTGAAAGTAGGGTATGATATAATTTATAATTTATGTATAAAGTAATGAAATGTTACAAAGTTTTATGAAATTATTTTAAAACAATTGTTATTTGATAGATAATAATTATACAATATATAAATTTAATAAGGTATAATTAAAACCATTTTGTATTCTAACAGGTATATTATTGGTTCTCTCATATGCCTTATTACTATTATACATTTATACATTTAGTTGTAATAGTGTTATTTTTATTGAAATGCATTATTATTATTATAAAAGTCATATTTAATTCATGAGAAAGAATGAAAAACAATTTTGTAAGAATTAACTAATATTTAAAATTAGTTTTTAACATCTATAATTTCCTTTGTCGATAAGAAATAATATTAATTATTTCATGACATGCACAATTTTAAGAGTTGTATTTAATATATGAAAAATGAGAAATAAATTATTCATATACAGAATATATTAATGGTTATGTGCATGTAGTCCGTAATAATCTTTGCAATTGAAGGGAATGATCTACAATAATCTACAATAGTCATAATTAATTCATTAGAATGAAAGAGAAACAATTGTATATGATTTTCTTATTATTTAAAATTAATTATTTAAATCTTAATTTTAATGATATAGTAGTTGCGTTTCTTTTTTGTGAGTTAATACCGGTAAGACATGAATTTATAAATAAAAAGTAAACTAATCATTTTAGGTTATATATAAAATTAAATTATCAATTAGGAATATCTAAATTGATCTCATATTTGAATATTTTTCCAACTAAATTTCATTATTATAACAACATTTTTCCTCTAGAATTAGAGGAATAAAGCTGAATTTAAATTTTATATACAACTTTCCAATTTTATAGTAGATGTATGATGATAAAAAAATAATATAATATAAAATATAAGTGTTGTTTATAATCTTTTTGACAATAACTATATTTTTATTATAACAATCAAAGAAAATCAATGCTTGAAGACTAGAAAGTTTAAGTTGCATTATTGTGACTATATTTCTTTTTATATGGGCTCACATCTTTACTATAATATTGAATGACATAAGATTGATATCAATATTATGATCAATTAAGCCTATGATTCATGACACAACTTGAGTGGTTTTTATTTTCCACACATATCATTAGTAGACTCCGTGTCGTCAATATGATCCTAAACATATAATTGAAATATTTTGAACTGAAATTTTTAACTTGTTTAATTTTTGTCATTGAATACATCATACTTTGCAGTTATGAGGCCGAGAAAATAATAAGTAATAATATTTTAAATCTTAATTTTAATTTTATAGTAGTTGTGTTTTTATTTTTTGAATTAATACTGATAAGACTTGAATTAACAAATGAAAAGTAAACTAACCATTTTAGGTTAAATTTAAAATTAAATTATCAATTCCGAATATTTATATGGATCTCATATTTGAACATTTTTCCAACTAAATTTCATTATTATCATAATATTTTTCCTCTTGAATTAGAGGAATAAAGCGGAATTTTAATTTTATATCCAACTTTTCAATTTTATACTAAATGTATCATGATAAAAAAAGAATATAATATAAAATATAAGTGTTGTTTAGAATCTTTTAAACAATAACTATATTTTTATTATAATAATCAAACAAAATCCAAACTTGAAGACCGGAAATTTAAGTTGCATTATTGTTAATATATATTTTTTATATGAGTTCACACCTTTACTATAATATTAGATGACATAAGATTGATATTAATATTTGGATCAAATAAGTCTATGCTTCATGGCACAACTTGAGTCTTTTTTATTTTCCACACATATCAATTGTAGACTTCTTGTTGTCAACATGATCCTAAACATTTAATTGAAATATTTTGAACTGAAATATTCAAGTTTTAATTTTTCTCATTGAATACAATTTGTTTTGAGTAGGTTTTTAGTAAGTTCTTGTATTTTGTTTAATTCTTCAAGCTTGAATTTTGTTTGATTATTATAATATAAATATAGTTATTGTTAAAAAGATTCTAAACAATACTTATATTTTATATTATATTCTTTTTTTTATCATGATACATCTAGTATAAAATTGTAAAAGTTTGATATAAAATTAAAATGCAGCTTTATTCCTCTAACTGTAGAGGAAAAATTTTGTGATAATAATGAAATTTAATTGAAAAAATGTTCAAATATGAGATCAATTTAGATATTCCTAATTGATAATTTAATTTTAAATTTAACCTAAAATGATTAGTTTACTTTTCATTTATAAATTCAAGTCTTATAAGTATTAATTCAAAAAATAAAAACACAACAACTATATCATTAACATTAAGATTTAAGAAATTAATTTTAAATAAAAAGAAAATCATATACCATTGTAGATCATTTCCTTCAATTGCAAAGAACATTACGGACTACATGCATATCACCACCCATATATTATGTATATGAATACTTTATTTTTCATTTTTCATGTATTAAATATAACTCCTTAAATTGGGCATGTGATGAAATAATAATAATTATTGTTTATGAACAAATGTAATTATATATGTTAAAAACTAATTTTAAATATTAGATAATTCTTACAAAATTGTTTTTCATTCTTTCTCATGAATTAAATATGACTTTTATAATAATAATAATAATAATAATAATGCATTTCAATAAAAAACACTATTACAACTAAATGTATAATATAACTTTTATAATAATAATAATAATAATAATAATAATAAAAATAATAATAATAATAATAATAATAATAATAATATAATAATAATAATAATGCATATAAGATAATCAATAATATACCTGTTAAAATACAAAATGGTTTTAATTATACCTTATTAAATTTATATATTGTATAATTATTATCTATCAAATAACAATTGTTTTAAAATAATTTCATAAAATTTTGTAACATTTCACCATTTTATACAAAAAATTTAAATTATATCGGAGGTCACTTTCAATTTATTTGAGAAACATCATTAACATTAATGATTATTGACATTTTATTTCTTTTCTTGTATTGCTTGTTTTTTTACATATGGATAAGAATAAATACATTTCATCAAACAACTTTTATACATGTTAAAATACAAAATGGTTTTAATTATACCTTATTAAATTTATATATTGTATAATTATTATCTATCAAAAAAAAATTGTTTTAAAATAATTTCATAAAATTTTGTAACATTTCACTATTTTATACAAAAATTATAAATTATATCGGAGGTCACTTTCAATTTATTTGAGAAACATCATTAACATTAATGATTATTCTGACATTTTATTTCTTTTCTTGTATTGCTTGTTTTTTTACATATGGATAAGAATAAATACATTTCATCAAACATCTTTTATACCTGTTAAAATACAAAATGGTTTTAATTATACCTTATTAAATTTATATATTGTATAATTATTATCTAACAAATAACAATTGTTTTAAAATAATTTCATAAAATTTTGTAACATTTCACTATTTTATACACAAATTATAAATTATATTGGAGGACACTTTCAATTTATTTGAGAAACATCATTAACATTAATGATTATTCTGACATTTTATTTCTTTTCTTGTATTGCTTGTTTTTTCACATATGGATAAGAATAAATACATTTCAACAAACAACTTTTATATATATATATATATATATATATATATATATATATATATATATATATATATATATATATATATATATATATATATATATATATATATATATATGTTTGTTTTCTAAGAAAATGAATGCTCTTGAAATATCTTTACATTCTTAATTTAACTATAAAGAAAAATATATCAAATGCATCAATATTAGTATTTATAGAAACTCTTTATTAACTAAAAAATATGAAGATATGAATTTTGAAATCTTGTCTTGATTTAATAAAAACTCATTTAAATATTTCTCTGTTGTTTAAATATAAAATTTTATTTAGATATAAAAGATTGTTTAAACTTATTTAAAACAAACATTTTCCTTATACCTATTCTCCACCTCTTTCATTTGGATGAGTTTTTGGTTTTATCGTCTAATTTGTTTTTGTAATCTCATCCTTGGTTTAAATATAGTTTTTTACATCTCACTTTAGAAGTTAGATGATGTGATAGGAAAAAAAGAATAAGCCGTCTCAAATGGCATTCAAAAAAGAAAAAGAAATCCACCAAAATGAAAATGGTGTAATACAAATGGCATAAAAGTTATAAAATACTGAATTTATAATTGTTAGAAAAATAAAATAAAAACAAAGAAACAATCAAAACTTGCACTATGGAAGAAACAAAACAAAACAAAACAACTATGGAAGAAACTCGCACTCAATTTCTGAGAGCAACTGCTTCTTCTTAAAAGAATACAAAAGAACTTATTTAAGAGCTCATAACTCACATTGGAAATTTGGTGAACAAAATAGTAGATAAGAAAAAAGAACAATGCAAGATTGTCATTACCAGAAGTGGGAGAGGTGGTAACACAAGTAGAAAAAAAAGAGAAAGAAGAAAAAGAAATAAAAAAAGAGGAGAAGAAAATGAGTAGAAAAAGTAGAAAAGAAAGAAAATAAAAAAGAAAGAAAATAAAAAGGAAAGAAAATAAAAAAGATGAAAAAGAAAAAAATAGAAATATTTCTAGTAAAGAATTTACCTAACCCTGATAATCTTACAAAAGAATAAGGAAAGACAATATGCAAGGTTTCTTGAGCTTTTTAAACAGCTGTGGATAAACATTCCATTCTCAAAATCCTTACAGCAGGTGCCTATTTATGAAAATTTCAAGAAATACACCCTCACAAAAAATGAAAGTAATTGATGAAGATACATTTCAATTATAAGTTAGTAGAAGTTTAATCATTTAACGTACACTTCCCAAAAAGAAGCTAACACAGGAAGAGAAATAATACATGTCATGATTGGAACTGTTAGTGTTGTAAAAGTGCTCATTGACTTGGGAGCTAGTATCAATCTTATGCCATTATTAGTTGTTAAAAAGATTGGCGACATCGAATTGAAACTTAGCATTTTGCGCCTGAAGGTCTTTTACTGTCTGCTCGAGATCCATCTTACTGAAATAAACAGTAGAACGATGAGGAGACTTATCGTAAGAAACCTGCTTATGTTATGATGAATGGTAAATGCATATAAATTGATTTCAAGGAAATTTGAGATTTAAAATTGCTTTAGACCAAAAAGGAACACACGTTATATTAATAAATCAAAGCTTAAGTACATCATGCCTCTTTTGGGCTTACAAAGAAATACAAAAACTCTAAGATAAAAAAGTTGTACGCATCCTCTTTGGTGCGATGTAGGAATTCAGGCTCCGCTCCTCGTGAAGTTTCTTAGTAAGTTCCAAAACCATCTTCTCGCTTGCATAGAATTGGGCCTCGAAAGTGTCTCGCTCCCCCTTAAGCTGTATCCAATCCCTTTTTAAGTCTTCGATAGAGGTGGGCATGTTAGGATGAAGGGTAGTGTATGGGACATCTCCTTCCACAACAGGCTCAATGATAACTGGGAGAATAGGGGGATAAGGCATCATAAGGCTTTAAGAACGAGCTCGTACCCATTTGAGATAAGCCTCAAGAGGGATGGAATTCTTATGCCCCAATGTCTTGCTATCTACCTTGTTCAACATCCTCCAAGCTCAGATAAATCTCTGGCGGTGACCTTGATCGTCGTTCTCGTAGTCAAATACCAAACCTTGAATGAGCATCTCATGTGGACCATCCCTTCGGGCATAACCAAATTGTCTTAAGGATAAAAAAGGGTTGTAGGTGGTACCACCCTAATTCCAAGTAAAGGGACATTAGGGAATCCTCCACAATGGTCGACAATAGTAACATTCTCTATAGATCGGGAACACCAATGAATGTCTGAATGTTTGAGTGTCATTAACCTATGTGACCACCTTGAACCTTGCTCGTTCTTCAATACAAATTGGGGAAGATGCAAAATAAACCATCTTTCAAAGAGGGGAGTACAACACATAAGTATACCCCTTTTCCTCATAGTGCGAGTGTGAAAAGAATGTAGGATGTCCTCTAGCAAAGTAGGCACCGGGTTACGAGACATGAATATTTTGACGGAGTTCACATCTATGAGTTGCTCAGGATTTGGAAACAAAACCATCCCATAGATTAGGAGAGTCATAATTTCCTCAAAATATTGCAAATCCAAAGAGTTCCAACAGTTTTGGGCTTTCTCAAACAAGAACTTTGCTAGGAAACCTTTGACACCACTCCTTATTTCCCAATTAGTTGTGATATAAGATGGTTGCAAGTGTAGAGCTTGAGAAATTTCTTTTGGCTTTGGATCTCTTTCTGTACCATTGAAAGGTAGTTGATTGAGAATGGGAATCCTTAAGAGTTGGGAGAATTCTTCCAAAGTTGGCACAAGTTGATAATCGGGAAATGTGAAGCAATGGTGTAAAGGATTAAAGAACTGAAAGAGCACCTTCATCATGTCCTCATCAGTGTTGGAGGTGACCAAGTTTAGTAGGAGACCATGTCTTTCGGTAAATAGAGAATTTTCAGGAATCCTTGATGCTAGCTCTTTAAGTTGAGGAGGGATCCTTACAAGATTGACTTGAATAGTTTTCCTTCGAATAGAATCCATGTCCTACAAAACAGAACAAAGATAAATCCCAAGATCCTTGAAATGGTTAGTGAATATGAGTATGATGTTATGATGTTTATGATGTTATGTACAAGTAAATATATATAAACAAAGCAAACAAGTCCTTAGGTTTAGGCTTGCATGGAGTCTCATAGGTAAGTACCT
Organism: Vicia faba; assembly: GCA_948472305.1. NCBI lineage: Eukaryota > Viridiplantae > Streptophyta > Magnoliopsida > Fabales > Fabaceae > Vicia > Vicia faba. The sequence continues at coordinate 28,769 of CATIWC010002734.1, read as the reverse complement.
TCTTGAAGTTTAGTTGGCTCAAACCTGTCCTAACAATAGTAACCGGGTTCTAAGGAGCTCAATATCATTGATTTGTTTCCTTGGGCGTTGTTTCAGCGCAAGCCTCTTAAATGGCGTCCGGAATATCCAAAAAAACCAAACAACAATGAGTGTAGTATCGAGTATCTACCAACTTCAGACTGCACCAAATCCGGTCATCTCACTACGTTCTAATGGCCAAGTTGGTCAAGTAAAGGTTCTAAAAGTTCATTAGTGCTTCATGACATCACTCGGCGGCCCCGTATTCTCCTTGACTACTCAAGGGCTACCGGTACCTACAAATATGTCGCACTAACATAGCTATTTCTTAGACCACGTCGGTATACCCTGCATAGTTTCCACAATGTATTGCTACTTACCTATAAGGTATCCCAAATCTGGATAGAGGATTCAAACCTAAACAAAGAACCATAATGTAAAGCATACAAGTCAAACAAGGAAAGCAAGTAAATATGGTCTAACCCTAAGGTAACCCCACTTTTAGAAATTATCCCCAGCAGAGTCGCCAGTTCTGTGATACGGTGGGAGAACTGACTTGAATGTTTTTGCATTTGATCTCAAATGTTGCGTTTAGCAAGAGTCGCCATTGACTTTTCTTTTATCCAAAAGGAAAGGTGAAAAAGCATAGGAAAGACCTTTGAGATTGTTTCTTGAGTTCGGGGGGTAGATTATGAAAAGGGAAGGTATTAGAACCCTTTTCATCCATGGTTTTCCATGGGCTCTTAGTTACTTGCTAGATCACTTGCTTTTGTTTTAAAATGTGCTTTGTGTAGTTTTTGAAAGTTTTTTTGAAAAGAGGCCATTGTTTAGGCAAACTTTGTAATGATTCTTGTTCGTAAGAATGTATGCAAAGGTGTTGATCTTTTGAAAATGTTTTCAATTTTTGAAAGATGTTTTGGAAATGTAAGTGTTTATTTTGAAAATAGCAAGGATGTTTGGGTTTTGAAATTGAGCAAGTAACTAAGAACATTCTACCTACTCAAAAGTCTTTCATGTTTATTTCCTCTTTCCTTTGACATTGTTATCTTACCATTGATTTGGTAAGTAACCCTATCTTTGGATGTTAAAGGGACGGGCGTGAGTCATCGTATAACCATGATTAGAAATGTTGCAAGATATCTTAGCATTTTTCTTTAGGGACTAAGATCATTTTGAAAGGCAACATGGATAGCGTCATTGAGGGACTATGATATTGTATTTTGCTTGTTTTTGCTAAGATACCTCACATGCATAATATGGTCATTTTTGTAAGGCAACCAAGTGGATTTACCCTAGGGGTGTTTGTGTGCAAGTGTATTGATTTTCATGCTTGATTTGTCTTTGATTAGGGTTTGCTATTTATTGGTTTTAGTCTTTCCATACAAAAACCCTAATTACTAGCATTTGTATGTAAAGCGATAAATTGCGAAATTTAAAATTACTACGCTATTACATCGTTTAGGGGAGGGGGATGTATAAATTACAAATGGGGAATATTGCGAGAAATTAAACCTAAATAATTATTACAACCATATTGAATTTGAATAAATATACAAAATAAGGATAAAATGCAAAAATGAAAATGTAAAAAAGAAAAATGATTTTTTTGTTGTTTTATGAAAGGGTTTAGTCTTGACCTAATTAAAGAAAATGATTAATGAAAATTAAACAAAATTAAGTTTAAACTAATTAAGAAAGAAATTAAGTTAAAAAATGATTTTTAGGGTTTTTAAGAAAAAAGTTTTAAATTAATAAAAATAAAATGAGAAATTTAATAAATTAAGAGAAACCTAAATTCTAAGTTAATTATAATTTACAAGTAAATAATTTAATAATTAAACTTAAGTCTAAATATTGATTATTAAAAAAAGAAATTAATTTGTGAAAAGAAAATGTTTTAGCATTTTTGTTTTATAAGAAAATAAAATAAATAAGTGAATAATAATAATAATAATAATAATAATAATAGTATTAATAATAATAATAATAAATAAAAGATAAAAAGTATAAAAAAATAAAATAAAATAAAAATAAGTCAGGGAGGTTGATAAGTGAAATAGGGGGTATTGTGAGTAAAAAAGGTCAGGCCCAAAGGATAGCCCAAGCGCTGCAAAAACACAAAAAAAATGTCAAAAAAGTGGAAAATGGAAAAAAGTCACGCTGGGCTTGAACCTAGGACCTCATGGTGACAGGCGCGCGCTTTAACCACTCGGGTGGTGATACATCCATTAACTTATGTTACACAACAAATATATAACACAAATCTTGCCATAAATATACTTCATCTTCAACCTCCAGCAAGAAGCCCTGCAACTTGCTCATTTCTCAACCATTTGCAAAAATGTAAACATGAAAGTTGCTCCATTTTTTCATACGAGTCCAACCATATAAATATCATGAACTATAAATCAAAGGTGAATGAGAATTTTTTAAAGTACCAAATTCTGACTTAAATATTTCAGAAAGTTCAAAATCAAAATTCTCCTAGCTCAATCAAAATAAATGAAATCTATGGACATGTATAGTTTTAGGGTAATGATGTCTACATTTTATCTTCACAAATGCAACCTAACAATGTCTAAATATGAAGATAGAAGTTCAAGAAAAATTTCTCAAACTGGAAATCGTGAAGTGCAAATGGGCTTGATTCAAGGTTTTGCAATGATCAAGTTAACTTCCTCAAGTTATCAGGAAGCTAATGCAATGATTAGCTTGAGCAATGGGTGGCTGAGATGGTCTGGAGAAGTCAACTTGTAGAGCTCTGTTTTTGGTTATGGAGGTTGATGAAGATGGATTTACAGTTATGAAACAGGGCCAGGGATGTTTTGTATTTGATGTAAGGAAGCTTTAGGAATGAATTTGAGGGAAAACGCATGAGGGAAATGAGAGATACAAGTTTAAGGTCAGAACTGTGTATCAAGGGAGTTTTTTGTCCAATTTCTGACTAGAGGGAGTTTGGGAGTGTTTCAGGGTGCTTGAGCTCGTGTCCTAGCTCACAAATAGTGACTATATTTATAAGTAACAAGTTTGGAGACTTGTTGTTGATCAGAATTCAAAATCACAAGTTTATGCATAACATGTGATTTTTTTGAGAAATTCAAGTTTCAAACCCTTGTGTACTTGCTAAGATAGAGTGGTTATGCTTTAAACATACTTGCTTCTGACTTTGTGGACGGAGTGTGATCATAGGGAACAAGTTAGAGGCTCAAGAATGGACTTTATGCAATAAGCTTGCTTTACAAGAATGGCAATGTTAACTTTGCGCCATTAATGGAAATGCAACTTGGATAATAACTCAATTGCTTGGATCAAAGCTCTAACAGCTGTGTAAACATTTAATTATGGAGTTACAAATATGTTTGAGGCCTGAAGAAGCAAAGATTATGCAGCCTAACATGGATTTGGTTCATGTGTTCATCAAAAATGACTTGTAATTCAAGTTTGAAAACCCTAACGTCCTCTCTTCGATTCTCCCTTCTCAAGAATGATCTCAAGGAGTTCTTGGATATTTTGGAAAGCTTGTAATTTTCTCTACAACCCTTATTTGAATTACTTTTGAAAATTCCCCTTGGAACTAGGTGAATCTTGGGTCAGAAGTTAGGTCAAAACCCTGGCAAAAAATGTTGTGATAATAATGAAATTTAATTGAAAAAATGTTCAAATATGAGATCAATTTAGATATTCCTAATTGATAATTTAATTTTAAATTTAACCTAAAATGATTAGTTTACTTTTCATTTATAAATTCAAGTCTTATAAGTATTAATTCAAAAAATAAAAACACAACAACTATATCATTAACATTAAGATTTAAGAAATTAATTTTAAATAACAAGAAAATCATATACAATTGTTTATTTTTCATTCTCATGAATTAATTATGACCATTGTAGATCATTTCTTCAATTGCAAAGAACATTACGGACTACATGCATATCACCACCCATATATTATGTATATGAATACTTTATTTTTCATTTTTCATGTATTAAATATAACTCCTTAAATTGGGCATGTCATTAATAATAATAATTATTGTTTATGAACAAATGAAATTATATATGTTAAAAACTAATTTTAAATATTAGATAATTTTTACAAAATTGTTTTTCATTCTTTCTCATGAATTAAATATGACTTTTATAATAATAATAATGCATTTCAATAAAAAACACTATTACAACTAAATGTATAATATAACTTTTATAATAATAATATTAATAATGCATATAAGATAATCAATAATATACCTGTTAAAATACAAAATGGTTTTAATTATACCTTATTAAATTTATATATTGTATAATTATTATCTATCAAATAACAATTGTTTTAAAATAATTTCATAAAATTTTGTAACATTTCACTATTTTATACACAAATTATAAATTATATTGGAGGACACTTTCAATTTATTTGAGAAACATCATTAACATTAATGATTATTATGAGATTTTATTTTTTTTCTTGTATTGCTTGTTTTTTTACATATGGATAAGAATAAATACATTTCAACAAACAACTTTACACCTGTTAAAATACAAAATGGTTTTAATTATACCTTATTAAATTTATATATTGTATAATTATTATCTATCAAATAACACTTGTTTTAAAATAATTTCATAAAATTTTGTAACATTTCACTATTTTATACACAAATTATAAATTATATCGGAGGACACTTTCAATTTATTTGAGAAACATCATTAACATTAATGATTATTCTGACATTTTATTTCTTTTCTTGTATTGCTTGTTTTTTTACATATGGATAAGAATAAATACATTTCATCAAACAACTTTTATACCTGTTAAAATACAAAATGGTTTTAATTATACCTTATTAAATTTATATATTGTATAATTATTATCTATCAAATAATAATGTTTTAAAATAATTTCATAAATTTTTTTAACATTTCACTATTTTATACACAAATTATAAATTATATCGGATGACACTTTCAATTTATTTGAGAAACATCATTAACTTTAATGATTATTCGGACATTTTATTTCTTTTCTTGTGTTGCTTGTTTTTTTATATATGGATAAGAATAAATACATTTCAACAAACAAATGCTCTTGAAATATATATATATATGTTTGTTTTCTAAGAAAATGAATGCTCTTGAAATATGTTTACATTCTTAATTTAACTATAAAGAAAAATATATCAAATGAATCAATATTAGTATTTATGGAAACTCTTTATTAACTAAAAAATATGAAGATATAAATTTTAAAATCTTGTCTTGATTTAATAAAAACTCAATTAAATATTTCTCTGTTGTTTAAATATAAAATTTTATTTAAATATAAAAGATTTGGTAAACTTATTTAAAATAAACATTTCCCTTATACCTATTCTCCACCTCTTTCATTTTGATGAGTTTTTAGTTTTATCGTCTAATTTGTTTTTGTAATCTCATCCTTGGTTTAAATATAGTTTTTTACATCTCACTTTAGAAGTTAGATGATGTGATAGGAAAAAAAGAATAAGCCGTCTCAAATGGAATTCATAAAAGAAAAAGAAATCCACCAAAATGAAAATGGTGTAATACAAATGGCATAAAAGCTATAAAATACTGAATTTATAATTGTTAAAAAAATAAAATAAAAACAAAGAAACAATCAAAACTCGCACTATGGAAGAAACAAAACAAAATAAAACAACTATGGAAGAAACTCGCACTCAATTTCTGAGAGCAACTGCTTCTTCTCAAAAGAATGCAAAAGAACTTATTTAAGAGCTCATAACTCACATTGTAAATTTGGTGAACAAAATAGTAGATAAGAAAAAAGAACAATGCAAGATTGTCATTACCAGAAGTGGTAGAGGTGGTAACACACGAAGAAAAAAAAGAGAAAGATGAAAAAGAAATAAAAAAAGAGGAGAAGAAAATGAGTAGAAAAAGAAGAAAAGAAAGAAAATAAAAAAGAAGAAAAAGAAAAAAAATAGAAATATTTCTAGTAAAGAATTTACCTAACCCTCATAATCTAACAAGAAAGAATAAGGAAAGACAATATGCAAGGTTTCTTGAGCTTTTTAAACAACTCTGGATAAACATTCCATTCTCAAAATCCTTGGAGCAGGTGCCTATTTATGCAAAATTCAAGAAATACATCCTTACAAAAAATGAAAGTAATTGATGAAGATACAGTTCAATTATAAGTTAGTAGAAGTTTAATCATTTAACATACATTTCCCAAAAAGAAGCTAACACACGGAGAGTAATAATACATGTCATGATTGGAACTGTTAGTGTTGTAAAAGTGTTCATTGACTTGGGAGCTAGTATCAATCTTATGCCATTTTTAGTTGTTAAAAAGATTGGCGACCTCGAATTGAAAAAGACAAGGATGACTTTGCAGCAGGCATATTAGTATGTAAAACACCTCTCATGTATTGTTGAAGAGTTACTAGTAAAAGTAGATAAGTTCGTCTTTTCGATTGATTTCATGGTCATGGATATTGAATAAGATAATGAAGTGCCTCTAATCCTAGGAAAAACATTCATGAAAAAAACATGAATTATGATCAATGTGGACAATTGGAAAATGAAGGTCATAATGCATGATGAAGAGGTAAGTTTTAATATTTTTGAAGTTATAAAACATTCTAAGGATAATGGAATTTTCTTCTAAATCACTACTACAAAAAACACATTTCACCTCGGACATGAAATGTATTTTACATTAGCTACTGAAGCGAGGTAACAAAGGGCATCATGAAAACTACCACTTTATCCCTTAGTGTTTTAAAAACCGAGGGGTAACGTTATTTGCACAAGGGTTCGAACCTCAACTTCTGCATTTTATTATTTTAAAAACTAGTGCATCATACGTCTTGATTTATCAATAATACTGAGGGGTAAGACAGATGGATTTCTTTACAAGTTGTTACATTTTTTACACAAAATATTAATAAAATAATTTGTTTACTGATGAATTTCTTTTTAGTGGGGTAAGTATTGATGTATTGTCTCAACATGAATTAGTGAGATATCACTTCCGTCCATAATTAATATGATTTTAAGGAAAGATTCATAAAAGTTTTGATTGTGAAAAGTAACGATTTGTAACGAAATGTAACAATGGTAAATGCTTAACAAATTAACGAGTAAAGAAACATGCCATGATTAGATTTCATTAACCTATTTCATATGTATTTGACTAATCTCACATGTGAACTTAGTTATTAATCTTTATAGTCATGCATCACTCTTCAACGTCGCTTATGTCTAACCGTTGTTGTGGGTTTTACCGTATTGTTTAATCGATGGTCTCTCAACCTATTAAACAATATAATGACATTAAGACTTGATACAAGTGAATATAAAACTCCAAATCTATATCTAGACTTTGGTCTTTGATGTATGATGATCTTAGGATATGACTTGAAAGATATTTCTCAATAATGATTCAAACCGTAAAATTAACATGAAACAAAGATAACATATATATTTATTTATAACTAGTTCTCATAACAAAGATAAAAATAAATACATACGAGTACGGTTAATTACATCCAATCTAGACACAAGAGATTTAGCTATATGTAACACCCCAAAATCTAGATTTCTCTATTTTATTGATTATTTGTGAGATTTCAAAAATAAATTAGACGATAAAACTAAAAATCATCCAAAGGAAAGAGTTGTGGCATAGGTATAAGGGAAATATATGTTTTATATATGTTTACACAATCTTTTATATTTAAATAATATTTTAGATTGAAACAACATAGAAATATTTAATTGAGTTTTTTTTAAATCAAAACAAGATTTCAAATTTCATATCTTCACATTTTTTAGTTAATAAAGAGTTTCCATCAATACTAATAATGATGTATTTGATATATTTTTCCTTACAATTAAATTAAGAATATAAAGATATTTCAAGAGCCTTCATTTTCTTAGAAAACAAATATATATATATTAGTATATATATATATATATATATATATATATATATATATATATATATATATATATATATATATATATATATATATATATATATATATATATATATATATATATATATATATATATATATATATATATATATATATATATATATATATATATATATATATATATATATATATATATATATATATATATATATATATATATATATATATATATATATATATATATATATATATATATATATATATATATATATAAATTGTTTGTTGAAATGTATTTATTCTTATTCATATATACAAAAAGAAGAAATACAAGAAAAGAAATGAAATACCCGAATAATAATTAATGTTAATGATGTTTCTCAAATAAATTGAAAGTAGAGTATGATATAATTTATAATTTATGTATAAAGTAATGAAATGTTACAAAGTTTTATGAAATTATTTTAAAACAATTGTTATTTGATAGATAATAATTATACAATATATAAATTTAATAAGGTATACTTAAAACCATTTTGTATTCTAACATGTATATTATTGGTTCTCTCATATGCATTATTACTATTATACATTTATACATTTAGTTGTAATAGTGTTATTTTTATTGAAATGCATTATTATTATTATAAAAGTCATATTTAATTCATGAGAAAGAATGAAAAACAATTTTGTAAGAATTTACTAATATTTAAAATTAGTTTTTAACATCTATAATTTCATTTGATGATAAGCAATAATATTAATTATTTCATGACATGCACAATTTTAAGAGTTGTATTGAATATATGACAAATGAGAAATAAATTATTTATATACATAATATATTAATGGTTATGTGCATGTAGTCCGTAATAATCTTTGCATCTGAAGGGCATGATCTACGATAATCTACAATAGTCATAATTAATTCATGAGAATGAAAGAGAAACAATTGTATATGATTTGCTTATTATTTAAAATTAATTATTTAAATCTTAATTTTAATGATATAGTAGTTGTGTTTTTTTGTGAGTTAATATTGGTAAGACACACTAGTGTAGAAATGACTTTTTACATCGGGTGAAATTGACTTTTTACATCGGTTTTGGGTCCGATGTAAAGTCAGGCGATATAGTAAATCAGGGACTTTTTACATCGGTTCTGGGACCGATGTAAAAAGTCCCTTTTTTACATCGGTTATAATATCAGAACCGATGTAATAACCTGTTATTATGCACATTTTTTAAAAAATTGATCCAGTTTTTTTACATCGGTTGGAAGTAATACCCGATGTAAAAAGTCCATTTTTTACATCGGTTATAATATATGAACCGATGTAAGAAACAGTTATTATGCACATTTTTAAAAAAAATTGATCCAGTTTTTTACATCGGTTGGAAGTAATACCCGATGTAAAAAGTCCCCAATGACGCGACTTTTTACATCGGTTATTATCCCCAACCGATGTAAAAAGTCCCTTTTTGAAAGTTTTTACTAATAACCGATGTAAAATGTATGAAATTTTTTTGGAATAGATTATTTATTTTCTGGATGTTTCCCTGTACAAATATAATTTGTACCCATTTTTTCATATTTTTCCAATATCACACAGACTATATTTATGTCGCTATATAGATTTCATAGCTTTCCAACATCACATATATCACATCTAGGTCGATGTTTTCATATTTTTTACAACAAACTTACAAATTGAACAATTGTATTGCAAACTTGTATTACAACAAACAAACTTACAATTACAAATTCTTCACAAAATATACAACAATATTCAACTATTTATAAGTCTTTTTTCAAAACTTACAATTACATATTATTCATGTAACTCAAAGAAACATTTTGCCCGACGAAGTCGTAAATCATACAAATCATCTTGTGTTAATTCTGTTGGGTCATCAAATACCTATAATACATAAATATAACAGTATAGAGTTAATTTTTAAAAATTCATATTAAGTCGAAAAATAAAAAGTAAATAACAAAGTAAAGTTATTTTTAGTACCTGCATCCAATTCTCGGTTATATTAGCAGAGACAATATCCAACATATTTTTCATCACATAGTATCCACAATCATTAGAGTTATGTTGTTGCCTTGTCTACAATTGAATGACATAATTAGTGAATACTTATCATAAATTTAACTATATAATTACAATTTACATGACACTTACATTGGGATGAAGCCATGTAGCCTTTTTTCTATTTCCATTTGCCATTTGATGAATCCCAAAAGAACTAATACAGAAAGATAAACATCACATAGCTAAATTTACTCGCCGATGAAAAATGACATAACTATTAGTTGTCAATGAAAGTCACATGAAAGATAAACTTACTTTGTAATAATTTTCTTCGTGTGATGGTCAATTTCTCGATGAAGTGAACAAAATACGACAACTAAATTGTCTCTTGGACACATGACTATTAATTGCCAATGTCTCCTGTACATGTGTGTGGAAACAGAAAAGTCACATAAAATATATATGTTATCAAAATTAAATAATATAAAACACAATTATATATAAATACTTACCCATGAATTAATGGTAGTAAGTGGCACACTCTGTTTTCATCACGTAACTTTTGTAGTACGTAATTTTTAACATCTTCTTGAGATTTCGCTACACTATCATTATAAATACACCTAGCAGGGTCCATAAATCCATATAATTCTGAAATGGAATTCTTAAGACAAACACGATGAATATACCTGAATAATTTTAAATAAACATTACAATCAAAGTGATGAGAGATATGACATATTAATATAAATTGACTTTAATAAAACAATAAAATTTACTTACGTGCACCAAATTTTCAGAATAGACACGTCAAGCCAATGACCTAAACCCACCAATAACTCTCTGATACATTTAGCTAAAACATAGAAATTAGAGACACTCGCACAATGACTTAATTGTATTGCCAAATGGTTATCATCCATTTTCAAAACCATGAGTAACAATCTTTGAACATCATCAACTTCCACGTCTTTTGTGCTCTCTTTTGTGCTTCCCTTTGCAGCTGAACAACTTCCTTTTCCGCTTCCATCGATAATTTCCAATTTTTCAATGCATTTAGTATCACCTGTGCTTTGTGATAAACCCATGGACTTAAGTGTCTCCATTAATGATTGTTTAAACATCTTACGCTCTTCAACCAACTTTTCTTCAAGTTCAGCTCTAAGTTTTGTTTCCAATATTACAAGTTGTTCATTTACGTCGATATGTTGACGTGATCTTCCAAAGTAAGTGCTTTGTTTATGGTGTTTTCCAACACCACAAACACGACCTCCATGCTCAGATGTTCCAATGGCTAATGATAAGATATCGTTACGTCCATCCGGAACAATTGCACCTTTTTCAGCTTCTTGAACTAGAGAATCCTACAAAATGCAAAAACATCAATTAATCAATCACAAATATAATGATACTTGAATATTTTTTCGTTGTTTACTTATAATTTTTTCAGCAACCTCTTGTGTAGATTTTGATGTGTATTCTCCTCCTTTCTTTTGTCGTGCTCTCTTCCATAACTCATGGTGTGATGGTGGAGATGGACTATCATTATCATCTAATGTGGAATTATCTCTCGATGATGACTTTTCTTTCATAATTTTCTCCTCAAGTAAGCGATACCCTCCACGAGACAATACGTGTGGGTATACATTCTTGGCCACATTATCCTTACCCTTCTGACTTTTTTCCTATTATAAACTCAAACAAGTAATTAATCACTAAATATAATAAAAATGTTATGCACACAAAAAAATATAACTCCTACTAACCTTAAATTCAGGGGTATCTCGAATCTTGAGAAACTCTTTCCATGCGTCTTCCGTAATAAAGTTATACTTGACATATGGAGGAGGATCCTTTTCTATGGGATGATGAATATATCTATCTGTGAGTTGTGTCTTAAAACCTCTCCATCGCTCTCCCGCATATTTAATCCATTCTTTCTTCAACCTATCCTTCTTTGGATCTTTACATTCTGGAATAGTAAAATGAGCCTACAAATATAGTATATGTCATATGTTGTTAATTAGTATATGATTGTAAAATATAATAAACTATTGTATTTAAAATACCTGAATATCAGTCCAAATAGCATCTTTTACGCCTTCATCTACTTCTTTCCAATCATTTTTCACAATACTACAATACTGTCGAGCAAGAGATGCTATATAACTCTTGAAATGTGTAGCATTTTTACCAACACCAATACATTCATAGGTTCTTGCATTAAACTCGACCTTTATCTTTTCACCTGTTTGATGAACTTTGTCAATTTGTGTCATTAAAGTGGGACCTCTAACTCTTCTTTTATTGGGGTTACTAGATGAAGAAGGATTGTCGTTTGAATCACCCATGTATCTGAAACAACAAATGTCAAAAGGTATAAATAATTCTTAAACTTGAATATAGATGTTCACAAATATGAATTCATAATCATATACATATCCCACATTTTTAACAATAAGAAAAACTATGTCTTAGACTTACAGAATTAACTTATACAAAAAATCTTACTAGTCCTCCCATATCCCTTCTTCATGGTCTATGCGAATAGCATGCACATCATCCCCTTCATTTTCTTCAATGAATGTAGTCACATTTGTTGAGAAAGGATGAGTTTCAGAAATATCAAGATTCTCATCATGATTTTCATCACTATCATGGACCTTTCCTTGTAAGACCACTGACCACTTTTTATTAGAAGGATCTGTGACATAAAACACTTGTTTTTCTTGAGATGCCATGATGAATGGTTCGTTCGCATAAGCTAACTTGCTAAGATCAACCAGTGTAACTCCAAATTCATCGATTCTGATACCATTGTTGATATCAATCCATTTGCATTTAAATACAGGAACTTTAAACACAACATAATTAACTTCCCAAATCTCTTCAATCACCCCAAAGTACGGTGCAGATGCCATAACCGGGTTTTTATCTTTAGCACTAGAGAAGTGCATGGACTCGGCCACAATCATTACCCCACTATTTTGCGTGGTACTACGGTCATCCTTTGACTTTGTATAAAAAGAGGTTTTATTAATATCATATCCACTCCAAGTTATTATGTTACATTTAGGCCCGTAAGACAACCACTTAATTGTATTAGAAACACTATCTTCATTAGCAATTCTTTCTTTAAACCACTCAGGGAAACTCTTATTATGCTCTTTTAACAACCCTCTTTCATTCATCTTGGGGTACTTTTTCTTTATGATGCTTTTGTGAGCAGATAAGTAAGGTTGAACTTCATCTATGTTATTCAATATATACAAATGCGCTTGAACAACCACATCAATACTTAAGCTCTTAACTTTTAAACCTTGTGTACCCACACCCTCATATCTTCCATCATGACGAGACTTGGGAACCCCTACAACATCCACTCCTGACAAATAGTTAGAACAAAACTCAATTGCTTCTTCTGCAATGTACCTCTCAATAATCGATGCTTCCGGACGGTGTGGGTTTTTTGTATACCCTTTTAGAATCTTCATGTATCGCTCTATTGGATACATCCACCGTAAAAAAACTGGACCACATAATCTAATCTCCCTTACTAGATGAACAATCAAGTGAACCATAATGTCAAAAAATGAAGGAGGAAAATACATCTCTAATTGGCACAAGATAACTGCAGCCTCATTTTCCAAATCGTCTAACTTTAGTGGATCAATGGTTTTACAACAAATTGCATTGAAAAATAAGCACAACCTAGTTATAGTCTTCCTTACGTTGTTAGGCAATATCCCACGAATAGCCAATGGTAGTAGTTGTTGCATTAAGACATGATAGTCGTGAGATTTTAAGCCAACTAATTTAAAATCTTTAACTGATACAAGCCTCTTGACATTTGATGAGTAACCATGTGGCACTTTGATACTTTGTAAACACTCATAAAAACTTGTTTTCTCTTTTTTAGACAAAGTGTAGCAGGCAGGAGGCAAATATGTCTTGTTACCTATATATTGTGGAGTTAACTCTTCTCGTATACCCATCAAACCCAAATCCAGACGAGCATTAATACCATCTTTTGTCTTGCCTTGAATGTTGAGAAGTGTTCCGATTACACTATCGCATACATTTTTCTCCACGTGCATCACATCAATACAATGTCTTACATCAAGACTAGACCAATATGGAAGATCGGAGAAAATCGATCTCTTTTTCCACACATTTTTCACAGTAGATTGTTTTTGGTACTTTCCAAAGACAACATTAAGTCCCTGTTGTCACCGATAAACTTCCTCTCCAGACAAGGGCTTTGGAGCAACACCATGCTCTTGTTCCCCATTGAAAGCTTTCCGCAATCTACGATATGGATGATAACGTTTTAGAAATTTTCGATGCCCGAGATAAACGGCCTTCTTTCCTTTTTCAAGCTGATGGTAACAAGTATCTTTTTCACATATAGGACATGCATTATGCCCTTTAACTTTATACCCAGACAAATTACCATACGCCGAAAAATCATTGATGGTGCAAAATAACATGGCACGCATATTGAACTGTTCACCAGAATACGCATAAAAAACATCCACCCCTTCCTCCCACAACACTCTTAAATCATCAATCAGTGGACTTAGATAAACGTCTATGTCATTTCCTGGTTGTTTTGGGCCCAATATCATCATCGATAACATAATATATTTACGCTTCATGCACAGCCTAGGAGATAGGTTGTAAATCATTAAGAGAACAGGCCAAGAACTATGGTTAGTACTCAGATTACCAAACGGATTCATTCCATCAGTAGCAAGTCCAAGTCTAAGGTTTCTCGAATCTTTGCCAAAATTTGGAAACAAAGAATCTATTTTCTTCCATTGCAAAGAATCGGCTACATGACGAATTTGTCCATCATATTTTCTTTCTTCTGCATGCCATCTAAGATTCTTTGCATCATCTGCATTGGCGAATAATCTCTTGAACCTTGAAATTATTGGTAGGTACCATACGACTTTCGCAGGAGGACCCTTTTTGACCACCTCATCATCAATTGATTCACCATCTTTCTTTTTGTAGCGTGAAGCCTTGCATTTTGGACAATGATTATACTTTTCATACTCTTTTCTGTATAATATGCAATCATTAGGGCATGCATGTATCTTTTCATACTCCAAACCCATCGGACACAATATTTTATTCGCCTCGTAATAACGACTTGGCATTACATTACCTTCTGGAAGCATTTTGGTCAACAATTCAAGCAACTCGGTAAAACTTTTGTCAGTCCACCCATTCTTTGCCTTCAGATTAAATAATTTTAACACGGCTGATAGACGTGTAAATTTTTTGCATCCCGTGTACAATGGTTTATCTTTGTCATTTCATAAAGTATCATACGCATGTGCCCTCTTAAACGAATCTTGTCCAATATCACGCAACATGTCTTCTAGACGATCATCCATTTCTACACTAACATCATCTATTTGAGACACGTTTGACTTTGCTACTACTTCACCGTGCCATATCCATTTTGTATAACTTTTACAAATCCCTACACAAATTAGATGATCCATGATTTCTTTCTTACTATGTTTTGGTTCTTTATTTGCACAACGAACACATGGACAGAGAAAAAGCGTAGGAAGACTTTTGTCAGCATTAATTTCAGCAAACTGTAGAAATTCCATCACTCCATGTTCGTACTCGTCACTTAATCGATTAGCTCTCATCCAACTACGATCCATAACTATGTTCACACGGAGGAAGGTTTGACGAACGGTGTGCCCGCGGCTGCGCTACTTCACAGAGATTCTGAGATTGCAAGTTGCGCTGCTTCGCGGAGAAAGCAAAATATAATCAAATTTCAATGGCAAGGTGATAATCTATTAAGATTTCAAAACTTGAAACTCAAGTCTACAAAACTTTTTATTGAGAAAAAAGGTGCTACTTATCAAGTTGATGGAAATATTGAGGAGTGCAACATACAACATTCATATGCAATATGTAAGGGTGATTTTGAACTATTTAAAACATCATCAAATTGTCAAGTTATATTTTTAAAATCATTATGTCAAGTTTTGTGATATTTGTAGTTAGAATCAAGGCAGTAGGATTTGGCTGTAAATTATTATTATAATACTAAAAGGACGCAACATATAAATATTGTGATGTTGAAATAATTTATTTTGGTCCTTTCTTTTTTCATTATAGTAGAAACCCGGTTCCCCTATAGGTACAACCCAAAATTCAAAAATAACACGCAGAAACCAGTTCCCCTATAGGTACAACCCGGTTCCTGGTACAAATTCCAAGGAAGTGATTTTTGAACAAGTTTGAAACCCGGTTCCCTGTTAGGTAGGAACCGGTTCCTGCAACTTTATTTTCAAAAACTCCTTTTGAAACAGATCTCAAACAGAGTATTATTTCAAATAAGTGAAGAATGTGACTTACAGTTGAAACGGCGAGCGAGAAAGGGCGTGAACACGAACGGAAACCACTGCGGTCGAAGAGGACGACCGGAAACGGCAGTCAAAGAGGAAGACCGGAAACGGCGGCCGAAATGGTGGTCAAAGAATATTACCGAATCAGAATCGGGCGGGCATAAGGCAGTCGCGGTGGCAATCGAAATCGGGCGGGGTTGAGGAAGACGGAATCGGAATCGGAAGCGACCATAATCGGAAACACGAACAGGGGAAAATGGAGTTGTAATTTTTCTACTGTTTGGGAAATGTTTGGGAAATAAGGGTTTGGCACCTATTACATCGGTGCATTGTAATACTCGATGTAAGGGTTGGATGGCTATTACATCAGTGCATTGTAATACCCGATGTAAGGGTTGACAAGCTTTTTTTTTTTTTACAACCCATAATTCAAAAATAACACGCAGGAACCGGTTCCCCTATAGGTACAACCCGGTTCCTCGTACAAATTCCAAGGAAATGATTTTTGAACAAGTTTGGAACCCGGTTCCCTGTTAGGTAGGAACCGGTTCCTGAAGCTTTTTTTCTGACTTTTTTTTACAATGCACCTATTACATCGGTGCATTGTAATACCCGATGTAATAAGTTGCAAAAAAATTAATTTATTCTTTAATTTATTTTTTATATTAATATCTATTGTGAAGATATTACATCGGTTTTTAGTCAACCGATGTAATATGTTGCATGTTTTTTATTAATATTTCAACTACCTTGTTTCTTATTTACAAAAATGCCACCGTATTTTTTTCTGAAAACTTTTTACATCGGTGGATGCGTTTGCCCGATGTAATAGGTAGCGAAATATATTTTTTTTCATATTTTTTATATCATTGAAAATAAATACCTAATGTAAAAAGTTTGTTAATTGTATTTTTTACATCATATATTTTGATACCCGATGTAAAAACCTTTTCACAAATGTCTTTTTTTAGTAGTGACATGAATTTATAAATAAAAAGGAAACTAATCATTTTAGGTTATATATAAAATTAAATTATCAATTAGGAATATCTAAATTGATCTCATATTTGAATATTTTTCCAACTAAATTTCATTATTATAACAACTTTTTTCCTATAGAATTAGAGGAATAAAGCTGAATTTTAATTTTATATACAACTTTCCAATTTTATAGTAGATGTATCATGATAAAAAAATAATATAATATAAAATATAAGTGTTGTTTATAATCTTTTTGACAATAACTATATTTTTATTATAATAATCAAAGAAAATCAATGCTTGAAGACTAGAAAATTTAAGTTTCATTATTGTGACTATATTTTTTTTATATGGGTTTACATCTTTACTATAATACTGAATGACATAAGATTGATAGCAATATTTGGATCAAATAAGTCTATGATTCATGGCACAACTTGAGTGGTTTTTATTTTGCACACATATCATTAGTAGACTTCTTGTTGTCAACATGATCCTATACATTTAATTGAAATATTTTGAACTGAAATATTCAACTTGTTTAATTTTCCTCATTGAATACAATTTGTTTTGAGT
Organism: Vicia faba; assembly: GCA_948472305.1. Classification (NCBI taxonomy): domain Eukaryota; kingdom Viridiplantae; phylum Streptophyta; class Magnoliopsida; order Fabales; family Fabaceae; genus Vicia; species Vicia faba. The sequence continues at coordinate 10,849 of CATIWC010002734.1, read as the reverse complement.
AAGTTTTGAGTAAGTTCTTGTATTTTGTTGATTTCTTCAAGCTTGAATTTTGTTTGATTATTATAATAAAAATATAGTTATTGTTAAAAAATTCTAAACAATACTTATATTTTATGTTATATTCTTTTTTTTATCATCATACATCTACTATAAAATTGTAAAAGTTGAATATAAAATTAAAATTCATCTTTATTCCTCTAACTCTAGAGGAAAAATGTTGTGATAATAATGAAATTTAATTGAAAAAATGTTCAAATATGAGATCAATTTAGATATTCCTATTTGATAATTTAATTTTAAATTTAACCTAAAACGATTAGTTTACTTTCATTTATAAATTCTTATTAATTCGAAACATAAAAACACAATAACTATATCATTAAAATTAAGATTTAAAAAATTAATTTTAAATAACAAGAAAATCATATACAGTTGTTTCTTTTTAATTCTCATGAATTAGTTATGACCATTGTAGATCATTTCCTTCAATTGCAAAGAACATTACGGACTACATGCATATCACCACCCATATATTATGTATATGAATACTTTATTTTTCATTTTTCATGTATTAAATATAACTCCTTAAATTGGGCATGTCATGAAATAATAATAATTATTGTTTATGAACAAATGAAATTATATACGTTAAAAACTAATTTTAAATATTAGATAATTCTTACAAAATTGTTTTTCATTCTTTCTCATGAATTAAATATGACTTTTATAATAATAATAATAATAATAATAATAATAATAATAATAATAATAATAATAATAATAATAATAATAATAATAATAATAATAATAATAATAATAATAATAATAATAATAATAATAATAATGCATTTCAATAAAAAACACTATTACAACTAAATGTATAATATAACTTTTATAATAATATTAATAATGCATATAAGATAATCAATAATATACCTGTTAAAATACAAAATGGTTTTAATTATACCTTATTAAATTTATATATTGTATAATTATTATCTATCAAATAACAATTGTTTTAAAATAATTTCATAAAATTTTGTAACATCTCACTATTTTATACACAAATTATAAATTATATCGGAGGACACTTTCATTTTATTTGAGAAACATCATTAACATTAATGATTATTCCGACATTTTATTTCTTTTCTTGTATTGCTTGTTTTTTTACATATGGATAAGAATAAATACATTTCATCAAACAACTTTTATACCTGTTAAAATACAAAATGGTTTTAATTATACCTTATTAAATTTATATATTGTATAATTATTATCTATCAAATAACAATTGTTTTAAAATAATTTCATAATATTTTGTAACATTTCACTATTTTATACACAAATTATAAATTATATCGGAGGACACTTTCATTTTATTTGAGAAACATCATTAACATTAATGATTATTCTGACATTTTATTTATTTTCTTGTGTTGCTAGTTTTTTTTGAATATGGATAAGAATAAATACATTTCAACAAACAACTTTTATATATATATATATATATATATATATATATATATATATATATATATATATATATATATATATATATATATATATATATATATATATATATATATATATATATATATATATATATATATATATATATATATATATATATATATATATATATATATATATATATATATATATATATATATATATATATATTTGTTTATTTTCTAAGAAAATGAATGCTCTTGAAATATCTTTACATTCTTAATTTAACTATAAAGAAAAATATATCAAATGCATCAATATTAGTATTTATGGAAACTCTTTATTAACTAAAAAATATGAAGATATGAATTTTAAAATCTTGTCTTGATTTAATAAAAACTCAATTAAATATTTCTCTGTTGTTTAAATATAAAATTTTATTTAAATATAAAAGATTGTGTAAACTTATTTAAAATAAACATTTCCCTTATACCTATTCTCCACCTCTTTAATTTTGATGAGTTTTTAGTTTTATCGTCTAATTTGTTTTTGTAATCTCATCCTTGGTTTAAATATAGTTTTTTAAATCTCACTTTAGAAGTTAGATGATGTGATAGGAAAAAAAGAATAAGCCGTCTCAAATAGCATTCATAAAAGAAAAAGAAATCCACCAAAATGAAAATGGTATAATACAAATGGCATAAAAGCTATAAAATACTGAATTTATAATTTTTTTAAAAATAAAATAAAAACAAAGAAACAATCAAAACTCGCACTATGGAAGAAACAAAACAAAACAAAACAACTATGAAAGAAACTCACACTCTATTTCTGAGAGCAACTGCTTCTTCTTAAAAGAATACAAAAGAACTTATTTAAGAGCTCATAACTCACATTGGAAATTTGTTGAACAAAATAGTAGATAAGAAAAAAGAACAATGCAAGATTGTCATTACCAGAAGTGGTAGAGGTGGTAACACAAGAAGAAAAAAAAGAGAAAGAAGAAAAAGAAATAAAAAAAGAGGAGAAGAAAATGAGTAGAAAAAGAAGAAAAGAAAGAAAATAAAAAGAAAGAAAATAAAAAAGAAAGAAAATAAAAAAGAACAAAAAGAAAAAAATAGAAATATTTCTAGTAAAGAATTTACCTAACCCTCATAATCTTACAAAAGAATAAGGAAAGACAATATGCAAGGATTCTTGAGCTTTTTAAACAGCTGTGGATAAACATTCCATTCTCAAAATCCTTGGAGCAGGTGCCTATTTATGCAAAATTCAAGAAATACATCCTCACAAAAAATGAAAGTAATTGATGAAGATACATTTCAATTATAAGTTAGTAGAAGTTTAATCATTTAACGTACACTTCCCAAAAAGAAGCTAACACACGAAGAGTAATAATACATGTCATGATTGGAACTGTTAGTGTTGTAAAAGTGCTCATTGACTTGGGAGCTAGTATCAATCTTATGCCATTATTAGTTGTTAAAAAGATTCGCGACCTCGAATTGAAAAAGACAAGGATGACTTTGCAGCAGGCAGATTAGTATGTAAAACACCCCTCATGTATTTTTGAAGAGTTACTAGTAAAAGTAGATAAGTTCGTCTTTCCGATTGATTTCATTGTCATGGATATTGAAGAAGATAATGAAGTGCCTCTAAAACTAGGAAAAACATCATGAAAAAAACATGAATCATGATCAATGTGGACAATGGGAAAATGAAGGTCACAATGCATAATGAAGAAGTAAGTTTTAATCTTTATGAAGTTATAAAATATTCTAAGGATAATGGAATTTTCTTCTAAATCACTACTACAAAAAACACATTTCACCTCGGACATGAAATGTATTTTACATTAGCTACCGAAGCGAGGTAACAAAAGGCATCATGAAAACTACCCCTTTAACCCTTAGTGTTTTAAAAACCGAGGGGTAACGTTATTTACACAAGGCTTCGGACCTCAACTTCTGCATTTTATTATTTTAAAAACTAGTGCATCATACCTCTTGATTTATCAATAAGACTGAGGGGTAAGATAGATGGATTTTTTTATAAGTTGTTAAATTTTTTACACAAAATATAAATAAAATAATTTGTTTACTGATGAATTTCTCTTTAGTGGGTAAGTATTGATGTATTGTCTCAACATGATTTAGTGAGATATCACTTTCGTCCATAATTAATATGATTTTTAGGAAAGATTCATAAAAGTTTTGATTGTGAAAAGTAACGATTTATAACAAAATGTAACAATGGTAAATGCTTACGAAATTAACGAGTAAAGAAACATGCCATGATTAGATTTCATTAACCTATTTCATATGTATTTGACTAATATCACATTTGAACTTAGTTATTAATCTTTATAGTCATGTATCACTCTTCAACACCGCTTATGTCTAACCGTTGTTGCGGGTTTTACCGTATTGTTTAATCGATGGTCTCTCAATCTATTAAATAATATAATGACATTAAGACTTGATACAAGTGAATATCAAACTCCAAATCTATATCTAGACTTAGGTCTTTGATGTATGATGATCTTAGGACATGACTTGAAAGATATTTCTCAATAATGATTCAAACCGTAAAATTAACATGAAACAAAGATAACATATATATTCACTACGCCAAATAAGCTATTTAATAGCGCTTTTTTTTTGTTTTTGATAGCGCTTAAAAGTGCTATTAACCGCGCCACTATTGTAAATATTTCTTATTTAATAGCACTTTAAAAGCGCTATTAAAGTACCAATTTATAATAGCGTTTTAATTAAAGTGATATCAAAGTCAGTATTTTGCATGTTTTTTGTTTGTTTTTTTATAGCACTCTAAACAAAAAGCGCTAATATATAACATATGTTTGATAGCGCTTTCAAATAAAGTGCTAATAAATGGTACATATTTGGTACAATATTTTTAATAAGTACAGTACAATATTTTTTCTTACACAATAATTTTTTTTGGTGTAAATATAAAATAACTATATTCAATTCAACACAAATAACGCTTTAAGTTACTCATTGCATATATATTATGATCCATCAAATACCAAATAACATTTTAAATTACCAAATCCTATTGTTCCCAAATATCATAACATATAGAATATTAAGAGGGCGTTTGCATAGCCAAATTTGTAGATGCCCATCTATGAGTACTTCAATCCAAATCCAAAAACATACAATCAAATTCTCTAAACAAAACACCAAAAAAATAAGAAAGGATAACAAAACAATCCCATGTAGTAACCACCTTCATGATCCAAAAGCGTTGAACTCATAGATACAATCACTAATTAGGCAAAATAATTGCTTCTTGTTTTCCTGTATCATAGAAGGAATATTGATTATGTATTGTACAATAAAAACTAATTCAACATATAAAGAATAATCAAACATTTAATATGGGTCTAACAAGAAGCGCATAAAATAAGGAATGATTATTATAAACTAATAACAATAAATCGATATAACTAATGCAATAATTGAACTAATTAAGTCTAACAAGAACATGACTTGTAAATATATAGACCACAATTTCCATTATTAGATGCATATAAACACTAAACAGAATATAATTCAAATTCTCAAAATATACATAAACACTTAATTGTGTGTAACTTTCTTTTCATGATCCAGAACTAGATATCAAACACCTTACAATTGTTACTACGAATATCTAAAAATTTCAAGTAGAAACGGAAAACTATAAATCAATCATACAATAAGATATAAGTCATTTTTCCGTATTTTCCTATTTCAAAATTTAAATTCGAGACCAAGAAAGAACACTCAGTACCTCTGTGCCATATCTTCTAAACCAATAAAATACTAAAATCATTTATACGACAACTCTAAATCCAACTCATCATACACACCTTCATCATACACATGCAGGTAATATATGCTAAAATGGAAATATTAGATTAATCATTAAATGAGTTTTAATATTAATTCTAGGCGAGTCAAAAACAAACAAAGAAACACTAGGAAATTTACTTCACAGGTATATATTTCTTACAGACCACTGGTATCCAAGATTGAACTATGAATCAAATATCAGATTTGGAATGATATTTGGTAAAAGAAGATTTGGCTACTAAAGAAAGGAATCCCGTCATAAACTAAGAAAATATGAGTCTAATCCTAAACTAAATTAAGACAAAAAACACCATGAACAAGATGAAATACTTAAATAGAAAATCCTCAAAACATGTCCAGATAAGTGAATACTGCAAATACCTGATTGGAACATCTTTTTTGCAATGCTCACACTGATAACAAGCAGATCTTTCCATTCTAGAAAACAAATATGAAAACCCCCTTTGTTGAGGAGCCCTCTTTACTCTATCAATCCCAAGAATTTTTCCATGTTTCTTATTATTGGACTTGCGGACGATCCTTTTTTCCTCAAAATTCTTTACAAGACGTAAAGGAACATAAGACTCGTTCAGCCAATACTTCTTCCTCTCACTTTCGGGTTCCTCCACCAATAAACAACCGTGTTTAGTAATAATATCCGGAATAGCCCTCCTCTTTCCAAAATCTAGAAGATATTTCACAGATTGTCCATCAGGCAACTTCCTACGCACAATTGCTTTTTTGAATAGCTTGGATGATTTTCTAGATTCCTTGTCCAGTACATGTAGAGGATGGTTATTCTCAATATCATGCCACCTTATGTTTGAGTAGAGTTCTCTAACCTGAAAATGTGGGATAGTTTATCTTGGATTACAGGGCGGTAGATATTTCATTAATGAGAAGAAGAGAAAGCTACTCATTGTGAAATAACATTGAATAGAAAGCTACTAACATGTGCATATGCATTCATCATTCCAATATATTTACATATATCACTAGATTTTTCATGTTCATTCTGGGTTTATCAGGTTAACTGTGACACTCACTTGACTTCATATGATTGCCAACAGTTATTCGTGTTCATTTTGGGATCCTATTCTAATTTGAATATAGCACTCTTCTCTTTTTTTTCACAATCATTTGGATACAGCAAAAACAACCAAGATATTTTCTCAATCATCCTCTACAAGGAAGATGTTTCTTTTGGAAAAACCAGTTTTTAAATCTAAACAATCCCCGTTCCTCAATAATAATAGTTGAACTTGAACTGTGACTTCCTTTAGATATATAGGAAATCCCTTTGCTTAAAAACAATGAATAATAAAATGAAAAAACACATTACAAGCAATACTATATTGAAACTTGCAACATTTTGCAACAAAAAATATATAAGACAACTGATTAACTAATAATATAGTGAGCATCATTTGGGGCAGCATTCCCATCTCTTTATTTATGTACATAAATACAATAGGAAACAACAGTTGCCATAATAGAAAATGCAAGATTGAAATAAAAAGGGTTTTGCTAACTTCTGCCCTAAGGGCAATTGTTAATTAACTCGAAAAGGAATTAAAAGACAAGTTTTAAGTCTAGAACAAAAATCCTTAAACTCTCACAATATTGAATACACAATTTCAAAGATTATATTTCTAGATTTGGTTTCTTAACATAGCATTTGCCAATAAATAAATAAATATAGCAGAAAAGGCCTGTTAATATTTGCCCCTAGAAGAGTTAATGTCTTTACATTGCAATTGCCATTGAAATTCTGATTTTAACACAGCCAGTTTTAATTGAAAAGTTTTGAACTTTTCAGCTTTCATGTTTGAAGTACAAAAATATGCAGTGCTCCAATAATCAAACTACAACAATAAAAAACTGCATATGAGAGAGCATCAATAACACCAGGAGCACAGGTAAAGTCATATGCCAAGAGCAATCAGCAAGTAATAAAATCATACCTGTAAAGCCAGCTGATCAACGCTTGTTGACATCTCAACAGCAGCTCGCCAGGCAACACATCTGCTTCTCTTAGCAAAGTCTGAATTTTCAGGATATAAAATACCTGGTATCTTTCTAAACCCAGCTGCAGAAAATCATACTTCCAAATAAATTCAAAATGATTATTAAGATGGATAACACAACCACCACCAGTGATATACTAAAGAGAACAATTTACAAACCTTGTCTAGCATCCTTGGTAACAAAGGAACGAGGAAGGACCTTGCAATTAAACAACTTTCGAGAAAGCCTACCACCTCTCCACCAATACATTCCCAAACCACCGGTAGTCTTTGAAGATGAACTGGATTCAATATCTGAATGTCTGGCTCTTCTCTTTTCAACCAAGTCATTATACGACAACTCTATTTCCATTTTAGCATATATTACCTGCATGTGTTATACTTCTTATTATGTCAGCTATGTTCTTTAACTTTAGGAATAAATGTCAAAAGACAATGATAAAACAGAGAACAATAATAAAACCTCAACATTGTATGAAAAACATAGAACAGTGATGAAACCAACCTGAATGTAGTTAATTATATCAAAGTTTGCAAGTCTTGATCCACCCTCTTGCTGTCTACAGAGCCACTGATCAAGTTTTTCCTGAAATCAAAAAAACATCCAACATTAACGAAATGCTAATTTTTGCTTGGATTGAAAAGAAGAATCGATTAATTGTGACTAAGTCACACCAAAACAACAGAAGCCTTATCACTCAAACTAGAACAAACTTTTCAACTCATCTTCAACCAATGTACTGACTTTTTTGCTCTCCATAAAACTTCATTCCTCTCTTCTCTTCCTTCTTCCATGTCTACATTCTTTCTTCTGCACTCAACTCAGATGGCATAACACTTATATCATTCAATTCCCACTAGATATCACTTTCGCCTCTCATAAACTCAACATGAGTTCCTTCTCATTCAAAACCATACTCATGGGCTGGTCTCAAATACAACTCTTTCCACCGTGTAATCTCTCTCACCATTGATATTTACGGTTAACTAGGACTAGAAATTGAAAATTGCACACAACTTCAACACATAGACCTTAGTTAAAACTAATTCAATGGCCAAATACCTTACACTTCATGCCACTACTCACAACTGCTCACATCAATAACCATCTCATCTCTCACCATTCAGGCACACATCAATAACACAAGCCTTATCACTCAAATTTCACGAACCCTCACAACTGCAACTTAACCTCACAAACCCTCATTACAGCTACTCAAAATCACGAATATCCGTCAACACAAAGACATCATAACGCTCACAAACAACACAGAGAATCAACGGATAGCAGAAACTGAAAAACGAAATATTACCGGATACAAATGAAGAGAGGGATGACGACGACGTAGGTGAGATGACAAAGGGTTGAGTTCGACGGAGAATGAGATTTGGTTGTTCTTTCTTTTCGGTGTTTCCTCTTTCTGTTTGAGTGTCGTTTGAGAAGTGAATCTGAATCTGAATCGATGGTGAATCCGATGGCTGAAGAATGGATCCGGGTGAAAACCGAAGGAAGGGATGACGGTGGTAAATCAATGACTAACGGCGGTGAATCAATGAAAACCGAAGGAAGCAGAGGAAGATTTGACGGCGGTGAATCAGTTGGGAGAATCAATGGTTAAGAAGAAAGCAGAGGAAGATAATGTTTTTGGGAGAATCAATGGTAGTGTTTTTGTTTTTGGATTTGTGAGTGGATGAGAATATTTGACTCGTCGGAAGTGTAGCCATAAGCACGGAAGAGATGATCCATTGATACTTAGAGGTAAGGTAATTTCTTTCTGCTTCAAAACTATGCTTTTCCTCTGACATTTGATCCTTGAAAGATTGTAAAGCATGGACCAATATTAACAGACACTTCTCCTGATACTGTTTCTCCAAAGAGATTTCTTCCAAAGCATTATACAACACACTTTCAATCTCATCCTCATCAATCTATTTCATTTCATCGGAAAAACAAAAATAATCAAGTACAGTAACAAGTACAAATCCACAACCAAAACAATGAAAAGTTAGGTTCACAAATTCTCACGTTGATATCACCATGCTTGTCCAAATCAACAAAATCAGCATACGGAACAAAGTGCCGCCAAAACCTGGACGCCCCATTTCGCTCAAAAGTTTCCTGAAACCAAAGGGATCTATCTATACTCAATAAAAATTGGAACTTTGTAATTCTAGTAATGAAATATTTTTGTTGGGCACCTCTAATACTCTGAGAAAGTGGTCGCGAACTAGTGATTCGAGGCCGTGTTTGCATAGGGTGTGAACATGGGAAACAAATTGAGCACCGTATGAGAGGTCGCCGGCACCGCCGAGAAGAGATTGTGTGGCGTTGCAGAAGGCGTCATAGCTGTCGAGGATTTCGTGAAGTTCGTCTTGGGTGAGAGTGTCGAGAATACCTAGGTTGAACAGAGATGAATGTGAATCGTCCATTGCCATTATCGCGAGTGAGTGAAGTTGGTGATCGTTGGTGATGCCACGGTGCTACTCCTTCGCAATGGGTTTGGGTTTAGATATTGGGGTTTTGGTGCGGTGGAAAAGCTTTTGTTTTTCTCGTTACCACTTTATTTTATTCTCATACCACAAATCCAAACATACCCTTAATGCGGGAAACCCAATTTTCTGAAAATGTGTTTTGTTTTTTTTTTAATCAATTAATTAATTAATTCATTATTATATATAACATAGCGCTTTTTAATAAATGCTATTATATAGGTAGTCAAATAATAGCGTTTTATACAAAATGCTATCTTAAAGAAGTTTAATAATAGCGTTCTGGTACAAAGTGCTATCAAAATTACATAGTCTGTATTATATAATAGCGCCCGATTAAAAAGTGCTATTATAAATGTGTTTTTTCCATTTTAATAGCATTTTTTTTAAAAGTGCTATTAAATTAGGTGATACAAAAAATCATTTTTGACGTAGTGATTTATTTATAACTTGTTCTCATAACAAAGATAAAAATAAATACATACGAGTACGGTTAATTACATCCAATCTAGACACAATACATTTAGCTATATGTAACACCCCAAAATCTAGATTTCTCTATTTTATTGATTATTTGTGAGATTGCAAAAATAAATTAGACGATAAAACTAAAACTCATCCAAAGGAAAGAGTTGGGGAATAGGTATAAGGAAAATGTATGTTTTATATATGTTTACACAATCCTTTATATTTAAATAATATTTTAGATTGAAATAACATAAAAATATTTAAATGAGTTTTTATTAAATAAAAACAAGATTTCAAAATTCATATCTTCACATTTTTTAATTAATAAAGAGTTTCCATCAATACTAATATTGATGCATTTGATATATTTTTCCTTATAATTAAATTAAGAATATAAATATATTTCAAGAGCCTTCATTTTCTTAGAAAACAAATATATATATATATATATATATATATATATATATATATATATATATATATATATATATATATATATATATATATATATATATATATATATATATATATATATATATATATTATAAT
>CATIWC010002733.1:0-25598 GCA_948472305.1 Vicia faba | reverse complement strand
TTTTTTTTCTCAATCACCAAATTTTAGGTTACTTCATCACAAAGAAACTGAATAAAAAACTATTAATTAATGACACATATTTCATATACATTGGTAATAATTCATATTATATAATGAGGCCCGATAGTATATTTTATCACAATGTTCATATTGTATTATTGTATAATAGATGTAAACAATTTCAATATTTTTCTTCTTCTCAATAACCAAATTTTAGGTTACTTCATCACAAAGAAACTAATTTAAAAGACTATTATTTAATGACTAATATTTCATATACATTGGTAATAATTCAAATTATATAATGAGTCTCGATAGTGTATTTATTCACCATATTAATATAGTATTATGGTATAATAGATGTAAACAATTTCAATATTTTTTTTCTCAATCACCAAATTTTAGGTTATTTCATCACAAAGAAACTGAGTAAAAAACTATTAATTAATGACACGTATTTCATATACATTGGTAATAATTCATATTATATAATGAGGCCCGATAGTATATTTTATCACATTGTTCATATTGTATTATGGTATAATAGATGTAAACAATTTCAATATTTATCTTCTTCTCAATAACCAAATTTTAGGTTACTTCATCACTAAGAAACTAATTTAAAAGACTATTATTTAATGACTAATATTTGATATACATTGGTAATAATTAAAATTATATAATGAGTCTCGATAGTGTATTTATTCACCATATTCATATTGTATTATGGTATAATAGAAGTAAACAATTTCAATATTTTTTTTCTCAATCACCAAATTTTAGGTTACTTCATCACTAAGAAACTAAGTTAAAAGACTATTAATTAATGACACATATTTCATATACATTGGTAATAATTCAAATTATATAATGAGGCACGATATTATATTTTGTCATCATATTCATATTGTTTTATGGTATAATAGATGTAAACAATTTCAATATTTTTCTTCTTCTCAATCACCAAATTTTAGGTTACTATTATCAGTAAGAAACTAAGTTAAAATACTATTATTTAATGACTCATATTTCATATACATTGGTAATAACTCAAATTATATCATGAGGCCCGATAGTATATTTATTCACCATACTCATATTGTATTATTGTATAATAAATGTAAACTATTTCAATATTTTACGTCTTCTCCATCACCAAATTTTAGGTTACTTCTTCACCTTGAAATTAAATTAAAAAACTATTAATTAATGACACATATTTATTATACATTGGTAATAAGTCATATTATATAATGAGGCCCGATAGTATATTTTATCACAATGTTCATATTGTATTATGGTATAATAGATGTAAACAATTTTAATATTTTTCTTCTTCTCAATCACAAAATTTTAGGTTACTTCATCACTAAGAAACTGAGTAAAAAGTCTATTAATTAATGACACATATTTCATATACATTGGTAATAATTCAAATTATATAATGAGTCTCGATAGTGTATTTATTCCTCGTATTCATATTGTATTATGGTATAATAGATGTAAACAATTTCAATATTTTATTTCTCAATCACCAAATTTTAGGTTACTTCATCCCAAAGAAACTGAGTAAAAAACTATTAATTAATGACACATATTTCATATACATTTGTAATAATTCATATTATATAATGAGGCCCGATAGTATATTTATCACAATGTTCATATTGTATTATGGTATAATAGATGTAAACAATTTCAATATTTTTCTTCTTCTCAATCACCAAATTTTAGGTTACTTTATCAGTAAGAAACTAAGTTAAAATACTATTATTTAATGACTCATATTTCATATACATTGGTAATAACTCAAATTATATAATGAGGCCCGATCGTATATTTATTCACCATACTCATATTGTCTTATTGTATAATAGATGTAACTATTTCAATATTTAACGTCTTCTCCCATCACCAAATTTAGGTTACTTCTTCACCATGAAACTAAATTAAAAAACTATTAATTAATGACACATATTCATTATACATTGTTAATAAGTCATTTTATATAATGAGTCCCGATAGTATATTTTATCACAATGTTCATATTGTATTATGGTATAATAGATGTAAAGAATTTTAATATTTTTCTTCTTCTCAATCACCAAATTTTAGGTTACTTCATCACTAAGAAACTGAGTAAAAAGTCTATTAATTAATGACACATATTTCATATACATTGGTAATAATTCAAATTATATAATGAGTCTCGATAGTGTATTTATTCCTCGTATTCATATTGTATTAGGGTATAATAGATGTAAACAATTTCAATATTTTTTTCTCAATCACCAAATTTTAGGTTACTTCATCACAAAGAAACTGAATAAAAAACTATTAATTAATGACACATATTTCATATACATTGGTAATAATTCATATTATATAATGAGGCCCGATAGTATATTTTATCACAATGTTCATATTGTATTATGGTATAATAGATGTAAACAATTTTAATATTTTTCTTCTTCTCAATCACCAAATTTTAGGTTACTTCATCACTAAGAAACTGAGTAAAAAGTCTATTAATTAATGACACATATTCATATACATTGGTAATAATTCAAATTATATAATGAGTCTCGATAGTGTATTTATTCCTCGTATTCATATTGTATTATGGTATAATAGATGTAAACAATTTCAATATTTTTTTTCTCAATCACCAAATTTTAGGTTACTTCATCACAAAGAAACTGAGTAAAAAACTATTAATTAATGACACATATTTCATATACATTGGTAATAATTCATATTATATAATGAGGCCTGATAGTATATTTTATCACAATGTTCATATTGTATTATGGTATAATAGATGTAAACAATTTCAATATTTTTCTTCTTCTCAATAACCAAATTTAAGGTTACTTCATCACTAAGAAACTAATTTAAAAGACTATTATTTAATGACTAATATTTCATATACATTGGTAATAATTAAAATTATATAATGAGTCTCGATAGTGTATTTATTCACCATATTCATATTGTATTATGGTATAATAGATGTTAACAATTTCAATATTTTTTTCTCAATCACCAAATTTTAGGTTACTTCATCACTAAGAAACTAAGTTAAAAGACTATTAATTAATGACACATATTTCATATACATTGGTAATAATTCAAATTATATAATGAGGCACGATATTATATTTTGTCGTCATATTCATATTGTTTTATGGTATAATAGATGTAAACAATTTCAATATTTTTCTTCTTCTCAATCACCAAATTTTAGGTTACTTTATCAGTAAGAAACTAAGTTAAAATACTATTATTTAATGACTCATATTTCATATACATTGGTAATAACTCAAATTATATAATGAGGCCCGATAGTATATTTATTCACCATACTCATATTGTATTATTGTATAATAAATGTAAACTATTTCAATATTTTACGTCTTCTCCATCACCAAATTTTAGGTTACTTCTTCACCTTGAAACTAAATTAAAAAACTATTAATTAATGACACATATTTATTATACATTGGTAATAAGTCATATTATATAATGAGGCCCGATAGTATATTTTATCACAATGTTCATATTGTATTATGGTATAATAGATGTAAACAATTTTAATATTTTTCTTCTTCTCAATCACCAAATTTTAGGTTACTTCATCACTAAGAAACTGAGTAAAAAGTCTATTAATTAATGACACATATTTCATATACATTGGTAATAATTCAAATTATATAATGAGTCTCGATAGTGTATTTATTCCTCGTATTCATATTGTATTATGGTATAATAGATGTAAACAATTTCAATATTTTTTTTCTCAATCACCAAATTTAGGTTATTTCATCACAAAGAAACTGAGTAAAAAACTATTAATTAATGACTCATATTTCATATACATTGGTAATAACTCAAATTATATAATGAGGCCCGATAGTATATTTATTCACCATACTCATATTGTATTATTGTATAATAAATGTAAACTATTTCAATATTTTACGTCTTCTCCATCACCAAATTTTAGGTTACTTCTTCACCTTGAAACTAAATTAAAAAACTATTAATTAATGACACATATTTATTATACATTGGTATAAGTCATATTATATAATGAGGCCCGATAGTATATTTTATCACAATGTTCATGTTGTATTATGGTATAATAGATGTAAAACAATTTTAATATTTTTCTTCTTCTCAATCACCAAATATTAGGTTACTTCATCACTAAGAAACTGAGTAAAAAGACTATTAATTAATGACACATATTTCATATACATTGGTAATAATTCAAATTATATAATGAGTCTCGATAGTGTATTTATTCCTCGTATTCATATTGTATTAGGTATAATAGATGTAAACAATTTCAATATTTTTTTTCTCAATCACCAAATTTTAGGTTACTTCATCACAAAGAAACTGAGTAAAAAAACTATTAATTAATGACACATATTTCATATACATTGGTAATAATTCATATTATATAATGAGGCCCGATAGTATATTTTATCACAATGTTCATATTGTATTATGGTATAATAGATGTAAACAATTTCAATATTTTTCTTCTTCTCAATAACCAAATTTTAGGTTACTTCATCACAAAGAAACTAATTTAAAAGACTATTATTTAATGACTAATATTTCATATACATTGGTAATAATTAAAATTATATAATGAGTCTCGATAGTATATTTATTCACCATATTCATATTGTATTATGGTATAATAGTTGTAAACAATTTCAATATTTTTTTTCTCAATCACCAAATTTTAGGTTACTTCATCACAAAGAAACTGAGTAAAAAACTATTAATTAATGACACATATTTCATATACATTGGTAATAATTCATATTATATAATGGGCCCGATAGTATATTTTATCACAATGTTCATATTGTATTATTGTATAATAGATGTAAACAATTTCAATATTTATCTTCTTCTCAATAACTAAATTTTAGGTTACTTCATCACTAAGAAACTAATTTAAAAGACTATTATTTAATGACTAATATTTGATATACATTGGTAATAATTAAAATTATATAATGAGTCTCGATAGTGTATTTATTCACCATATTCATATTGTATTATGGTATAATAGAAGTAAACAATTTCAATATTTTTTTTCTCAATCACCAAATTTTAGGTTACTTCATCACTAAGAAACTAAGTTAAAAGACTGTTAATTAATGACACATATTTCATATACATTGGTAATAATTCAAATTATATAATGAGGCACGATATTATATTTTGTCATCTATTCATATTGTATTATGGTATAATAGATGTATACAATTTCAATATTTTTCTTCTTCTCAATCACCAAATTTTAGGTTACTTTATCAGTAAGAAACTAAGTTAAAATACTATTATTTAATGACTCATATTTCATATACAGTGGTAATAACTCAAATTATAGAATGAGGCCCGATAGTAAATTTATTCATCATACTCATATTGTATTATTGTATAATAGATGTAAACTATTTCAATATTTTACGTCTTCTCCATCACCAAATTTTAGGTTACTTCTTCACCATGAAACTAAATTTAAAAACTATTAATTAATGACACATATTTGTTATACATTGGTAATAAGTCATATTATATAATGAGGCCCGATAGTATATTTTATCACAATGTTCATATTGTATTATGGTATAATAGATGTAAACAATTTTAATATGTTTCTTCTTCTCAATCACCAAATTTTTAGGTTACTTCATCACTAAGAAACTGAGTAAAAAGACTATTAATTAATGACACATATTTCATATACATTGGTAATAATTCAAATTATATAATGAGTCTCGATAGTGTATTTATTCCTCGTATTCATATTGTATTATGGTATAATAGATGTAAACAATTTCAATATTTTTTTTCTCAATCACCAAATTTTAGGTTACTTCATCACAAAGAAACTGAGTAAAAAACTATTAATTAATGACACATATTTCATATACATTGGTAATAATTCATATTATATAATGAGGCCCGATAGTATATTTTATCACAATGTTCATATTGTATTATTGTATAATAGATGTAAACAATTTCAATATTTTTCTTCTTCTCAATAACCAAATTTTAGGTTACTTCATCACAAAGAAACTAATTTAAAAGACTATTATTTAATGACTAATATTTCATATACATTGGTAATAATTCAAATTATATAATGAGTCTCGATAGTATATTTATTCACCATAGTCATATTGTATTATGGTTATAATAGATGTAAACAATTTCAATATTTTTTTTCTCAATCACCAAATTTTTAGGTTACTTCATCACAAAGAAACTGAGTAAAAAACTATTAATTAATGACACATATTTCATATACATTGGTAATAATTCATATTATATAATGAGGCCCGATAGTATATTTTATCACAATGTTCATATTGTATTATGGTATAATAGATGTAAACAATTTCAATATTTATCTTCTTCTCAATCACCAAATTTTAGGTTACTTCATCACTAAGAAACTAATTTAAAAGACTATTATTTAATGACTAATATTTGATATACATTGGTAATAATTAAAATTATATAATCATTCTCGAAAGTGTATTTATTCACAATATTCATATTGTATTATGGTATAATAGAAGTAAACAATTTCAATATTTTTTTTCTCAATCACCAAATTTTAGGTTACTTCATCACTAAGAAACTAAGTTAAAAGACTATTAATTAATGACACATATTTCATATACATTGGTAATAATTCAAATTATATAATGAGGCACGATATTATATTTTGTCATCATATTCATATTTGTTTTATGGTATAATAGATGAAAACAATTTCAATATTTTTCTTCTTCTCAATCACCAAATTTTAGGTTACTTTATCAGTAAGAAACTAAGTTAAAATACTATTATTTAATGACTCATATTTCATATACATTGGTAATAACTCAAATTATATAATGAGGCCCGATCGTATATTTATTCACCATACTCATATTGTATTATTGTATAATAGATGTAAACTATTTCAATATTTAACGTCTTCTCCATCACCAAATTTTAGGTTACTTCTTCACCATGAAACTAAATTAAAAAACTATTAATTAATGACACATATTCATTATACATTGGTAATAAGTCATATTATATAATGAGGCCCGATAGTATATTTTATCACAATGTTCATATTGTATTATGGTATAATAGATGTAAAGAATTTTAATATTTTTCTTCTTCTCAATCACCAAATTTTAGGTTACTTCATCACTAAGAAACTGAGTAAAAAGACTATTAATTAATGACACATATTTCATATACATTGGTAATAATTCAAATTATATAATGAGTCTCGATAGTGTATTTATTCCTCGTATTCATATTGTATTAGGGTATAATAGATGTAAACAATTTCAATATTTTTTTTCTCAATCACCAAATTTTAGGTTACTTCATCACAAAGAAACTGAGTAAAAAACTATTAATTAATGACACATATTTCATATACATTGGTAATAATTATATTATATAATGAGGCCCGATAGTATATTTTATCACAATGTTCATATTGTATTATTGTACAATAGATGTAAACAATTTCAATATTTTTCTTCTACTCAATAACCAAATTTTAGGTTACTTCATCACAAAGAAACTAATTTAAAAGGACTATTATTTAATGACTAATATTTCATATACATTGGTAATAATTCAAATTATATAATGAGTCTCGATAGTGTATTTATTCACCATATTAATATAGTATTATGGTATAATAGATGCTAACAATTTCAATATTTTTTTCTCAATCACCAAATTTTAGGTTACTTCATCACAAAGAAACTGAGTTAAAAGACTATTAATTAATGACACAAATTTCATATACATTGGTAATAATTCAAATTATATAATGAGGCACGATATTATATTTTGTCATCATATTCATATTGTTTTTATGGTATAATAGATGTAAACAATTTCAATATTTTCTTCTTCTCAATCACCAAATTTTAGGTTACTTTATCAGTAAGAAACTAAGTTAAAATACTATTATTTAATGACTCATATTTCATATACAATGGTAATAACTCAAATTAAATAATGAGGCCTGATAGTATATTTATTCATCATACTCATATTGTATTATTGTATAATAGATGTAAACTATTTCAATATTTTACGTCTTCTCCATCACCAAATTTTAGGTTACTTCTTCACCATGAAACTAAATTAAAAAAATATTAATTAATGACACATATTTATTATACATTGGTAATAAGTCATATTATATAATGAGGCCCCGATAGTATATTTTATCACAATGTTCATATTGTATTATGGTATAATAGATGTAAACAATTTTAATATTTTTCTTCTTCTCAATCACCAAATTTTAGGTTACTTCATCACTAAGAAACTGAGTAAAAAGACTATTAATTAATGACACATATTTCATATACATTGGTAATAATTCAAATATATAATGAGTCTCGATAGTGTATTTATTCCTCGTATTCATATTGTATTAGGGTATAATAGATGTAAACAATTTCAATATTTTTTTTCTCAATCACCAAATTTTAGGTTACTTCATCACAAAGAAACTGAGTAAAAAACTATTAATTAATGACACATATTTCATATACATTGGTAATAATTCTATTATATAATGAGGCCCGATAGTATATTTTATCACAATGTTCATATTGTATTATTGTATAATAGATGTAAACAATTTCAATATTTTTCTTCTTCTCAATAACCAAATTTTAGGTTACTTCATCACAAAGAAACTAATTTAAAAGACTATTATTTAATGACTAATATTTCATATACATTGGTAATAATTCAAATTATATAATGAGTCTCGATAGTATATTTATTCACCATATTCATATTGTATTATGGTATAATAGATGTAAACAATTTCAATATTTTTTTTCTCAATCACCAAATTTTAGGTTACTTCATCACAAAGAAACTGAGTAAAAAACTATTAATTAATGACACATATTTCATATACAATGGTAATAATTCATATTATATAATGAGGCCCGATAGTATATTTTATCACAATGTTCATATTGTATTATGGTATAATAGATGTAAACAATTTCAATATTATCTTCTTCTCAATAACCAAATTTTAGGTTACTTCATCACTAAGAAACTAATTTAAAAGACTATTATTTAATGACTAATATTTGATATACATTGGTAATAATTAAAATTATATAATGAGTCTCGATAGTGTATTTATTCACCATATTCATATTGTATTATGGTATAATAGAAGTAAACAATTTCAATATTTTTTTTCTCAATCACCAAATTTTAGGTTACTTCATCACTAAGAAACTAAGTTAAAAGACTGTTAATTAATGACACATATTTCATATACATTGGTAATAATTCAAATTATATAATGAGGCACGATATTATATTTTGTCATCATATTCATATTGTATTATGGTATAATAGATGTATACAATTTCAATATTTTTCTTCTTCTCAATCACCAAATTTTAGGTTACTTTATCAGTAAGAAACTAAGTTAAAATACTATTATTTAATGACTCATATTTCATATACAGTGGTAATAACTCAAATTATATAATGAGGCCCGATAGTATATTTATTCATCATACTCATATTGTATTATTGTATAATAGATGTAAACTATTTCAATATTTTACGTCTTCTCCATCACCAAATTTTAGGTTACTTCTTCACCATGAAACTAAATTTAAAACTATTAATTAATGACACATATTTGTTATACATTGGTAATAAGTCATATTATATAATGAGGCCCGATAGTATATTTTATCACAATGTTCATATTGTATTATGGTATAATAGATGTAAACAATTTTAATATTTTTCTTCTTCTCAATCACCAAATTTTAGGTTACTTCATCACTAAGAAACTGAGTAAAAAGACTATTAATTAATGACAAATATTTCATATACATTGGTAATAATTCAAATTATATAATGAGTCTCGATAGTGTATTTATTCCTCGTATTCATATTGTATTATGGTATAATAGATGTAAACAATTTCAATATTTTTTTTTCTCAATCACCAAATTTTAGGTTACTTCATCACAAAGAAACTGAGTAAAAAACTATTAATTAATGACACATATTTCATATACATTGGTAATAATTCATATTATATAATGAGGCCCGATAGTATATTTTATCACAATGTTCATATTGTATTATTGTATAATAGATGTAAACAATTTCAATATTTTTCTTCTTCTCAATAACCAAATTTTAGGTTACTTCATCACAAAGAAACTAATTTAAAAGACTATTATTTAATGACTAATATTTCATATACATTGGTAATAATTCAAATTATATAATGAGTCTCGATAGTATATTTATTCACCATATTCATATTGTATTATGGTATAATAGATGTAAACAATTTCAATATTTTTTTTCTCAATCACCAAATTTTAGGTTACTTCATCACAAAGAAACTGAGTAAAAAACTATTAATTAATGACACATATTTCATATACATTGGTAATAATTCATATTATATAATGAGGCCCGATAGTATATTTTATCACAATGTTCATATTGTATTATGGTATAATAGATGTAAACAATTTCAATATTTATCTTCTTCTCAATCACCAAATTTTAGGTTACTTCATCACTAAGAAACTAATTTAAAAGACTATTATTTAATGACTAATATTTGATATACATTGGTAATAATTAAAATTATATAATCATTCTCGAAAGTGTATTTATTCACAATATTCATATTGTATTATGGTATAATAGAAGTAAACAATTTCAATATTTTTTTTCTCAATCACCAAATTTTAGGTTACTTCATCACTAAGAAACTAAGTTAAAAGACTATTAATTAATGACACATATTTCATATACATTGGTAATAATTCAAATTATATAATGAGGCACGATATTATATTTTGTCATCATATTCATATTGTATTATGGTATAATAGATGTATACAATTTCAATATTTTTCTTCTTCTCAATCACCAAATTTTAGGTTACTTTATCAGTAAGAAACTAAGTTAAAATACTATTATTTAATGACTCATATTTCATATACAGTGGTAATAACTCAAATTATATAATGAGGCCCGATAGTATATTTATTCATCATACTCATATTGTATTATTGTATAATAGATGTAAACTATTTCAATATTTTACGTCTTCACCATGAAACTAAATTTAAAAACTATTAATTAATGACACATATTTGTTATACATTGGTAATAAGTCATATATATAATGAGGCCCGATAGTATATTTTATCACAATGTTCATATTGTATTATGGTATAATAGATGTAAACAATTTTAATAAGTTTCTTCTTCTCAATCACCAAATTTTAGGTTACTTCATCACTAAGAAACTGAGTAAAAAGACTATTAATTAATGACACATATTTCATATACATTGGTAATAATTCAAATTATATAATGAGTCTCGATAGTGTATTTATTCCTCGTATTCAGATTGTATTATGGTATAATAGATGTAAACAATTTCAATATTTTTTTTCTCAATCACCAAATTTTAGGTTACTTCATCACAAAGAAACTGAGTAAAAAACTATTAATTAATGACACATATTTCATATACATTGGTAATAATTCATATTATATAATGAGGCCCGATAGTATATTTTATCACAATGTTCATATTGTATTATTGTATAATAGATGTAAACAATTTCAATATTTTTCTTCTTCTCAATAACCAAATTTTAGGTTACTTCATCACAAAGAAACTAATTTAAAAGACTATTATTTAATGACTAATATTTCATATACATTGGTAATAATTCAAATTATATAATGAGTCTCGATAGTATATTTATTCACCATATTCATATTGTATTATGGTATAATAGATGTAAACAATTTCAATATTTTTTTTCTCAATCACCAAATTTTAGGTTACTTCATCACAAAGAAACTGAGTAAAAAACTATTAATTAATGACACATATTTCATATACATTGGTAATAATTCATATTATATAATGAGGCCCGATAGTATATTTATCACAATGTTCATATTGTATTATGGTATAATAGATGTAAACAATTTCAATATTTATCTTCTTCTCAATCACCAAATTTTAGGTTACTTCATCACTAAGAAACTAATTTAAAAGACTATTATTTAATGACTAATATTTGATATACATTGGTAATAATTAAAATTATATAATCATTCTCTATAGTGTATTTATTCACCATATTCATATTGTATTATGGTATAATAGAAGTAAACAATTTCAATATTTTTTTTCTCAATCACCAAATTTTAGGTTACTTCATCACTAAGAAACTAAGTTAAAAGACTATTAATTAATGACACATATTCATATACATTGGTAATAATTCAAATTATATAATGAGGCACGATATTATATTTTGTCATCATATTCATATTGTTTTATGGTATAATAGATGAAAAACAATTTCAATATTTTTATTCTTCTCAATCACCAAATTTTAGGTTACTTTATCAGTAAGAAACTAAGTTAAAATACTATTATTTAATGACTCATATTTCATATACATTGGTAATAACTCAAATTATATAATGAGGCCCGATCGTATATTTATTCACCATACTCATATTGTATTATTGTATAATAGATGTAAACTATTTCAATATTTAACGTCTTCTCCATCACCAAATTTTAGGTTACTTCTTCACCATGAAACTAAATTAAAAAACTATTAATTAATGACACATATTCATTATACATTGGTAATAAGTCATATTATATAATGAGGCCCGATAGTATATTTTATCACAATGTTCATATTGTATTATGGTATAATAGATGTAAAGAATTTTAATATTTTTCTTCTTCTCAATCACCAAATTTTAGGTTACTTCATCACTAAGAAACTAAGTTAAAAGACTATTAATTAATGACACATATTTCATATACATTGGTAATAATTCAAATTATATAATGAGGCACGATATTATATTTTGTCATCATATTCATATTGTTTTATGGTATAATAGATGAAAACAATTTCAATATTTTTCTTCTTCTCAATCACCAAATTTTAGGTTACTTTATCAGTAAGAAACTAAGTTAAAATACTATTATTTAATGACTCATATTTCATATACAATGGTAATAACTCAAATTATATAATTAGGCCCGATCGTATATTTATTCACCATACTCATATTGTATTATTGTATAATAGATGTAAACTATTTCAATATTTAACGTCTTCTTCATCACCAAATTTTAGGTTACTTCTTCACCATGAAACTAAATTAAAAAACTATTAATTAATGACACATATTCATTATACATTGGTAATAAGTCATATTATATAATGAGGCCCGATAGTATATTTTATCACAATGTTCATATTGTATTATGGTATAATAGATGTAAAGAATTTTAATATTTTTCTTCTTCTCAATCACCAATTTTTAGGTTACTTCATCACTAAGAAACTGAGTAAAAAGACTATTAATTAATGACACATATTTCATATACATTGGTAATAATTCAAATTATATAATGAGTCTCGATAGTGTATTTATTCCTCGTATTCATATTGTATTATGGTATAATAGATGCTAACAATTTCAATATTTTTTTCTCAATCACCAAATTTTAGGTTACTTCATCACTAAGAAACTAAGTTAAAAGACTATTAATTAATGACACAAATTTCATATACATTGGTAATAATTCAAATTATATAATGAGGCACGATATTATATTTTGTCATCATATTCATATTGTTTTATGGTATAATAGATGTAAACAATTTCAATATTTTTCTTCTTCTCAATCACCAAATTTTAGGTTACTTTATCAGTAAGAAACTAAGTTAAAATACTATTATTTAATGACTCATATTTCATATACATTGGTAATAACTCAAATTATATAATGAGGCCCGATAGTATATTTATTCACCATACTCATATTGTATTATTGTATAATAGATGTAAACTATTTCAATATTTAACGTCTTCTCCATCACTAAATTTTAGGTTACTTCTTCACCATGAAACTAAATTAAAAAACTATTAATTAATGACACATATTTCTTATACATTGGTAATAAGTCATATTATATAATGAGGCTCGATAGTATATTTTATCACAATGTTCATATTGTATTATGGTATAATAGATGTAAAGAATTTTAATATTTTTCTTCTTCTCAATCACCAAATTTTAGGTTACTTCATCACTAAGAAACTGAGTAAAAAGACTATTAATTAATGACACATATTTCATATACATTGGTAATAATTCAAATTATATAATGAGTCTGGATAGTGTATTTATTCCTCGTATTCATATTGTATTTGGGTATAATAGATGTAAACAATTTCAATATTTTTTTTCTCAATCACCAAATTTTAGGTTACTTCATCACAAAGAAACTGAGTAAAAAACTATTAATTAATGACACATATTTCATATACATTGGTAATAATTCATATTATATAATGAGGCCCGATAGTATATTTTATCACAATGTTCATATTTTATTATTGTATAATAGATGTAAACAATTTCAATATTTTTCTTCTTCTCAATAACCAAATTTTAGGTTACTTCATCACAAAGAAACTAATTTAAAAGACTATTATTTAATGACTAATATTTCATATACATTGGTAATAATTCAAATTATATAATGAGTCTCGATAGTGTATTTATTCACCATATTCATATTGTATTATGGTATAATAGATGTAAACAATTTCAATATTTTTTTTCTCAATCACCAAATTTTAGGTTACTTCATCACAAAGAAACTGAGTAAAAAACTATTAATTAATGACACATATTTCATATACATTGGTAATAATTCATATTATATAATGAGGCCCGATAGTATATTTTATCACAATATTCATATTGTATTATGGTATAATAGATGTAAACAATTTCAATATTTATCTTCTTCTCAATAACCAAATTTTAGGTTACTTCATCACTAAGAAACTAATTTAAAAGACTATTATTTAATGACTAATATTTGATATACATTGGTAATAATTAAAATTATATAATGAGTCTCGATAGTGTATTTATTCACCATATTCATATTGTATTATGGTATAATATAAGTAAACAATTTCAATATTTTTTTTCTCAATCACCAAATTTTAGGTTACTTCATCACTAAGAAACTAAGTTAAAAGACTATTAATTAATGACTCATATTTCATATACATTGGTAATAATTCAAATTATATAATGAGGCACGATATTATATTTTGTCATCATATTCATATTGTTTTATGGTATAATAGATGTAAACAATTTCAATATTTTTCTTCTTCTCAATCACCAAATTTTAGGTTACTTTATCAGTAAGAAACTAAGTTAAAATACTATTATTTAATGACTCATATTTCATATACATTGGTAATAACTCAAATTATATAATGAGGCCCGATCGTATATTTATTCACCATACTCATATTGTATTATTGTATAATAGATGTAAACTATTTCAATATTTAACGTCTTCTCCATCACCAAATTTTAGGTTACTTCTTCACCATGAAACTAAATTAAAAAACTATTAATTAATGACACATATTCATTATACATTGGTAATAAGTCATATTATATAATGAGGCCCGATAGTATATTTTATCACAATGTTCATATTGTATTATGGTATAATAGATGTAAAGAATTTTAATATTTTTCTTCTTCTCAATCACCAAATTTTAGGTTACTTCATCACTAAGAAACTGAGTAAAAAGACTATTAATTAATGACACATATTTCATATACATTGGTAATAATTCAAATTATATAATGAGTCTCGATAGTGTATTTATTCCTCGTATTCATATTGTATTAGGGTATAATAGATGTAAACAATTTCAATATTTTTTTCTCAATCACCAAATTTTAGGTTACTTCATCACAAAGAAACTGAGTAAAAAAATATTAATTAATGACACATATTTCATATACATTGGTAATAATTCATATTATATAATGAGGCCCGATAGTATATTTTATCACAATGTTCATATTGTATTATTGTACAATAGATGTAAACAATTTCAATATTTTTCTTCTTCTCAATAACCAAATTTTAGGTTACTTCATCACAAAGAAACTAATTTAAAAGACTATTATTTAATGACTAATATTTCATATACATTGGTAATAATTCAAATTATATAATGAGTCTCGATAGTGTATTTATTCACCATATTAATATAGTATTATGGTATAATAGATGTAAACAATTTCAATATTTTTTTTTCTCAATCACCAAATTTTAGGTTACTTCATCACAAAGAAACTGAGTAAAAAACTATTAATTAATGACACATATTTCATATACATTGGTAATAATTCATATTATATAATGAGGCCCGATAGTATATTTTATCACAATGTTCATATTGTATTATGGTATAATAGATGTAAACAATTTCAATATTTATCTTCTTCTCAATAACAAAATTTTAGGTTACTTCATCACTAAGAAACTAAGTTAAAAGACTGTTAATTAATGACACATATTTCATATACATTGGTAATAATTCAAATTATATAATGAGGCACGATATTATATTTTGTCATCATATTCATATTGTATTATGGTATAATAGATGTAAACAATTTCAATATTTTTCTTCTTCTCAATCACCAAATTTTAGGTTACTTTATCAGTAAGAAACTAAGTTAAAATACTATTATTTAATGACTCATATTTCATATACAGTGGTAATAACTCAAATTATATAATGAGGCCCGATAGTATATTTATTCATCATACTCATATTGTATTATTGTATAATAGATGTAAACTATTTCAATATTTTACGTCTTCTCCATCACCAAATTTTAGGTTACTTCTTCACCATGAAACTAAATTAAAAAACTATTAATTAATGACACATATTTGTTATACATTGGTAATAAGTCATATTATATAATGAGGCCCGATAGTATATTTTATCACAATGTTCATATTGTATTATGGTATAATAGATGTAAACAATTTTAATATGTTTCTTCTTCTCAATCACCAAATTTTAGGTTACTTCATCACTAAGAAACTGAGTAAAAAGACTATTAATTAATGACACATATTTCATATACATTGGTAATAATTCAAATTATATAATGAGTCTCGATAGTGTATTTATTCCTCGTATTCATATTGTATTATGGTATAATAGATGTAAACAATTTCAATATTTTTTTTCTCAATCACCAAATTTTAGGTTACTTCATCACAAAGAAACTGAGTAAAAAACTATTAATTAATGACACATATTTCATATACATTGGTAATAATTCATATTATATAATGAGGCCCGATAGTATATTTTATCACAATGTTCATATTGTATTATGGTATAATAGATGTAAACAATTTCAATATTTTTCTTCTTCTCAATAACCAAATTTTAGGTTACTTCATCCCTAAGAAACTAATTTAAAAGACTATTATTTAATGACTAATATTTCATATACATTGATAATAATTAAAATTATATAATGAGTCTCGATAGTGTATTTATTCACCATATTCATATTGTATTGTGGTATAATATATGTTAACAATTTCAATAATTTTTTCTCAATCCCCAAATTTTAGGTTACTTCATCACTAGGAAAGTAAGTTTAAAGACTATTAATTAATGACACATATTTCATATACATTGGTAATAATTCAAATTATATAATGAGGCACGATATTATATTTTGTCATCATATTCATATCGTATTATGGTATAAATGATGTAAACAATTTCAATATTTTTCTTCTTCTCAATCACCAAATTTTAGGTTACTTTATCAGTAAGAAACTAAGTTAAAATACTATTATTTAATGACTCATATTTCATATACAGTGGTAATAACTCAAATTATATAATGAGGCCCGATAGTATATTTATTCATCATACTCATATTGTATTATTGTATAATAGATGTAAACTATTTCAATATTTTACGTCTTCTCCATCACCAAATTTTAGGTTACTTCTTCACCATGAAACTAAATTAAAAAACTATTAATTAATGACACATATTTGTTATACATTGGTAATAAGTCATATTATATAATGAGGCCCGATAGTATATTTTATCACAATGTTCATATTGTATTATGGTATAATAGATGTAAACAATTTTAATATGTTTCTTCTTCTCAATCACCAAATTTTAGGTTACATCATCACTAAGAAACTGAGTAAAAAGACTATTAATTAATGACACATATTTCATATACATTGGTAATAATTCAAATTATATAATGAGTCTCGATAGTGTATTTATTCCTCGTATTCATATTGTATTATGGTATAATAGATGTAAACAATTTCAATATTTTTTTTCTCAATCACCAAATTTTAGGTTACTTCATCACAAAGAAACTGAGTAAAAAACTATTAATTAATGACACATATTTCATATACATTGGTAATAATTCATATTATATAATGAGGCCCGATAGTATATTTTATCACAATGCTCATATTGTATTATGGTATAATAGATGTAAACAATTTCAATATTTTTCTTCTTCTCAATAACCAAATTTTAGGTTACTTCATCCCTAAGAAACTAATTTAAAAGACTATTATTTAATGACTAATATTTCATATACATTGATAATAATTAAAATTATATAATGAGTCTCGATAGTGTATTTATTCACCATATTCATATTGTATTGTGGTATAATATATGTTAACAATTTCAATATTTTTTTCTCAATCCCCAAATTTTAGGTTACTTCATCACTAGGAAAGTAAGTTTAAAGACTATTAATTAATGACACATATTTCATATACATTGGTAATAATTCAAATTATATAATGAGGCACGATATTATATTTTGTCATCATATTCATATCGTATTATGGTATAAATGATGTAAACAATTTCAATATTTTTCTTCTTCTCAATCACCAAATTTTAGGTTACTTTATCAGTAAGAAACTAAGTTAAAATACTATTATTTAATGACTCATATTTCATATACATTGGTAATAACTCAAATTATATAATGAGGCCGGATAGTATATTTATTCACCATAGTCATTTTGTATTATTGTATAATAGATGTAAACTATTTCAATATTTTACGTCTTCTCCATCACCAAATTTTAGGTTACTTCTTCACCATGAAACTAAATTAAAAAACTATTAATTAATGACACATATTTATTATACATTGGTAATAAGTCATATTATATAATGAGGTCCGATAGTATATTTTATCACAATGTTCATATTGTATTATGGTATAATAGATGTAAACAATTTTAATATTTTTCTTCTTCTCAATCACCAAATTTTAGGTTACTTCATCACTAAGAAACTGAGTAAAAAGACTATTAATTAATGATACATATTTCATATACATTGGTAATAATTCAAATTATATAATGAGTCTCGATAGTGTATTTATTCCTCGTATTCATATTGTATTATGGTATAATAGATGTAAACAATTTCAATATTTTTTTTCTCAATCACCAAATTTTAGGTTACTTCATCACAAAGAAACTGAGTAAAAAACTATTAATTAATGACACATATTTCATATACATTGGTAATAATTCATATTATATAATGAGGCCGATAGTATATTTTATCACAATGTTCATATTGTATTATGGTATAATAGATGTAAACAATTTCAATATTTTTCTTCTTCTCAATAACCAAATTTTAGGTTACTTCATCCCTAAGAAACTAATTTAAAAGACTATTATTTAATGACTAATATTTCATATACATTGATAATAATTAAAATTATATAATGAGTCTCGATAGTGTATTTATTCACCATATTCATATTGTATTGTGGTATAATATATGTTAACAATTTCAATAATTTTTTCTCAATCCCCAAATTTTAGGTTACTTCATCACTAGGAAAGTAAGTTTAAAGACTATTAATTAATGACACATATTTCATATACATTGGTAATAATTCAAATTATATAATGAGGCACGATATTATATTTTGTCATCATATTCATATCGTATTATGGTATAAATGATGTAAACAATTTCAATATTTTTCTTCTTCTCAATCACCAAATTTTAGGTTACTTTATCAGTAAGAAACTAAGTTAAAATACTATTATTTAATGACTCATATTTCATATACAGTGGTAATAACTCAAATTATATAATGAGGCCCGATAGTATATTTATTCATCATACTCATATTGTATTATTGTATAATAGATGTAAACTATTCAATATTTTACGTCTTCTCCATCACCAAATTTTAGGTTACTTCTTCACCATGAAACTAAATTAAAAAACTATTAATTAATGACACATATTTGTTATACATTGGTAATAAGTCATATTATATAATGAGGCCCGATAGTATATTTTATCACAATGTTCATATTGTATTATGGTATAATAGATGTAAACAATTTTAATATGTTTCTTCTTCTCAATCACCAAATTTTAGGTTACATCATCACTAAGAAACTGAGTAAAAAGACTATTAATTAATGACACATATTTCATATACATTGGTAATAATTCAAATTATATAATGAGTCTCGATAGTGTATTTATTCCTCGTATTCATATTGTATTATGGTATAATAGATGTAAACAATTTCAATATTTTTTTTCTCAATCACCAAATTTTAGGTTACTTCATCACAAAGAAACTGAGTAAAAAACTATTAATTAATGACACATATTTCATATACATTGGTAATTATTCATATTATATAATGAGGCCCGATAGTATATTTTATCACAATGCTCATATTGTATTATGGTATAATAGATGTAAACAATTTCAATATTTTTCTTCTTCTCAATAACCAAATTTTAGGTTACTTCATCCCTAAGAAACTAATTTAAAAGACTATTATTTAATGACTAATATTTCATATACATTGATAATAATTAAAATTATATAATGAGTCTCGATAGTGTATTTATTCACCATATTCATATTGTATTGTGGTATAATATATGTTAACAATTTCAATATTTTTTTCTCAATCCCCAAATTTTAGGTTACTTCATCACTAGGAAAGTAAGTTTAAAGACTATTAATTAATGACACATATTTCATATACATT
This sequence comes from Vicia faba, assembly GCA_948472305.1. Taxonomy (NCBI): domain Eukaryota; kingdom Viridiplantae; phylum Streptophyta; class Magnoliopsida; order Fabales; family Fabaceae; genus Vicia; species Vicia faba. The sequence goes on along the minus strand of CATIWC010002733.1, from coordinate 4,487 downwards.
GGTAATAATTCAAATTATATAATGAGGCACGATATTATATTTTGTCATCATATTCATATCGTATTATGGTATAAATGATGTAAACAATTTCAATATTTTTCTTCTTCTCAATCACCAAATTTTAGGTTACTTTATTTGTAAGAAACTAAGTTAAAATACTATTATTTAATGACTCATATTTCATATACATTGGTAATAACTCAAATTATATAATGAGGCCGGATAGTATATTTATTCACCATAGTCATTTTGTATTATTGTATAATAGATGTAAACTATTTCAATATTTTACGTCTTCTCCATCACCAAATTTTAGGTTACTTCTTCACCATGAAACTAAATTAAAAAACTATTAATTAATGACACATATTTATTATACATTGGTAATAAGTCATATTATATAATGAGGTCCGATAGTATATTTTATCACAATGTTCATATTGTATTATGGTATAATAGATGTAAACAATTTTAATATTTTTCTTCTTCTCAATCACCAAATTTTAGGTTACTTCATCACTAAGAAACTGAGTAAAAAGACTATTAATTAATGATACATATTTCATATACATTGGTAATAATTCAAATTATATAATGAGTCTCGATAGTGTATTTATTCCTCGTATTCATATTGTATTATGGTATAATAGATGTAAACAATTTCAATATTTTTTTTCTCAATCACCAAATTTTAGGTTACTTCATCACAAAGAAACTGAGTAAAAAACTATTAATTAATGACACATATTTCATATACATTGGTAATAATTCATATTATATAATGAGGCCCGATAGTATATTTTATCACAATGTTCATATTGTATTATGGTATAATAGATGTAAACAATTTCAATATTTTTCTTCTTCTCAATAACCAAATTTTAGGTTACTTCATCCCTAAGAAACTATTTAAAAGACTATTATTTAATGACTAATATTTCATATACATTGATAATAATTAAAATTATATAATGAGTCTCGATAGTGTATTTATTCACCATATTCATATTGTATTATGGTATAATATATGTTAACAATTTCAATATTTTTTTCTCAATCCCTAAATTTTAGGTTACTTCATCACTAGGAAAGTAAGGTTAAAAGACTATTAATTAATGACACATATTTCATATACATTGGTAATAATTCAAATTATATAATGAGGCACGATATTATATTTTGTCATCATATTCATATCGTATTATGGTATAAATGATGTAAACAATTTCAATATTTTTCTTCTTCTAAATCACCAAATTTTAGGTTACTTTATCAGTAAGAAACTAAGTTAAAATACTATTATTTAATGACTCATATTTCATATACATTGGTAATTAACTCAAATTATATAATGAGGCCGGATAGTATATTTATTCACCATACTCATATTGTATTATTGTATAATAGATGTAAACTATTTCAATATTTTACGTCTTCTCCATCACCAAATTTTAGGTTACTTCTTCACCATGAAACTAAATTAAAAAACTATTAATTAATGACACATATTTATTATACATTGGTAATAAGTCATATTATATAATGAGGCCCGATAGTATATTTTATCACAATGTTCATATTGTATTATGGTATAATAGATGTAAACAATTTTAATATTTTTCTTCTTCTCAATCACCAAATTTTAGGTTACTTCATCACTAAGAAACTGAGTAAAAAGACTATTAATTAATGACACATATTTCATATACATTGGTAATAATTCAAATTATATAATGAGTCTCGATAGTGTATTTATTCCTCGTATTCATATTGTATTATGGTATAATAGATGTAAACAATTACAATATTTTTTTTCTCAATCACCAAATTTTAGGTTACTTCATCACAAAGAAACTGAGTAAAAAACTATTAATTAATGACACATATTTCATATACATTGGTAATAATTCATATTATATAATGAGGCCCGATAGTATATTTTATCACAATGTTCATATTGTATTATGGTATAATAGATGTAAACAATTTCAATATTTTTCTTCTTCTCAATAACCAAATTTTAGGTTACTTCATCACTAAGAAACTAATTTAAAAGACTATTATTTAATGACTAATATTTCATATACATTGATAATAATTAAAATTATATAATGAGTCTCGATAGTGTATTTATTCACCATATTCATATTGTATTATGGTATAATATATGTTAACAATTTCAATATTTTTTTCTCAATCCCCAAATTTTAGGTTACTTAATCACTAGGAAAGTAAGTTAAAAGACTATTAATTAATGACACATATTTCATATACATTGGTAATAATTCAAATTATATAATGAGGCACGATATTATATTTTGTCATCATATTCATATCGTATTATGGTATAAATGATGTAAACAATTTCAATATTTTTCTTCTTCTAAATCACCAAATTTTAGGTTACTTTATCAGTAAGAAACTAAGTTAAAATACTATTATTTAATGACTCATATTTCATATACATTGGTAATAACTCAAATTATATAATGAGGGCCCGATAGTATATTTATTCACCATACTCATATTGTATTATTGTATAATAGATGTAAACTATTTCAATATTTTACGTCTTCTCCATCACCAAATTTTAGGTTACTTCTTCACCATGAAACTAAATTAAAAAACTATTAATTAATGACACATATTTATTATACATTGGTAATAAGTCATATTATATAATGAGGCCGATAGTATATTTTATCACAATGTTCATATTGTATTATGGTATAATAGATGTAAACAATTTTAATATTTTTCTTCTTCTCAATCACCAAATTTTAGGTTACTTCATCACTAAGAAACTGAGTAAAAAGACTATTAATTAATGACACATATTTCATATACATTGGTAATAATTCAAATTGTATAATGAGTCTCGATAGTGTATTTATTCCTCGTATTCATATTGTATTAGGGTATAATAGATGTAAACAATTTCAATATTTTTTTTCTCAATCACCAAATTTTAGGTTACTTCATCACAAAGAAACTGAGTAAAAAACTATTAATTAATGACACATATTTCATATACATTGGTAATAATTCATATTATATAATGAGGCCCGATAGTATATTTTATCACAATGTTCATATTGTATTATTGTATAATAGATGTAAACAATTTCAATATTATTCTTCTTCTCAATAACCAAATTTTAGGTTACTTCATCACAAAGAAACTAATTTAAAAGACTATTATTTAATGACTAATATTTCATATACATTGGTAATAATTCAAATTATATGATGAGTCTAGATAGAATATTTATTCACCATATTCATATTGTATTATGGTATAATAGATGTAAACAATTTCAATATTTTTTTTCTCAATCACCAAATTTTAGGTTACTTCATCACAAAGAAACTGAGTAAAAAACTATTAATTAATGACACATATTTCATATACATTGGTAATAATTCATATTATATAATGAGACCCGATAGTATATTTTATCACAATGTTCATATTGTATTATGGTATAATAGATGTAAACAATTTCAATATTTATCTTCTTCTCAATAACCAAATTTTAGGTTACTTCATCACTTAGAAACTAATTTAAAAGACTATTATTTAATGACTAATATTTGATATACATTGGTAATAATTAAAATTATATAATGAGTCTCGATAGTGTATTTATTCACCATATTCATATTGTATTATGGTATAATAGAAGTAAACAATTTCAATATTTTTTTTCTCAATCACCAAATTTTAGGTTACTTCATCACTAAGAAACTAAGTTAAAAGACTGTTAATTAATGACACATATTTCATATACATTGGTAATAATTCAAATTATATAATGAGGCACGATATTATATTTTGTCATCATATTCATATTGTATTATGGTATAATAGATGTAAACAATTTCAATATTTTTCTTCTTCTCAATCACCAAATTTTAGGTTACTTTATCAGTAAGAAACTAAGTTAAAATACTATTATTTAATGACTCATATTTCATATACAGTGGTAATAACTCAAATTATATAATGAGGCCCGATATTATATTTATTCATCATACTCATATTGTATTATTGTATAATAGATGTAAACTATTTCAATATTTTACGTCTTCTCCATCACCAAATTTTAGGTTACTTCTTCACCATGAAACTAAATTAAAAAACTATTAATTAATGACACATATTTGTTATACATTGGTAATAAGTCATATTATATAATGAGGCCCGATAGTATATTTTATCATAATGTTCATATTGTATTATGGTATAATAGATGTAAACAATTTTAATATGTTTCTTCTTCTCAATCACCAAATTTTAGGTTACTTCATCACTAAGAAACTGAGTAAAAAGACTATTAATTAATGACACATATTTCATATACATTGGTAATAATTCAAATTATATAATGAGTCTCGATAGTGTATTTATTCCTCGTATTCATATTGTATTATGGTATAATAGATGTAAACAATTACAATATTTCTTTTCTCAATCACCAAATTTT
>CATIWC010002732.1:0-38400 GCA_948472305.1 Vicia faba | reverse complement strand
AAAAGAAGCCCTTCAAGAAGGAATCTAGTGCTGTTTATGGTTCAAGGAGACAAAATAAACCGGAACGCCGCCAAGCTATCAACGCGGTGGTAATTTCAAAGCCTGCTGCTGCTCCTCAGCAATACAACCAGCCAAGGGGTGAGAGACCTAGAAGGCAGTACACTCGACTCAGCATGACCCTGTCTCAGATATTGCCGCAACTACTGTCAACCAATCTGGTAACCGTAAAGGAAGCTCCAAAGGTTGTAAACACCATCTCTCTAAAGTACAATCCTAACGCCCGCTGCGCTTATCACTCTGACAGCCCGGGGCATGCTACTGATGATTGTTGGGCTCTGAAGAATAAGGTTCAGGACCTTATTGATGCTAAAGAGATAGAGTTCAAGGCGCCCGAAAGGCCCAATGTTGTGACTGCTCCCATGCCCAAGCATGGAGTGAATGATGTTGAGGAAGACCTATATATAGCCTTTGTGGATGAGATTGTTACTCCATTGTTGACTGTCAAAAGGAACCTGTTGCTAGCCGGTTTATTTCCGGGATGTAGTAAAGGTTGCCATCTATGTTCTGTTTCTCCTGCTGGTTATCCTTTGTTGAAGTCAGGTATCTAAAACCTGATGGATAATAAAGAGATCTTGTTTGAGAAAATTGTTGTTCCTGCTACCCCTACTGAAGAAGTGTCCATTGTTACTATTTTCAACAACTCTCCTAAGGCTCCCTTAAAGAAGCCTGTCAAAATCATGGCTACTCAGAAGATTTCTCCTATCATCATCACTGTTCCGGGGCCCATCCCCTATACATCCGACAAAGCTGTCCCTTGGCACTATGGGGCAGATGTTTATGTTCTTGGAGTAAAACAAGAGTTTGATACTAGTACCGGCATTATCAACATCACCGGACCTGCAAAAGTCACTCGCAATGGCAGGCTGTTCTCACTAGATATTGCACCACCAGCTATCCAGAGACCTATTGTCATCACACCTGCAAGCATGCCCACTTCCCTGCCTGACCAAGTTCTTATTTCTACCCCTGCCGCCGAGTCATCTGACGCTCGGGGCAAAGGGATCGCTACTGATATGCCTGTCCAGACGGAGGCACCAAAGACAACCGCTGTTGAAGCTTCCAAACAGGAGATGGAAGAAATTCTTAAGATTATCAAGAAGAGTGATTTCAATGTAGTTGAGTAGCTGGGGCACACCCCATCTAAAATTTCTATGCTATCACTGTTGTTGTGTTCAGAGGCCCATGCCAAGGCTCTGATCACCTTTCTGAAGACGGCCCACGTGCCACAAGAAACGTCAGCTGATCAATTTACCGATTGTGTGGCCGACTTAACTGCTGATAATGGTTTAGGTTTCTCCGATGCCGATCTAACTGCCAAAGGGAAGAACCATAACGATGCTCTACATGTCTCCATTGAATGCAGGGGCACTACTCTTGCCCCTGTGCTGGTTGACACTGGTTCCTCGTTGAACGTATTGCCCAAGAAAGCTCTAGACAGGTTGGACTGCGAGGGGCTGGAACTAAAGCCAAGTAACATTGTTGTCCGGGCCTTTGACGGATCCAAAAGGATGGGACATGGTGAAGTTGATATCCCAATCAGGGTTGGCTCTCAGGTCTTTGATTCTACATTCTATGTGATGGACATCCGGCCATCCTATTCTTGTTTGTTGGGCCGTCCATGGATCCATAAGGCTGGAGCTGTGACCTCCACATTACATCAGAAGCTGAAGTACCCGGTCAGAGGGAAGATTGTGACAGTTCAGGGGGAGGAAGAGTACATGGTTAGCCACCTCAACTCGTTCCGGTACATAGAGATGGATGGGGAATTCATTGAGACTCCATTCCAACACTTTGAAGAGGATCCTCAGACACTGGCGTCAACAGAAACTGTGATCGAAGATTCTCCTTTGAAGATGGCTTCCTTAAAGGATGCCCGGGCTGTTATTGAGAAGGGTGAGTGTGCAAACTAGGGCCGACTTCCTGATTTCACTCTGAAGACTGACAAATTTGGCTTAGGTTTCACTGTAGAAGCTTAGAGGTCTGTTCGTAAGGCAAGGATTGGAAGACCTCCTGTATTTATCACCAACTCGGGAGTAAATGCTATTGAAGACGACGTGGAGGAATCTGAATTCGACAGCTGGATCTACCCAACAACCGACGGTGGACCAAGCAACTGGACGGCGAAAGACTTTGTACCTATTACTTTTGTCACTCAGTAATGAACTCCTTTGTTTTGAATTTGTAACAGACAATAATTGCGAAACTTTATGGCCCGGTGTCTTACCCGGGGCACTGTGGCTTCATTTGTGAGGGCGTTTGTGTGTCATTTTCATATATCATTAATAAAAGCATTGGACGTTTTTTGCATTTCAAATCTTGCGCTCCTTGTCTTTCTTTATTATATATTGCAAAACAGCTATATTTACACACACTCACCTATACAGGTTCCAATCCACTCTGGATCTCACTGGTAATGACTCTGCTACTCCCAGTTATGACTTCGAAAATCCGATCAACTTAGCCGAAGACGAAGGTGAAGATGATTGCGAAGTGCCTGGTGAGCTTGCAAGACTGCTACTCCAGGAAGACAGGGCCATTCATCCACATGAAGAGCCAGTGGAAACGGTAAATCTGGGTACTGAGACAGACAAAAAGGATGTCAAGATAGGTGCCAATCTGGGGTCTAGTGTGAAACAAAGGTTGATTCAGATGTTGCATGACTATGTGGAAATCTTTGCCTGGTCTTACGAAGATATGCCTGGGTTGGATACCGACATTGTGGTTCATCATTTTCCTACCAAGGAAGAATGCCCTCCGGTAAAACAGAAGGTCCGTCGTATGCGTCCAGAGATGTCCGAGAAAATCAAAGCTGAGGTCATGAAACAATTTGATGTCGGGTTTCTAGCAGTGACTTCTTACCCTCAGTGGGTTGCCAACGTGGTGCCAGTGCCAAAGAAAGATGGTAAGGTCAGAATGTGTGTTGACTACAGGGATTTGAACAGGGCGAGCCCTAAGGATGACTTCCCTCTGCCTCACATCGACGTTCTGGTTGACAACACCGCTTAGCATAAGGTATTCTCTTTCATGGACGGGTTCTCCGGTTATAATCAGATCAAGATGGCTCCTGAAGACATGGAGAAGACCACTTTCCTCACTCAGTGGGGCACCTTTTGCTACAAGGTCATGCCTTTTGGGTTGAAAAATGCTGGGGCAACCTACCAACGTGCCATGGTTGCTCTGTTTCATGACATGATCCATCATGAGATCGAAGTATACGTCGACGATATGATTGCAAGGTCCCAAACTGAGGAGGAACACCTTGACCATCTACAGAAGCTGTTTGACCGGTTTAAGTTATACAAGCTGAGGTTGAACCCGAACAAGTGCACCTTCGGGGTGAGATCTGGAAAATTGCCAGGCTTCGTCGTGAGCGACAAAGGTATTCAAGTGGAACCTGCCAAAGTGAAAGCCATACAAGAGATGCCAGTTCCCAAGACAGAAAAAGAAGTCAGAGGCTTCCTAGGACGGCTGAACTACATTTCCCGATTCATCTCACACCTAACTGCTACTTGTGAACCAATCTTCAAGCTATTGAAGAAAGATCAGGTGGTACGTTGGAACGATGAATGTCAGGCCGCTTTCGAAAGAATCAAAGAGTATTTCCAAGAACCACCCATCCTTATGCCACCGGTTGAAGGGAGACCTCTAATCTTATACTTGACAGTACTTGACAACTCAATGGGGTGTGTGCTAGGGCAGCATGACGAGTCTGGCCGAAAAGAGCACGCTATTTATTACCTTAGCAAAAAGTTTACCGACTGTGAGACCTGATACTCACTGCTCGAGAAAACTTGTTGCGCTTTGGTATGGGCTGCTCGCCGGCTGAGAAAGTATATGTTGACTCACACTACTCTGTTGATTTCAAAAATGGATCCAATAAAGTACATCTTCGAAAAGCCTGCCTTGTCCGGAAGAATAGCAAGATGGCAAATGATCTTGACCAAATACGACATCCAGTACACGACTCAGAAAGCAATCAAGGGAAGTGTGTTGGCAGACCATTTGGCACATCAGGCAGTGGATGACTACCAATCTATGAACTTTGAATTTCCAAACGAGAATATCATGGTAGTAACTGATTGTGAAGTACCTGGACCGGATGAAGGACCTGAGGAAGGATCTCGATGGTCTATGCACTTTGATGGAGCCTCAAACGCTTTGGGTAACGGCATTGGCGCTGTGATTATATCTCCAAAAGGCTCTCATACTCCACTCACCGCCCGACTATGTTTCAACTGCACCAACAACATGGCGGAGTATGAAGCACGCATCATGGGTCTTCGAGCTGCAATTGACCTAAGGATCAAGTTTCTGAGTGTCTTCGGAGATTCTGCTCTTGTGATCAGTCAGATCAAAGGCGAGTGGGATACGAAACACCCAAACCTTATTCCTTACAAGGAGTATGTATTAACGTTGATTCCCCATTTCGAGGAGGTAACTTTTGAACACTTCCCAAGAGAGGAGAATCAGTTGGTGGACGCGCTGGCTACGATGTCTTCTATGTTCAAAGTAAAATGGGACAACGAAGCTCCCCGGATCATCATTTGGAAATTGGATGAACCTGCATATTGCTGTGATCTTGAGGCTGAAGAGGTACCAGAAAAGCCTTGGTATCATGAAGTAAAGAGGTACCTCGAAGCTCAAGAATATCCCGAGGGTGCATCCGTTAATGACAAGAAGTTCCTGAGAAGGTTCACGGCAAAGTTCTTCCACAGCAATGACATTCTCTACAAGCGAAACCATGATTCAACCTTACTGCGTTATATGGATAAGACTGAAGCAGAAAGGATCATGGCAGAGCTACATGAAGGTACCTTCGGAACTCACTCCAGTGGACATACCATGGCAAAGAAAATCCTTCGGGCAGGATACTACTGGTCCACAATGGAAGCCGACTGTTATCAACATTCTCGGACATGTCACAAATGCCAGATCTACGCTGATAAGGTGCACGTTCCTCCAGTTCCTCTGAACATCTTGACAACACCTTGGCCTTTTGCAATGTGGGGCATTGATATGATCGGAGAGATCAGACCGACGACATCCAACGGGCATCACTTCATCCTGGTAGCAATTGATTACTTTACAAAGTGGGTTGAAGCAGCTTCCTTTGCCACCGTAACCAAGAATGTCATGGCACGGTTCATTCGGCACAACCTGATCTGTCGATACGGTGTACCTGAGAGGATCATTACGGACAATGGTACCAATCTTAATAACAAGATGATCACTGAGCTCTGCAAGCAATTCAAGATACAGCACCACAACTCTTCTCCTTACTGGCCGAAGATGAATGAGGTTGTAGAAGCAGCTAATAAGAATATCAAGAAGATTGTGCAGAAGATGACAGTGACCTACAAAGATTGGCACGAGATGTTACCATTTGCTCTTCATGGGTACCGTACCTCAGCACAAACATCAACAGGGGCAACACCCTATTCCTTGGTCTATGGCATGGAGGCAGTCCTGCCCATTGAAGTTCAGATACCCTCTCTCCGGATAATGAAGGATGCAGGTTTGAGCAAAGATGACTGGATCCAGACTCGGCTTGATGAATTAAACCTAATCGACGAAAAGAGACTCATTGTTATTTGTCATGGTCAGACGTACCAAAAACGGATGATCAAGGCATTTAACAAGAAAGTCAGACGACAAGAGTATCAAGTTGGGGACCTAGTAATCAAGCGCATCATTATACCTCAAGGTGATCCCAGGGGCAAATGGACCCCTACGTACGAAGGGCCATTTGTGGTTAATAATATCTTCTCAGGAGGAGCGATGATTCTAACCACCATGGATGGTGACGACCTTCCTCACCCCGCCAATGCAGACATAGTAAAAAGATACTACGCATGATAAAAGACCCGCTAGGTCGACTGGCCTAGGCAAAAATAAGGGCTTCCCGGCGAACCAAAAGGGTTCGGGAAAAAATAAGAGATGAAAATAATAAAAAAATCTGTACACCCGGAAAGTCGAAAACCTGAAAAGGCGGCTTGGGCAAAAATGGGTATCCCGGTGGACTGAAAACCCGAAAGGGCAGTCCAGGCAAAAGTTAGGGATAAGCGTAATACTATGTCTCATTGGATCACCCTGAATCCAAACTTCGGTATCAACTATCAAGCTCAGACGGCACCAATCAATCAGCTTCATCTCCAACTAAGCAACAAAGTTATGAGACGCTTGAAGACATAAAGGCGATAGCAGAGTTGGAACCCAGTGGGATTTTTCACATAGCTGTTTTGTTTTCCTTTTCACAAATTGTATAAACTCTAGTTTGTCTGGCGGCGTTCTCTTACCAGGACGTCAACCTCTTGTACAAAAAATGCCTATTTACAGGCAAATTTCAAAATCAATACAAGCTCATCTTTTCCAGACAAATTGCCAATTATTTTTTCCTTTATCTGTTTTGTTTTGCAAAGAACGTCCAATGTTCATTTTTGATATATGCATTTGACATTAATTGCTTCTCATAAATATTTGCATGCGAAACAAAGGATTAATTACGGGTGATATCAGAAACAGGGGCAATAAGAATTGTCTAAGCGATCTAGTTGCTCTGTCCACCAAGGTGCCAAGGTAGGTTCAGCTGAAGAATACGACCAAGATACCTTCACTCCCCGTAGAGTAAGACAAGATTCAGCCATACTCTCCCCAAGCAGAGTTGGTCTCCTATCAGCCCTGAAGAGGCACAATATCCCTAGCAAGTCAGCAACACTCTCCCCAAGCAGAGTTAGGCTACTGTCAGCCCTAAGGAAGTTGGATATCCCCAGAAGATCTCAATATTCTCCAGCAGAGTATACAGATATTCCTCAGCAAGCATCCTCGGCAGTCTTAATATAAGATTGTTCCCCGGTGGAATACCAGACACCCCAGTGGAGCCATTCCCCAGTGGAGCCATTCCCCAGTGCAGCCCAAAAAGTTTCCCCAGGAGAGTTGAACCATCTCCCCAGTAGATTCTGGAAGCTTGTCCCCTGCAGAGTACAAATATCTCTCCCCAGCCATATTCAAATGTTATTCCCCACCAGAGCCTAACTGGGTTATCCTCAGCAAATTGCAACGGAAAGATCGTCCTCGGCAAAGTTCTTCCTATCCCCAGCGGAGTTCATCAAATCCCTCAACAGAGCTTATCAACGGTATCCCCAGCGGAGTCATCGTTAAAATCTCAAAAAAGTATCTCTTCCCCATAGAGTAATTCCCTGCAGAGTAATCTTCACCAGGTTTATTCCTCAACAGAGTCATCTTCTCCTACTGGTTTATTCTTGCAAACATCTTCGTTCATCATCCCCAACGGAAACGAAGAACTCTACTCTTCAAACATCAGCCCAGGATTCAACGAACTTCCCGGCATTCGTCAAGGATTTATTTTCCCAGACGAAAATACATTCATAAACATATCACATCTCATACCTCCTATTCATATACATGATAAAGTGCATACGACACAATCTCATTTATTCCTGAGAACATCATGACATCATGCATTTCATACATCATGACATTGCATACAACTAATGTTTTGCCTTTTCAGGAAAAGGTCAATCAAAAGATATTACCATCACCTTTTGAAGTTCCAGATTCGATACCTGTATCTAGCCAGAGCATATCTGTGAGCGATTGATTGTAGATCTATACCTGTATCTAGCCAAGAAAGTATCTGCATGAAGAGTTTGAAGATCAATACCTGTATCTAGCCAGGAAGTCATCTTTCTTTCTCAGGTCAGAGGTCTACACCTGTATCCAGCCAGGAAAGCTATCTCTACCAACCTTTTTGAAGTTCCGGATTCGATACTTGTATCTAGCCAGGGCATATCTGTGAGCGATTGATTGTAGATTCGATTACTGTATCTAGCCAGGAAAGTATCTGCATGAATAGTTTGAAGATCAACACCTGTAACAGGCCAGGAAGTTATCTTTCATTCTCAGGTCAGAGGTCTACACCTGTATCCATCCAGGAAAGCTATCTCGACCAACCCTTTTGAAGTTCCAGATTTGATACCTGTATCTAGCCAGGGCATATCTGTGAGCGATTAATTGGAGATCTACACCTGTATCCAGCCAGGAAAGCTATCTCGACCAACCTTTTGAAGTTCCAGATTCGATACCTGTATCTAGCCAGGGCATATCTGTGAGCGATTGATTGGAGATCTACACCTGTATCCAGCCAGGAAAGTTATCTCTACCAACCTTTTGAAGTTCCAGATTCGATACCTGTATCTAGCCAGGACATATCTGTGAGCGATTGATTGGAGATCTACACCTGTATCCAGCCAGGAAAGCTATCTCTACCAACCTTTTGAAGTTCTAGATTCGATACCTGTATCTAGCCAGGGCATATCTGTGAGCGACTGATTGTAGAGCTATACCTGTATCTAGCCAGGAAAGTATCTGCATGAAGAGATCTACACCTGTATCCAGCCAGGAAAGTTATCTCGACCAACCTTTGGAAGTTCCAGATTCAATACCTGTATATAGCCAGGGCATATCGGTGAGCGATCGATTATAGATCTATACCTGTATCTAGCCAGGAAAGTTATCTACATGAAGAGATTTGAGATCTACACCTGTATCCAGCCAGGAAAGTTATCTCGACCAACCTTTGGAAGTTCCAGATTCGATACCTGTATCTAGCCAGGGCATATCTGTGAGCGATCGATTGTAGATCTATACCTGTATCTAGCCAGGAAAGTTATCTACATGAAGAGATTGAAGATTAACACCTGTAACAGGCCAGGAAATTATCTTTCTTTCTCAGGTACGCAAGTTCTCGCTAAGGAATCTCTAACGCGATTAACATTTCCAGATGGCATCTTTAAGCCCATCTCCACAACTATCCATTACATCTCCAGATGGCATCTATAAGCCCATCCTCCTACCAACATCCCTCCAAATGGCATCTGTAAGCCCATTTCCAACATCACATTGCTGATACTACACTACGCGAGTGCAAATTTCTGGGCACTCTAGTGTTCAATCATCTTCCACCTTCGAATCACGAAAGGCACGCAGGTCAATCTACATCCTCAGGTTTAAGAAGATTGAACAGGGGAAACTGTTGTACCCCAAAATTTTCCCTCCCATATTCTTCAAGGTTTGTCAAGAATCATCTTCAAATGGTTCAAGATTTCTCAAGGATTGCACAGTCCAACTGCCTCCTAAGCCAGTCAAAATTAGGGTTTTGGTTCCTTCAATGAATTTGGGGTTTTCAATGGCTCAATCAAGTCTTATAAGCCTATGTACATCCTCAAGCATCTACATGCCAAGTCTCAAGACTCACAATACCTATTTGCACAGTCAAAAGCTCCATTTGATCCACAGTCAACTGCAGGGGCAAAATGGTCATTTTACAGTCAAAAGTCAGAATTTTTGGTCAACATCTTATTTTGAGGTCACAATCATCATTTGATCAAATCTTGATCATGATTCCACAAGAATGGCTCAAAAATCAGCAGGATGCAAAAGTTACTATTTTTGGACAGTAGAAAAGTCAACTGTATCTTGACCAAGGCATAACTTTTTCATGGTTCATCAGAAAAATCCCATCCAATGCTCATTTTGAATGGGATGACATTTCCTACAATCCATCTTCACATTCCAAGTCCAATAAATGCTCTCACAAAAAGTTATCAATTTCTACATTATAGGTCAACTTCAAAAGTCAACAAAAATGCACTTTAAGTCAAAGACCATAACTTGAGAGTTTAGGATCTCATCCATCTCCTTCTGAGTGGTTTCGGGGATAACCACAGCATGAGCCTTCGTCCTGACAGGCATTTCCAGTATCCCTTTACCTTTGTCGGTGTTATCAGCGGATGGTCTTTCTTCAGGAGTGTTTAAATCTTCAATCACTGGGCCTTGCGCAGAGGGTCCAACAGGTGCAGAAGCTTTTAAGGGTCCGAGGACTGCTCGGGGAGGAGCAATCTCCGGAGAAAAGATCCGGCCACTGCGGGTGATTTTTCTTGTACCCGCGATATTTCCTATATCAGGGTCTTCTTTAGAGATTTCTTGGACTGTTTCGATTTGTTTGATGCCGTGGTAGAAGATTTCTCCCCCATAGTTCCACGGTATCATTTTGCTTGATTGGTAAGGGACAGGTCCCGGCATGGTGATCTTGAGAGGTACACATTCAGAGTTGGATGTAATCCTGACAGGCCTTTTGCAAGCCTTTGGAGGATTGTCGGAAATGGTTATGATGGCAATATCATTGGTTGAGGTATCATAAGTATCAGGAGTAATTGGATGGAAAATGTTAATAGGGGTTTTCTGGAAAAGTATTTCTTGAGTATCCATCATGCGTTGGACACCCGACTTCAACATTGGATAATCATCTTGAATATTCAAACAAAAATAGCAATCTTTATCACAACCAGGAAAGATCCCGGCTCTCAACAAATTTTCTTTTATCACTAACAATTGAGTCAATAGATCGGCAACATCAGTAACATGGAGATTTTCCAAAACAGCATGCACATTGTGGTCGTGCTTGGGCATCGGCGCGGATATAACATTGGGCTTTTCAGGAGCGTCGAATTCGACCTCTTTGGCGTCAATCAAGTCCTGAATTTTGTTCTTGAGTGCCCAACAATTATTGGTATCGTGCCCAATACTGTCGGAATGGTAAGCACACTTGGCTTTTGAGTTGTAGGATGGAGAGGTGATATTTACATTCTTTGGAGCCTCTTTTAAATTAGCAAGATTCAACTTCAGGAGATGTGGAAGGATTTGAGCATGTGTCATATTTACTGGGGTAAACTGCCGTGGTGGCCTTTGCTGATAAGTTCTGGGCTGATCATTCCTCGGTTGACTGTTTCTAAGCTGGTCTGATGCGGACTTCTGTATTAGTACGGCCCCTACTGTTGGCCGACGTTCCTCTCTTTCCCGATTTTTCTGAGTGTATACAGCAGATGCTTCTTTCTTAGCTGGGAAAGGTTTTCTAGCAGTCGTGGATGCGGAAGCATCCTTTTGAATTTTTCCACTTTTGATACCGGCTTCCACCCTCTCGCCGGTCAAAATCAACTCGGTAAATCCCGCAGAAGAGCTTCCGATTAGATGGTTGAAGAAGGGTCCAGATAGGGTCCCCAAAAACATGTCAACTAATTCCCTATCTGATAGCGGTGGCTGCACCCTTCCAGCCAGGTCGCGCCACTTCTGGGCGTACTCCTTAAACCCTTCATTTGAAGCCATCCCCATACTCTGTAGTTGAGTACGGGTAGGTGCCAAATCAGCATTGTACTGATACTGACGATAGAAAGCCGCTGCCAAGTCTTCCCAATTGTGGACCTCTGACCTTTCGAGCTGATAAAACCAATCTTACAGAGTGCCAGACAAGCTGTCTTGGAAAAAGTGCACCCAGAGGTCTTTGTCGGATGAATGTGGCTGGATCTTTCGAACATACGACCTTAAGTGCATCTTAGGGCAAGACAGACCGTCGTACTTGGCGAATGTCGGCACTTTAAACTTGGGAGGGATTACAATCCCGGCTACCAACCCCAGTTCCTCAAAATCCAATTCGGGCACCCTCTGCAACTCCATAGCTGCCAATCTATCTTCAAGGTTCTTATACTTGTCATCCGCTGGCGGATACTGTTGTTCTGAATAGTCCTCGTCTGCTTCTTCTTCCTCCTCTTCTACCTCAGATTCGGAAGGTATAGTAACTCCTTTTCCCTTGCCAATCCCTTCGTCAGATGTTGAAGGAAATTCAAGAGTCCTTCTAGCATCGCCCTCAAATCTTCTTCCGAAAGTAGCTACTCCCGGTCTCTTTTTCTTTTTCTTCTCTTTACTCTTTTCTAGCAGAACTTTGAGATCCTCTTGACCCTTTGCCAAGGTCATGAGGAGTTGTTGAAATTGTGAATTTTGTGCCTGTAGATCCTTCACTGTTTGCTCCAAATCCATCTTGCTGAAATAAACAGCAGAAAGATAAGGAAACCTGGCTTGAAGATCTGCTTATGCATATGATGAATGATATGTTATTCATGTAATGCATTCAAGTGTTCAAAAATTCAAATTTGTTGCAAACAAAAAGAACGCACGTCATATTAAGAAGAAATTGTTAGTACATAAGTGCCCCATGGGCAAAATATTACAAAATTCTTAATGTAAAAAGACATTGCGCATCCTCTTTGGTGCGATGTAGGTGTTGAGAGTTTCCTCCTCGTGAAGTCGGCGGGTGAGCTCTAAAACCTTCTTCTCACTGGCATAGAAGTTGGCTTCAAAAGTATCCCGTTCTTCTTTGAGTTGGATCCAACTCTTTTGCATTTCCTCCCATGATGTTGGCATGTCAGGATGTAGGATGGTGTATGGAACCTCTCCTTCCATAACAGGCTCTTTAATCAAGGGGAGAATGTGAAGATATGGCATCATAAGATTCTGGGAGCGGGTTCGTACCCACTTGAGGTAAGGCTCAAGGGGGATGGAATTCTTGTGCCCCAGTGTCTTACTGTCTACCTTGTTAGGCATCCTCCAAGCTCTGATGAACCTTTGTCGAAGTCCTTGCGCATCGTTGTCGAAGTCAAAAACTAGGTCAGGAATCAGCATGTCATGAGGGCCATCCCTCTGGGCATATCCAAATTGTGTCAAAGCTAGACAGGGGTTGTAGGTAATGCCTCCCCTAATGCCAAGTAATGGGACATTAGAGAATTCACCACAACGATCAATGATGATGACATTTTCTCTGGACTGAGAACACCAATGTACATCAGAATGTGTGAGGGTCATCAACCGTTGTGACCACCTTAAGCCCTGCTCATTCTTCAAAACTGATTGTGGAAGGTGAGAAATAAACCACCTTGCTAGGAGAGGAGTACATCACATGAGAACACCTCTTTTCCTCATTGTTCGAGTGTAAAATGAGTGTAGGATGTCCCCAAGCAATGTAGGTATGGGATTCTTGGACATGAAAATCTTGACAGCATTCACATCTATGAGTTGGTCAGGGTTTGGGAACAAAACCAACCCATAAATAAGGAGTGTCACGATTTCTTCAAAGGCTTGCAGATCCAAGGAATTCCAACACTCTTGTGCCTTCTCAAACAGAAACTTTGCCAAGAAGCCCTTGACACCACTTCTGGTTTCCCAATGCCCCTTGATGTCAGATGGTTACAAGTGTAATGCTTGAGCAACATCTTCAGGCTTTGGCTCTTTTTCCGTACCGTTGTAGGGTAGTTGATTAATAATAGGAATTCTCAGGAGTTGAGAAAATTCCTCCAAAGTAGGCACCAATTGGTAGTCAGGGAATGTGAAACAGTGGTGTAGGGGGTCAAAGAACTGGAAAAGTACTTTCACCATGTCTTCTTCAATGTTGGTGTTGACTAAGTTGAGGAGTCTACCATGTCTTTCACTGAAGATAGAATTCCCTGGAATCCTGGAAGTAAGCTCTTTGGGTTGAGGAGGGATCCTCACAAGGTTGACTTGGATTGTTTTCCTGCGAAGAGATTCCATGACCTACAAAACAAGAACATAGATGAAGATCCAAACCCTTGAAATGGTTAATGGATGCATATGATGCTTTATGATGTTCATGATGTATGCACAAACACATGTACAAGCAAGTCACACAAAACCCTAGTTTCAGGCTTGCATGAGGTTTCATAGGTAAGTACCCTCTTGAGTTTAGTTGGCTCAAAACCTATCCTATAAATAGTAATCGGGTTCTAAGGAGCTCAATATCATTGGATTGTTTTCTATGTTCATTGTTTTGGTTTAGCCATTTAACTAGCGACCAAAATATTCCAAGAAAACAACCCTCAATGAGTGTAGTATTGAGTATCTACCAACTTCGGACTGCACCAAAGCCGGTCATCTCACTACCCCTAATAAAAGGCCAAGATGGTCAAGTAAAGTTCTAGTTCATTAGTGCTTAATGACATCACTCAGCGGTCCCGTATTCTCTTTGATTGACTCAAAGGCTACCGGTACTCATAAATATGTCGCACTAATATAGCTATTGCTTCAACCGTGTCGGTATACCCCGCACAGTTTCCACAACGTATTGCTATCTATGAATGTTTCCCAAATCCGGGTGGAGGATTTCAAGCCCAAACAAGAGAACCAAAATGTAAAGCAATCAAAGCAAACAATAATCATGAAAAAGGGTGATCTAAGCCCTAAGGTTACTCCACTTTTAAAGTTGTCCCCAGCAGAGTCGCCAGTCCTGTGATACGGTGGGAGAACTGACTTGGGTTTTGTGTTTGTTTTCGCAAATGTTTCAGTTTAGCAAGAGTCGCCACCGACTTTTTATTTTATCCTAAGGAAAGGTCAAAAAAGCACAGGAAAGACCTTTGAGATGTTTTCTTGGGTTCAGGGAGTAGATTATAGAAAGGGAAGGTATTAAAACCCTTTCTATCCATGGTTATCCATGGGCTCTTAGTTACTTGGTTAGATCACTTGCTTTGCATTTTCAATTGTTTGAAATGGTGCTTTGTGTGTGATTTTTGAAGATATTTTGAAAAGAGGCCATTGTTGTGGCAACCTTTGTAATGATTCTTGTTTGAATGTATACAAATGTGTTTTTATCTTTTGAAAAGTTTTCAATGTTTGAAAGTAGGGTTTTGAAATTGTGTTTGTGGAGTGTGTTTTGAAAAGTAGCAAGGAGGTTTTTTTTTTTGCAAGTTTGATCAAGTAACTAAGAGTTGTCTACCCTGTTCTTACTCAAAGATCTTTCCTTATGTTTTTAACCCTTTTAACAGTGTTGTTTCACCATTGTATTTGGTGAACAACCTTGTGTTAGGATGTTAAACGGGACATGCGCGGGTCATCGTATGGACCATGAGAGCAATTGTGTCAAGTATCTTTGGCAATTTTCTTGAGGGACTTGATCATTTTTGTTTAGGCAACTCAGATAGCATCATCGAGGGACTATGATCATTTGTTTGTTTTTGTTTTGCCAAAGTACTTGACATGCAACCATGGCCCATTTTTGAAGGCAACAAGTGGATGAAACCCTAGGGGTGCAAGTGTGCATTGTGATTATTTTTCATGCATTTTTATCTTGGATTAGGTCAAGCTAATTGTTGATTGATTTTGCATACAAACCCTAGTTCTCTAATCATGGCATAATTGAAAGCGTAAATGTGCGAGAATTTGAAAGCTAAGCTATTACAACATGATTATGGGGATGGGGGTACAAGTTTGAATTGAGGATATTTGACAAGGAAATAAACTCTAAGTTATTACAACCATATCGAATGTACAAGTGATATTTAAATGTATAACAATTGAATATGATACAATAAATAAATGTCAAATAAATGATATTATGCACAAAATGATTTTTTATGTATGTGAAAAAGATATTTTTTAATGTGAAACATAAACAAAATAAAAAAAAGTCAAATTTTAATTATTTATTGGTTATTTTAGGGCAAAACCCTAATTTTTCAAATAAATGGCAATATTTATTAATTATATACAATATATATTAATTTATGCAAAAAGAAAAGTATATTGTAAAAAATTATTTTTGGTTTCAAATATTAATAAAAATAAAAATGTATTATTTTGTATTTTTTGTCTTAATTATCTAATAAAATAAATTTTATATATATATATATATATATATATATATATATATATATATATATATATATATATATATATATATATATATATATATATATATATATATATATATATATATATATATATATATATATATATATATATATATATTAAACATATAAAAATAAAATTATTTATTTACAAAAAAAAGTGTATATTCAAGAAAATATTTTCAAATGTAATAAAATGATAAATAAGAAATAAGTATATTTTTTATATTATTTTTTTTAGGGTTTTAATAAAAAGAAAAATAGATTATTTATATATATATGCTTAATAAAATGAAATAAATATCAAATAAATATGAAAAAATATGGAAAATCATTTTTGGCATTTTTTATGTTTGAATAAAAAAATATAAAGTCAGAATAAAAAATAAAAACATGAAAATGACAAATATTCAATCAAATGGGCCAGGGGGGTGCAAACTGAACAAAGGGGTGCTAAAAGCAAGAATGACTCAGGCCCAGCCCAAGCCATCATCTTCAACCTCCAGCATTTGTCAAACGCGCGCGCTTCTTGGTTCAAAAGCTAACTCCTGATTCTTTGATCCTTTGACAAAACTTAAAACATGAAACTTGTAGAGAATTTAAACACGAATCTAACCATATAAAGCATTAAACCTAACTCTCAAAGACCAGAGAGAATTTATCTGGCCCTAAAATCTGACCTAACTTTTTTCACATTTTCATGGATGAAATTCTCTCAGCACGATTAATGTAAATGAAAAGTAAGCATATGTAGGGCTTCAGGGCTATGAGTACAACATATTTCATTCACAAACCTAAGCCTAACCATTCCTAAATAGAGAGATAGAAGTCCATGAAATACCTGTTTCAGCTTGAATCGAGTAGGGCAATGCAGCAACCTTCAATGGTGTTTGAGCTTCTGTTGAGCTTGCCTGAGGTCCAAGGAAGCTTCTCTAATGCTTGGCTTGCTTTGAGGCACCTTGAATCGTGCTGTAGAACTCCACCTGCAAATCTTGGAAATGAAAATGGCAAAGGGTGTTAGAGGTGTTACAGCTTGCAATGGATGATCAGGATAGCTCAGGTGGATGGTATGGAAGGTGTTTGAACAGGTTTGGTCAAAAACGCACGAGCAAATTGTATTGTGGAACTCAATCTGCAGGAGTGCCCTGTTTTGCAGCAAAATAGGGATTTTGTGTATTAGGAGGTATGAGGGATGGAAGGGTCGTGCCTTAGGTCTGTTTTGATGTATGGAACTTGTTCACAAAGTTTGTTTTGGCTTGTGTTAACAGAAAATGAAAGTGTATATTCAAGAAAATATTTTCAAATGTAATAAAATGATAAATAAGAAATAAGTATATTTTTTATATTATTTTTTTTAGGGTTTTAATAAAAAGAAAAATAGATTATTTATATATATATATGCTTAATAAAATGAAATAAATATCAAATAAATATGAAAAAATATGGAAAATCATTTTTGGCATTTTTTATGTTTGAATAAAAAAATATAAAGTCAGAATAAAAAATAAAAACATGAAAATGACAAATATTCAATCAAATGGGCCAGGGGGGTGCAAACTGAACAAAGGGGTGCTAAAAGCAAGAATGACTCAGGCCCAGCCCAAGCCATCATCTTCAACCTCCAGCATTTGTCAAACGCGCGCGCTTCTTGGTTCAAAAGCTAACTCCTGATTCTTTGATCCTTTGACAAAACTTAAAACATGAAACTTGTAGAGAATTTAAACACGAATCTAACCATATAAAGCATTAAACCTAACTCTCAAAGACCAGAGAGAATTTATCTGGCCCTAAAATCTGACCTAACTTTTTTCACATTTTCATGGATGAAATTCTCTCAGCACGATTAATGTAAATGAAAAGTAAGCATATGTATGGCTTCAGGGCTATGAGTACAACATATTTCATTCACAAACCTAAGCCTAACCATTCCTAAATAGAGAGATAGAAGTCCATGAAATACCTGTTTCAGCTTGAATCGAGTAGGGCAATGCAGCAACCTTCAATGGTGTTTGAGCTTCTGTTGAGCTTGCCTGAGGTCCAAGGAAGCTTCTCTAATGCTTGGCTTGCTTTGAGGCACCTTGAATCGTGCTGTAGAACTCCACCTGCAAATCTTGGAAATGAAAATGGCAAAGGGTGTTAGAGGTGTTACAGCTTGCAATGGATGATCAGGATAGCTCAGGTGGATGGTATGGAAGGTGTTTGAACATGTTTGGTCAAAAACGCACGAGCAAATTGTATTGTGGAACTCAATCTGCAGGAGTGCCCTGTTTTGCAGCAAAATAGGGATTTTGTGTATTAGGAGGTATGAGGGATGGAAGGGTCGTGCCTTAGGTCTGTTTTGATGTATGGAACTTGTTCACAAAGTTTGTTTTGGCTTGTGTTAATAGAAAATGAGAGTTGATGTATGTTTTGCAATGTTTCTTCTACTTGAAGCAAGAAAATGCAAATTATGTTATAGCCCTGTCCAAGCCTGCCTATCATGCTGCATCTTTGGTTCTTGGTAACTGGAATTTCTGTACTTGATCTTGCCTCAAAGATCTGGCCCCATGTCTCAAGGATTTAGTATTTGACATAAAGCAACTTTAGGCAAAAATGGCAATTCACCTTTTACTACTTAAGGCTTAAACTTTCATGTAATGCCCAAATGAAAAAAATAATCCCTCAACTCCATGTTTATACATTAAATTAAGGTGTGTAAACTGGTTTTGAGGCCTTCAAGCTAGCATTACACAAGCTGATTTGAAAATGCAAGTTGCTATGAACATGCCTTGGCCATGAACAAAAGTGAGTTTTTACCAACTTTGTGAATTCGATTCTCTCTAACCACAAGGGTATTTGAGGAGTTCTTGGACAATTTGGAAAGCTTGGAACATGTAATACAATCTATCTTTGTAATTAAAATTGAAACTCCAAGTGGAACCATTTGAAAAATGGCCAAGAAGATGGGTCAAAATCCTGCCTAGATTAGGGCAAATTTTCTCTAAGTTAAAAGTTTTAGATGCCCTTGTTCCAAAAATCATAACTTGAGATACAAGCTTATTTTGAGAAAACTTTGTGAATCAAAGTTGTAGACTTTATGATGGACTACAAATTTCATGTTACAAGTTTTGTTTGAATCCATTTTTATCTTGGTGAAAAAATGGGACAAAGTTAGGAAAAAATAAGAAAATTTCATAACTTAGAAAATTTCTAAGTTATGAAAATTTTCCATTTTAAACCCTAATTTGCATTTTTGGGTTTCTTGATGAACAAGTTTCATAATTTGACATGTATTGATGGAAAATAACCCTTGGCACTTGATTTTGACCAAAAGTCAAAGTTTGACTTTTTAGTTTACAGTCAAATTTTGATCAGTTGACTGAAAAATTCATCTGTCAATCTTATGCATTTGAGATCTTTTGAACTTGTTGAATGGGTCAAGACAATGTCATTGAGACCTTGAGTCCATATGTGAGCTTGGTTTGCCATTGGTTAGGTCAAATAGTCAAAAATTGCCTCTGTGCAGTTAAAACCCTAAAAATGACCATTTTGCCCTTTTGGTGATCTGATCAAATTTCTTGTGGAATTGTGATCCAAACTTGATCAAATGGTTCATATGAGTTCATAATGTTAATGTGGGTCAAATTTCATGAAGTTTGACTGTCAATTGACCACAATTGACTTTTTCCCCAATACAACTGATTTCTAGGTTAACTGTCCAATTGACTGGGCAAAGATTTGAACCAAGGCTTGAAACTTGGTATGGGAAAACTTGTGAACCCAACATGAAGTATGAAAGTAAATTTGGGAATTGTAGGTCAAAATATCCTTGTGCAAACTCAAACCCTAATTTGGGTCAACAGTGCAAGGAGGGGTCTTGAGCAGAGCAAACCCTAGCTTGATCTTGAGTTCCAAGAGTCTTGTGATGAGAAAATGTTGATGAAATGAGAGGGAAAATTTTGGGGTATAACACCAGGTTTGCAAAATGTTATGAGACTCTTGTTAAGGAACTTATTGTTAATATTCCTATTGACTGTGTTGATCATAAAAGCAAGGAGTATATGATTGTGTTTGTTAGAGGTAGGTGTGTAGAATTTCCCCCTGTTGTCATCAATAAATTTCTGGATAGGTATGAAGATGATTATTGTGAGCTGGAAGTAACTAATAATCAAGTGTGCAAAGACATCACAGAAAACCAAGTGAGTGAGTGGCCCATGAAGAATAAGCTTCTTGTTAGCAAGCTAAATGTGAAATATGATATCTTGCATAGAATTAGAGCTGCTAACTGGGTTCTTACCAATCATACCTCAACCATTACAATTGGCTTAGGAAAGTTTATCTATGATGTTGGAAATAAAAAACTGTTTGATTATGGTGCTTACATTTTTTATTAAACTATTAAGCATGCAGGGACATGTGCTATCAAAATGTCTATTTCCTTTCCATCTCTTATTTGTGGAATTATTCTTAATCAACATCCTGGAATTTTGAGTGGTAATGATGTAGTTTGCAAGAGGGAGTCTGCTATGACCCTTCACTTCAAACTGTTTTTAGGAAAACATGTCTCAGACATTGTTTTGACATCTGCATCTTCTGAAAACAAGACCTCAACCAAGGACGACATGATTACTGAATTAAGGGAAGAATGCAAAGAACTTGATGATGTGATCAAAGTTAGCTCAGTAAGAAAGCTAATTTTTGAAAAGATGATCAAGGAGTTGTAGAAGGACAATAGTTTTGATGATAGAGTGAGCACTGAAGGAGGAGATTCTGATGATGAAGGAAGTTCTGACTCTGCCAAGTCTACTTATCCTGAAGACAATTAGACCATTTTCTGTTTATTTTTTTTGTCCCCTTTGTTCCTTTTTGGCACTTGTATGTGCTTGACACTTCTATGGTCAGTACTTATTTGGCATATTCTATTATTGCTATTCTCTTGAATGCATGTTTTATTTGGCATATTATGTCTAAAAAGGGGGAGAGAAACTAATTGACCTATGACTGACTGGCCACTGACTGAGGGGGAGCTAAATGTTTGAGGGGGAGCCTCTTGTCTCTGAAGATGTTTTTTCTTTGCTTCTGCTGCTGCTCTGATAATGTGCTCAAATAATGTTTTAGCCAAAATTTTCCAAAGGGGGAGTTTGTAAGTATTTGTTGGCGACAACTTTGGTAAAACACTGACTTGATAATATGTTGCTAAATGTCTTGACATTTGAAGCAAATTGGTTTTAAATGATGTCAACGTAGATGTCTTGACATCTGCCTCCTGATCTGAACGGGACTTAATATTTGTTTCTAATATTTTGTTTCTTGTTTTTATGCGCGCCATTATTCAGGATTTGTGACTCATAGTTTGTGAAAAATATGGAGGAATATTTTTCTATTTGCATTATCCTTATGGATTAAATCTTGGCCTGTTTTCATGGAAATATTCAAGGGATTGGAATATTTTTTTCCAGCCCAAGCCCACTACTGCGCCTTTATAAGGACTTTTACCCTTATTCGTTTGACTGTAACTTTTGAAGAAGAATATATTCTTTATGTTTTAGAAGTCTATGTCTTTTTAATTGTAATACACTCTAAGTATTGGTTTAATACTTGAGTTGTAATTTGAGTTGTTAATTGTGGATCATTCATAAGCTTTTAAGTATTGAATGATTGGAGTCTTTAAACTTAATATTTCTGTTGTTCTTCATAGTGATTGAAGGGATTTGAGGAGGGCCTCATACCTAGGTGGGTCTTAGGTAGGAGTATAGCACGAGTAGTGATTAAGTGATTAGATCGTAAAGTGGTTATTTACTGAGGGTGAATGAATTGATACTATTTAGTGGACTTGTCCCTGGCTTGGTAGCCCCTAGAGTAGGTGTTGTTGTACACCGAGCTGGGTTAACAATCCCTTGTGTTCTTACTGCTTTTAATATTGTTAAATTTTATATTTTCCTCAGATATTTGTTTTGTGACATCTCCTTCGACATCACATATCTGATACCATAATTTCAGGAAGTGTGACCCTGATCAGAGGCCATGGGGACCGGGTGAGATGTTGAATGATTTAAAGAAGTGAATTTACTGGAAATTCTCTGAGATGATTTATATGACTGAGCCTATTGTGAAACAGGCTTGTCTGTATTCAATGACCCAAGATGAAGACTTTGTGATTGATTTCTTGGGTGGTGAGTTTAAGAATAATTTTATTTTGGGTGTCGGGTTTTTCGGCCATGGATTTAAGATGGCTCAGCTTGTTGATAAGATATTGATTGAGCTGGAAACCGATGGGAAAATTGAACAGGATGATTTGAAAGGTTATAGGATTGGAAGATTCCAAAGTACTATTTACCATGAAAATTGGTGAACAACCGCTGATCTTCCAAAAAGGGTTATTTTGGTTACTTGCAGGATCAATCAGTTTGATCCTATGGCATATGCTATGTGTTTTTGGGTTTGAATAGGTTTAAATGAACAGGTTCAATATGATACTAAGAGTAAAAGTAGGATGAAGGTAAAAAATTTGATAAAAACGCAAGTAAAGTAAAGGATAAAGTAAATTTGCAGTAATTTAGAAGTGTTGTATTGGTAAAGTTTGCAGCGAAATGTTAAATGGCAAGAATTGTAAAGAAATGTAAAAGACTTTGATTGCAATGGTGATTCAAACGTACATTCTTAATATTGTTTCTCTCACAGCGGGTACTTGAATAAAATTGAGTGACTTGATAATGAGTTGAACACCCCCAATTCTACACAAATTTACTATATTTATACTGGTAATAAGTAACTGTCGAACGGTTGCTTTGTCCCAGGATGAGGACAAGGGTCCTTTGTATGTTCTTCGACCTCTATCTTCACACCAAGTTTCTTTTCCTAACTGCCAAGCGAACTTCCTTTCCCTCCTTTCTTCAAATTCAAATCCACTTGCTGCTAATACAAGAACCTCTCGATCAAAGACTGCCTTTAACTTAGAAAATTCTCTAAGTGTTTTCTCCTTCTTAACGAGGATGACTTCGACACAACCCCTTTCATAGGCTCTTCTATCAAAGTGTCTTCAGCTTAGATTTCTTCAATCTATTTTTAGCCAATAAGGCCAATATGTGTGACTGTCGAATTTTGGAGCTAACAAATTGCCCCCCAAGAATGTCAATTTCGACACAAGGAGAAATAGCCATTCTTTGATATTTCTATTCGACACCTGTTTGTTTCTTGGTCACACAAGTTCATAGTGAACTTTTCGTCTTCTACCAACTACTGCTGGCATCAAAGCCATCATTACACTTTTTCCAATATGTCACTATCAGTCAGCCGTTACACACTGCCATGATGACCATTATCCTTATAACCTAGGAAAGCATGGAAAGTGTTCCTATCACTCGCCTGTACAACTGCTCCAATGATCACCACGTGTCCCACTCACTCTGCAACATTAAATGACTTTGAGGGAAAACACTTTTCACTGGCTTCTATAAATATCCACGAACACCTCCTTTGGAATTTTTCCAACCGTTTGATATTCCTCGTCTCTTTGCATTCAAAAAGAAATCCTTAAGAACTTAATCTCTTTCATAATATTTCTACCAACAAAACCATGGCCTTTCTCTCAAATGCTCTAAACAAGCCAAAGACAAAATATGATTTTGATTCATGACAAACAATAGATGTTTTCCCGACCAACTCCGTTCCTACTTCGTCTGGGGAACGAAGGTTCGTTCCTGAACCTATGACCAAAGAAGAACGTGATGCATACAACTCACGCGTACTCATTCCTATTAGATATTCTAGATAAATGTATGCTATGTTCGGTCCGTTGTCTGTGTGTTTTAAAAACCCTCAACACAACAATGCCTTTTT
The DNA here is from genome assembly GCA_948472305.1 of Vicia faba. Taxonomy (NCBI): domain Eukaryota; kingdom Viridiplantae; phylum Streptophyta; class Magnoliopsida; order Fabales; family Fabaceae; genus Vicia; species Vicia faba. The sequence goes on along the minus strand of CATIWC010002732.1, from coordinate 14,980 downwards.
CCCAACTCACCCTAGACTCAAACCCATAGGGTGCGCAAAGAACCCTAGGAACGAACCTGAAGATGCAACGTCTGCCAACCAATAACATTCCCAAACGAAGGAGGATATAAACCTTTAGTTCATGAACAAAGGGAATAGAATCTTTAGGTCTTGCCCTAGCTTGACCTCAGAATACTCAGAGTGGCTGGTTAAGATGGAAGCAGCTCAATCCCAAATCTGGGAAGATATGGGAATTTATGACCTAGTCATGCTATCGAAGACTGGGTTAGCTTATTGTCCTCTTATGCTGGTGTCCTCTTTGTATTTCTAGGACAGCACGCATTACACCTTCCATTTACCTTGTTGAATGGTGACACCCACTCTTTTTGATATTGCAGCCATCATTAGCCTTCGACCAACTGGTGATTACTTCGACCCCGATGATATGTCTGAAGACACCATTGGGTTTTCAGACATGAAACCCACTTATACCACCTTCATCAAACACTTTCATGATAAATAAACGGATGATGTCTCTGAGGTGGAACATATAGCTTTCTTAGCTTTATGGTTATCTCACTTTGTTTTCTGCACTAAGTCACTCCAAGTGACAAAGAAAATGCTCACTCTGGCCACTCAACTTCACCATGCTATATACTTTGTTTGGATGAATTAATTCTAGCCAATATTTATGAGTCCATCAGTAATGGTGTGACTCAACTCAAAGTTATAGGAGATAGAGCAAGCCTGCTTCTTTCTGGCCCTTTATGGCTTCTCCAACATTGGCTTAACGCCACTTTCGAATTATTTCTTCCTCATAAGAACACAATTAATGAAAAGACTCCAGAAATTCTCAACAGGAGGGTCGAAGGAATCAGATTGGTTCTATTGACTCCGGCAGATGAAGGCCAACAATTTCAAAAGGCTTTTACCAGCTTTGTGATGATGTTTGCGAAGCGAAACAATTTTTTTCCGACCATGGCTCCATTTACTAATCGAAAAGTTGGTCCAACATGGTTTACTCGACCATATCCCTCAACTGAAGATCATGTCGAGGATTATATGGCTGTTTGGAAGTCCTTTTTGCACCCAAGGATTATGCCACTGAGATTCAAAAGTTCCAAGAATCAACTCAGCTTAATCTCTTACCAACCGAACCTTGTTTCTTGCCAGTTTGGCATTATTAAATCGCTTTCAAATCCCATTTATGCTCGAGAAAAGTCTTTGTTATATTATAATGCAGACTATTCTGAAGAAGCTACCACCAAGCAAATTGGTAGATATGTTGGTCGAACTGTTTTGACCTTGTTCAATTTCAAACCCAACTTTTTGTGTTCAATTGTCTTCGAAGACTGGTGGAGGCAATACTACGACGAAGAGTTCTTCGACGCCAAAGATTTCGCCAACCATCTTCAAGATGATTTTTTGTTGGTTTCCGACAAGATTAAGAAAGGTACTCTTTCTTCCCAAAGAAAGTGCTTTTTAATTCAATCTTACGATATCTGGCTCACATTTGCTTGTTTTTTAAGTTGTTAAGAGAACCATTCCCAAACCAGTTACCAAGAAGGTCACCGAAAGTTCAAAGGGAGGAGACTCGTCTATGAAACCCACACCACAGGTAAATACTTTTCACCATCAATTTCTTTTAATACTATCAACACTAACGCTGATGTTGTCGACTTCTTCCCTTTAGGATACTAAGAAATCCATACCAACAAAGAGAAAAGTCCAAGAAATTGAACTTTCTAGTGATGACGAAGACACACCTCCTATCCCTCCCAAGAAACAAAAGTTAAAGAAACCAGATCCCATCCCTGAATCTCGCCCAAAAACCAAAATAAAGGTTACGGCTAGCAGGCCTAGACCTGCTCCCATCATCATCCAAGAACCAATTGAGCAAGAAATAGATGCCAGGATGAATGATCCAAGTGAGAGCGACAATTCGAGTCTTGGTATTGAAGTTTCTCCCAAGGTAATACTTTCGACCATCGAAGACCATTTTTTGAATTATTTTGTAATAATTCTAACAACAATCTCTTAACCTTCAGGATACTGTTGTTACTTGTAGACAGGCTCCCATACCTGCAGAAGATTTTACCACCCCATTAAACAGTGAAGGCAATCCTACTCATAAGCCTTCTTCAGCAAATGGATCTTTTTTAAGTTCAGCCAGTGAAGTGAACCAAACTTCAGACACCAAGTTGAAGTCACTGGGGAGAAAAACAATGAAGTCCTTAGTAAGGAAGATCTGGATTTGTAACATGCTAATCTGAGAACTTTACTGGCTGCTGATGATGATCAGGGAGAAAAAGAAGAAGATGTTGATGATGAAGCAGAAATAGAAATGGAAGGCATACGAATTGAAGAAGAGGACAATCCTAAAAATATTGAGAGAGAAAACCCTACAAAAAGGAAGGGAATCCCGCAATCGTCGAAAGTGCCCATGCTGATAATGTGGCTCATGCCACTAATGAAAATGTTCCTTCGATGGGGTCTCACACCAAAGAAGATTTGGCACTACTCAAAAAGAATAATCCTCTTGGCTATCGAAACGCCATTCTTGAAAGTAGAGAAACTTCTTCCGACCAAAGTCGTGATGCTTCGACTGCATCTGGTAAGTCTACTTCGGCTTCTCCCATTGAGGAAGCACTTCAAAAGGTTAAGGCTCAAATTTTCAAGAGGGATCTGATGTTGACCTTAGAGGGAGAACCCACTGCCCCTTCCTTTCTGAAAAGAACTCTTAAAGTTGTTGATCTCCTTGATGTTTCTCCTGAAATAGCTAGCATCATCTTAGACCAGACTTCAATCATTGATCAAGCTTCAGCTGACTACACTCGTCGCAAGACTTTCAATCTCGAAATTGAAGAGGCAAATGGCCATGTTTCTACTGCCTGGGTTGCTGTTGCTAAATCAACTTCGAGGTTAAATGAGCTATCGAAAGAACAAGAAGTCAGGAAAAAAGAGGTCGAGGAGATTAACCATAGTACTTCTAGCATGAAAGCTCAAATCAAAGAACTAGAGGCCAAGATTGCTGTGAATGACAAACGCAGAGAAGAGCTTCTTGCCAGCAATGACTTTGAGAGCCAAGAGGAACTTAATAGTGGACTGAAGTATGCTGAACAAGCCCAAGCCTTGGATGCAAAGGTTGAATTTCTCCATCAGTCGAGGGCTTTATGTGAAAGGCGCTTGGAACTTCAGAAGATCAAATATCTCCAGATTAAGGTTGCTCTTCCATTTTGATTAGACTTCTTTTTTGTACCACCATGCTTTTGTAACGAATATTCGAACCCTCAAAATGGGTATATATAATGTTTTGGAGCCATTTTGGCCAACTTAATGAATTATCCATTTCGGCTATATACTTTGACTGAGATCAATTGTTGATGATTTTAACTTCTTGAAGTACATGTCTATATTTTTTCAAATATTTACCATTTACTCTCAAGAGTCTTTTATCTTCACTTAACTCTTCGATCTCATAGGCACCACCAGAAAATACCTGGATAATCTTGAAAGGTCCTTCCCATTTAGGAGACCATTTTCCCATGCTCCTATCCTTTTGATCCATTGGGAGAATTACCTTCCACACCAAATCTTCAGGCAAGAATATCTTGGGTTTTACTCTCTTATTATAATATTTTTTCACTCTTTTCTTCTGTATCCTTAAGAGTTCAAAAGCCCTCCGTTTTTCTTCGTCTAAATCAACCAGTTCATCTAACAACATATTCCAATAAGATTCAGAAGGAATATCTTGATGTCTCTGAATTCTTGTTGACTGCAGACAAATTTCTACTGGTAACACTGTGTCATGACCATAGGTTAATCGAAATGGTGTCATAATGGTAGCTTCTTTAGGAGAAGTTCGACATGCCCATAAGATTTGGTCTAACGTCTTATGCTAATTTCTTGTCTTTTTTCCTACATGCTTTTTTATTAAGCCAATCACTACCTTATTTGCCGCTTCGACTTGGCCATTGGCTTGCGCATAATAAGGTGTAGGTGTTAACAACTTGAATCCCATTTTTGTAGCAAACTCTTGCATTTCTCAACCAGTAAATATTGATCCTTGATTAGTTGTTATTGTCTTAGGGATTCCAAACCTATATATAATGTTCTTTTGAATAAATTCAATGACATTTTCTTGGTCTACATTGACTAAAGGAATTGCTTCAATCCATTTAGTGAAGTAGTCAATGCCCACCAATATATATTTTTGGATTTTAGATGATGTTGGTCGAATCTCTCCAATAAGATCCAAATCCCATCCCCTAAAAGGCCAAGGTTTCACAATTGAGTGAAGTTTGCTTGCAGGTACATGCTAGATGCCTGTATGTATTTGACATTCTTGGCACCCTTTCGCAAATTGAACATAATCTTTCAACATAGTAGACCAATATAATCCTTATCGAAACAACAACCATTTCATTTTATGGCCTAATTGATGTTCCCCACATGCCCTAGCATGTGTAGTCGAAAGGGCTATATATGCCTATGTTTCACTTAGGCATTTTAGTAGTACTCCCTCAGGCGTCTTCTTGAATAACTCATTTCCCATTATAATATAACTCAACGCCCTATAATTTGTCTTTCATTCTGACGAAGCTGTTGGATTTTGCAAATAATCTACTATAGGCTTTCTCCAATCTTGCTCTGTTAGATTGTCTATGAACGAAATCTTGAAGTTTTATTGGTCAGTGTACCCCAGCTTTGTTATTTCCAAATCTGTTGGAGACAACTTGGTTGATACTACCCTTCCTCTAACTTCGATTGCTTGTTGCAATTTTTCTTTTGAAATTTTATACCCAAATGTGATCTGTGCTAAGTCATTAGCCACTTGATTTTCTAATCTTGGTATATGTCGAATGTTGATCACTTTTCAACAAGCGATTGGATATTACAAAATACATGATCAAATTTTCTCTTATACATTTGTATTCTTTTGTAACTTGCCTTATGACTAACTCTGAGTCTCCCATTATTTCAAATCGAGTTGCCCCCAATTCCAACAAGATTTCAAGGCCAACAATTAAAGCTTTATACTCAGCCTCATTGTTCAAACAAGAACCTTCGATCCTGTACTTGAATTTTGTTGGAAATTTATTTGGAGAAATAATTAGAACTCCCACTCCAGCTCCATATTTATGATTGGAATCGTTGAAGTATAACTTCCAGGGTTTAATCTCCAAGTAATTTAAGGATTATTCATTTATTGAGTGGTCGACTATAAAGTCTGGCACCACTTGTCCTTTTACAGTCTTGACATGCATAAAGGTTAGTGAAACTCAGTCAATGCAAGTGCCCATTTTCCAATTCAACTGTGCAAGATGGGTTTCGACAACATATATTTGAAAACATCAAAATGAGACGAAACATAAACATCAACTGGTTTAATATATTTCTTTAGTTTTGTACATGAGAAGTAAAGACATAAACATAGTTTTTTAACTTCGCTATATCTAGTTTCTGCATCATTTAAAACTCTACTGAGGTAGTAGATGGGTCTTTCGACACCATTCTCGTCCTCTTGAGATAACATGCTTCCTAAAGTTCTACCAGATGCAGCTATGTACAATCTCATATAGTATTTCTACAAGGAGGCACCAAAATAGGTGGCTTGGTGAGGTATCCTTTGATTTTGTCGAAGGCCTCTTGTTGTTCTTGCCCCTATTCGAATCTTCCTTTGTTGAGTCGAAGTAAGGGTGATAAGGCTTGTGTTTTTCCACTTATGTTGGATATAAATCTCCTTAAGAAATTTATCTTTCCAAGTAGAGATTGCAATTCCTTCTTGTTTCTTGGTGCTTTCGCCTCCAAAATGGCCTTGGACTTGTTATGGTTTATTCCTATTCCGTTTTTATGGACCATAAAGCCTAAGAAGTCCCTTTCCTTTACGCAGAAAGTGCACTTTAGAGGATTCATCTTTAGACCATAGCTTCTCATCCTTTCGAAGGATTATCGAAGATGGTCTTTGTGATTCTTCCCTGAAATAGATTTGACAACAATATCATCAATATAAATATGCATGAAAGTTTCAATAAAATTGATCTTGATGGTTGATCAGAACCTGGAGAGTGGCCGGAGGATGATCTTCAGTCGGGTTGTGTGCTGAGGAGAAAAAAGGGGGTTGTACCTGCAAGGCACTCCAACGATCAAGTAAGAGCGGGAACATGGAGGTACAAACAGAAAAATCAGGTAGTGAGTAGTGAATATGTGATACCTGGCCCTCACAAGTGTGAGGGTTTATATGATGCCCCTGATGCGTGACCATTGGTTCCTGATTCTACGCCTAGATATGCGGGTCCGTGAAATCAGGTAACTGCCAAGACTTGGTCAAACCGGGAAGATGTGCTTGTAACTAGCCATTGGTACTGAGGAGGGGGTTAGTTGCGGGCATCTCTCTGGTCGGTTCCTGGTGGCCTGTACGATGTTGATGTCAGGCAGGCTGAAAAGATGTTTGTCAGTCATCCTGGGTCAGTGCTGGTTCGAGAGGGAAAATGGTTGTCATTTCCCGATAGAGGGTATAGCCATGCGGGTGATCTGGGTTATGGTCGGGTGGACTCGACCCGTGGAGATCTTTAGACTGGGACAATCAATCCGTCGGGCCAGTCCAGAACAGTAGCCCCCCAAGTTGTCACTTATGGGAACAAGAGTAATGACTTTGACATTTGCTCAAATAATGAGGTGTGTCTTACGGGCGAGTTTACCGGGGAGGTGAGGCGTTTATCTATTGGAAATTTTGAATTTAGAGAGGTAGTGTATTTCGGGAAGCGTGCCAACAAAGCAACGCAATGATGACCTAGGGCTAGGGTGTCATTATAACGACCCTAGGGTTCCCCAGGTGCGTGTTTTATACATGCGGGCTACTTCAGCTATAAATACGATAGGAATAGGGCGTTTAGTATTTTTCGCCTTCTCGTTCATCTGATTGCATTAGCTCGACAGTCGACCACCATTGTTCGCTCAGTTTCTTCGTTCATTATCCAGTTTCACCTTCTCTTCTTCTGCTGGTAAGTTTTCGATCTGCCATTTTTACTCTTTTTCGTATTTTCGCTTCTTGCTTTATAAAGATGCATGTGGTTAGGATTAGGGTTCTGTTAGGATTGTTAGAAACTCACGGCGGCGAATGTTATTTCCATGGCGTATGATCGTTTAGGGCCATCGTGGGTTCTCCTTGGAGGTTTAGTGTTGGTCGTACGTGGTTCATGTAGGGCCTAGGATTTTTTTCTACAACCCGTGTGTGATCGGTAGATCTGGAACTGACTGTTTAACGCTGGTTCGCGAAATGTCGCGGTAAGCAAGAGTCGCCACCGTCTTTTATTTTCTCCAACATGGACAGGACAAAAGCACAACAAAATTCCTTATGAGATAGTTTCTCGGTTCGGGAGGTAGATTTATAGAAAGGGAAGGTGTTAGCACCCTTTCTATCCATGGTTATCCATGGGCTCTTAGATACTTGCTCATTGTGTTTTCAAAAGTGTTTGCTTTTCAATTGTGAGTGGGTTTGAAAAAGTTTCGTTTAAAGATTTCAGAATGACTCTTGTATCAGTCCTCAAGAGTGTTTGAAAAATTCTTTTGAAAGCTTTTTGAAAAATGTCGGTGTGAAAAGAGTTTTGATTTGTTTTTGAATAGAGCAAGTATCCATGAGTCATCTACCTACCCTAAGGAATTAGGCTGTGTAAATGTCCTTAAGGTAATGCCATCCCACCATTGAAAGGTAGGTAGCACCACCGTTGGAGGTGTTCGGGTTAATTCGTTTGTAGGGACAGTGTGGTCACCAGAGCAACAATAGGACACCTTAGAAGCTACCCTTATGCCATTGATCCTTTTTTATTCCGAGGCAACCTTTCCGAGGCAACTGGATCATATCATGGACATAAGGACTTACTAAAACGTCCTGTACTCGACGACCACATTTCGAAGGTAAGGCAACAGTGAGGCGTACCCTAGAAGTGGTGTATGAATTTGTGTGTTGTATTCAGTTAATGTTTTTGTACATGTTATGGGTGAGCTACGAGTTGTTTTTATTTACCATACATTCTTGCATACAAGTTAATAGTTAAAGGGGGTGCGGAAAATAAATTGCGGAAACGTAAATCCTACGCTATTACAAGGCGTGGGTCTATACATCGCCAAATTTTTACAAAGACCCGTTTTTAATAAATGAATACGGAAAGTAAATGAAAACAGTAAAGGGTCCTATTTACTATTACATATCCGGAGCAATTACATAATAGTCGAACAAATTAAATACGCGCGAATAAATTAAATCGGGAAAGTCCAAGGGTGTTGACCCTTTTAAGAAAAGGAAACTAATTTTTTTGGTCTTTTTTATAATTAAATGAAATTAAAAAAACTAATTAATTATTTAAGTTAAAAGAAAATATTTTTGTATTTTATGTTTTTTATGAAATAAAATAGAGAAAAAAATAATAAATAAAATTCTAGGTTAACCTAAATCTAAATCTATTTTTAATTATTAAAAAGAATGTTAAAATGGCCTAATTAAAAACTAATTTATTTGAGATTTATTTACAAAATATTAATAATAAAAAAAAATTAGTTCAATTTTTGGTTTTTTATGAAAAATGTTAGTTAAATTAATTTAATGATAGAGTAATTATTTTTTGTGTTTTTTGGATCAATTTTGATAATTAAAAGCAAAATAAAAGTCAAATTAATGATTATTTAACAATTAATTAAAATATGCATGCAAAAATATTATTTTTAATGTCAAAAATTAAATAAACATTTTTCTGATTAAAATGCAAAGGAGAATATTTTTGTGAGTTTTTTAAATGCATGAGAAAATTATTTGAACATAAATTAAATTAGAATAAAAAATATAAAAAAAGGAAAAAAAACAAAGGAAACAAGTTAATTATGGAAAAGGTGGAAAAATGCCAGAACCAGGACTTGAACTCGTGCCCTCTGGGAATATCCACTGATGCGTTGCCAACTGTGCTAACTGGATTTGTTGTCAATACCCTGCAATTAATTGATTAGAAACGAAAATGTGGCAAGTTTGAATTAAAAAACAAAGTCAGCACGCGTGGGGCCCAGGTATAACATATGAGCGAATCAGATGGAGCCATCGTGCCACGCCAGCCACGCCTGAGTCTTTCACAGTCAACGACGCTGGAGCCCTATCTCCGGTCGTCTTCTCCGGCGAATGCTACGGCCAAACCTGCAAAATAAGGGAAATCAAAGAAAAAGAAAGACCTAGTCACCCTAATTAGACCCCTGCGAATTCAATGGTGCCATTATTTTGGCCTGAAAATGACTGTACAGGGAGTTTAGAAGAAGATGACCAAAACGGCCCTAGCAATGGCAGGTTCCTACTCCTGCGTGGAAACTCGCATGTTATACGTCAAATGCGTTCTAATGAGTGTCCTGAGTTCATATAAGCCATAAAAAATAATTAATGATGCATGAAATATAAGAAAGAAATCAAGAAATTTTGACAAAACGAAGAGAGCTTGAGGGCACGATCTGGGAAGATTTGGCTTCGTGTAGGGATTGGAAATTACTGCTGCTATGCCCAGGAACACAATTGAATCCTTAGAACTCCTTGAAACTTGCTAAAGAATAGAATCCGAATTTGTCAATTTTGTGAAAATTTGAGAGGATTAGGGTTGCCGTTCTAGGTGTCTCTAGCCTTTTTTTCTTGTGAGAGGCGTGCATATGTATTATGTGAAGAAAATCAATCAAAATTAGCAGCCTTGAAGCCTTGCCATTATGCTTAAGATTTGCCATAACCTTCATTGAAATACTTTCCATTTTTGTGCCAAAAATTTGAATTCTTGCTTGATTTAGGCCTTGTACGAATTTGGGATGTAAATGATGGTGATTCAAAGCTATTCAACACAAAATATTCCCTCTTATTAATTTTCTTGATTTTTATTTGATTTTAAAAGATTTAAAATGAATTAAATCAAATAAAATTAAATAAAAATGGAAAAATTAGTTTTAAATCTTGAAATAATTTGTGGGACACGTGGGAAGCATGGCCAAGCTGAAACAAGTGGAAAAAATGGGCCCCTTTTGTCAAAAATGAAATTTCAAGGATAATTGATTTTGGCCATTTCACAAAAATTTCCCAACTTATCCAATGCATATCTTGCTCAATTTTGAAGTTATGAACATGTTCTTAGACATTTTGGAAAGGTCTTGAAGTCCTCTAACCAATGTCTTTGGTCCCATGTCATTTTGATTTACCAATCTCAAGTTATGGTCTTTGACTTAAAGTTCCTTTTTGTTGACTTTTGAAAATGACCTATAATGTTGGAATTGATAACTTTTTGTGAGAGCATTTCTTGGACTTGTAATGTGAAGATGAATTGTAGGAAATGTCTTCCCCTTCAAGATGAGCATTGGATGGGATTTTTCTGATGAACCATGAAAAAGTTATGCCTTGGTCAAGTTACATTTGACTTTTCAGCTGTCCAAAAATAGAAACTTTTGACACCTTGATGATTTTTGAGCCATGCTTTGAGAATCCTGATCAAGACTTGATCAAATGATGATTGTGGCTTCAAAATAAGATGTTGACCAAAATTTTTGACTTTTGACTGCCAAATGACCATTTTGCCCCTACAGTTGACTGTTGAGCAATTAGGGTTTTTGACTGTGCAACTTGACCTTGTGAGCCTTGAAACTTGACATGTAGGTGCTTGACAATGTGTATGAGCATATGGGACTTGATTGAGCTCTTGAAAACCTCAACTTCCTTGCAGGAACCAAAACCCTAGTTTGACTGGCTTAGGAGGATGGTTGACTGTGTAGCCTTTGAGTAGACTTTGAACCATTTGAGGTGATGTTTGTCAAAACTTTGAAGAATATGGGAGGGCAAATTTTGGGGTACAACAGTTGCCCCTGTTCAATCTTCTTAGACCTGAGGATGCAGATTGGCTTGTGTGCCTTTCGTGATCCGAGGGTGGAAGATGATTGAACACTAGAGTGCCCAGAAATTTGCACTCACATAGTAGAGTATCAGCAGTGTGATAGCGGGAATGGGCTTACAGATGCCATTTGGAAAGATGGTGGATAGGAGGATGGGCTTATAGATGCCATCTGGGGATGTGACAGAACCTTGTCGGGAATGGGCTTATAGATGCCATTTGGAAGACTGTTGGTATGTGGATGGGCTTACAGACGCCATCTAGGTGTTGATCGCGTAAGAGATTCCTTAGCGAGAATTTGCGTACCTGAGAGAAAAAGAAAGATAATTACCTGGCCTGTTACAGGTGTTGATCTTCACTCTTTAGGTAGATGTGCCCTGGCTGGATACAGGAATTGAATCTTTAAACTCTTCAGACGTGCCCTGGCAGGATACAGGAATCGAGTCTGGAATCAGTCGTCAACAGATACACCCTGGCAAGATACAGGAATCGGATCTTCGAACTCTTCAGACGTGCCCTGGCAGGATACATGAATCGAGTCTGGTAATGTAGTTGTCAACAGATACACCCTGGCAAGATACAGGAATCGGATCTTCGAACTCTTCAGACGTGCCCTGGAAGGATACAGGAATCGAGTCTGGTATTGTAGTCGTCAACAGATACACCCTGGCAAGATACAGGAATCGGATCTTCGAACTCTTCAGACGTGCCCTGGCAGGATACAGGAATCGAGTCTGGTAATGTAGTCGTCAATAGATACACCCTGGCAAGATATAGGAATCGGATCTTTGAACTCTTCAGACGTGCCCTGGCAGGATACAGGAATCGAGTCTGGTAATGTAGTCGTCAACAGATACACCCTGGCAAGATACAGGAATCGGATCTTCGAACTCTTCAGACGTGCCCTGGCAGGATACAGGAATCGAGTCTGGTAATGTAGTCGTCAACAGATACACCCTGGCAAGATACAGGAATCGGATCTTCGAACTCTTCAGACGTGCCCTGGCAGGATACAGGAATCGAGTCTGGTAATGTAATCGTCAACAGATACACCCTGGCAAGATACAGGAATCGGATCTTCGAACTCTTCAGACGTGCCCTGGCAGGATACAGGAATCGAGTCTGGTAATGTAGTCGTCAACAGATACACCCTGGAAAGATACAGGAATCAGATCTTCGAACTCTTCAGACGTGCCCTGGCAGGATACAGGAATCGAGTCTGGTAATGTAGTTGTCAACAGATACACCCTGGCAAGATACAGGAATCGGATCTTCGAACTCATCAGACGTGCCCTGGCAGGATACAGGAATCGAGTCTGGTATTGTAGTCGTCAACAGATACACCCTGGCAAGATACAAGAATCGGATCTTCGAACTCTTCAGACGTGCCCTGGCAGGATACAGGAATCGAGTCTGGTATTGTAGTCGTCAACAGATACACCCTGGCAAGATACAGGAATCGGATCTTCGAACTCTTCAGACGTGCCCTGGCAGGATACAGGAATCAAGTCTGGTAATGTAGTCGTCAACAGATACACCCTGGCAAGATACAGGAATCGGATCTTCGAACTTTTCAGACGTGCCCTGGCAGGATACAGGAATCGAGTTTGGTAATGTAGTTGTCAACAGATACACCCTGGCAAGATACAGGAATTAGATCTTCGAACTCTTCAGACGTGCCCTGGCAGGATACAGGAATCGAGTCTGGTATTGTAGTCGTCAACAAATACCCCCTGGCAAGATACAGGAATCGGATCTTCGAACTCTTCAGACGTGCCCTGGCAGGATACAGGAATCGAGTATGGTATTGTAGTCGTCAACAGATACACCCTGGCAAGATACAGGAATCGGATCTTCGAACTCTTCAGACGTGCCCTGGCAGGATATAGGAATCGAGTCTGGTAATGTAGTCGTCAACAGATACACCCTGGCAAGATACAGGAATCAGATCTTCGAACTCTTCAGACGTGCCCTGGTAGAATACAGGAATCAAGTCTGGTAATGTAGTCGTCAACAGATACACCCTGGCAAGATACAGGAATCGGATTTTCGAACTCTTCAGACGTTCCCTGGAAGGATACAGGAATCGAGTCTGGTAATGTAGTCATCAACAGATACACCCTGGCAAGATACAGGAATCGGATCTTCGAACTCTTCAGACGTGCCCTGGCAGGATACAAGAATCGTGTCTGGAATTAGTCGTCAATAGATACACCCTGGCAAGATACATGATTCGGATCTGGAATCACGACCGTTGATAGCAATTATCTTTGTATTGATCTTTGTCCTGAAAAGACAAAATGTTAGTTGTATGCAATGTCATGATGTATGACATGCGTGAGGTTCTTGAAATAAATGAGATTGTATGTTCATGATGCGTATGTGCATGCTATAATGTATGAAGATATGATGTTTATGAAATGTGTTTTTGTCTAGGAAAGTAAATCCTTGACGGGTGCCGGGAAGTTAAATCCTGGGCTGATGTTGAAGAATAGATCTTTGTTTCTGCTGGGGATGATAGTTGCAAGAATACCGGTAGGAGAGGATGACTCCGTTGGGGAATAAACTTGGCGAATAGATTACTCTGCGGGGAGATACTCTGTGGGGAAAGAGAGGTACTTTGCTGAGATGTTGATGATGACTCCGCTGTGGATACCATTGTTGTTCTGTTGGAAGATTGGGTGAACTCCGCTGGGGATGGGAAGACTTCGCTGGGGACGATCTTTCCGTGGTTTTTAGCTGAGGATAACCCAGTTATATCCTGGTGGGGAAATAACCTTTGAATAAAACCGGGGAGACGCGTTCGCTCTGCAGGGGATAAGCTTCCAGAATCTACTGGGGATAAGCTTACTACTGGGGAGATTGATCGAACTCTCCTAGGGGAATCTTTTCAGATTAGACTGGACTCTCCTGGGGAAATTTTTCAGCTTGGACTGGGGAAGTGGCTCCATTGAATGTCCTTATACCGCCGGGGAACAATCTTAGATCAAGACTGCCGGGGATGCTTGTTAAGAATGTTTGAATACTCCGCTGAGGAATGTTGAGATCTGCTGGGGGATACCCAACTTCCTTAAGGCTGATAGAGTAGGCTAACTCTGCTTGGGGAGTAAATTGCTGACTTGCTAGGAGATACTGTGCCTTGTTCAGGGCTGGTGGGAGATCAACTGCTTGGGAGAGAATTGTTGAATCTTGGCTCACTCTCTGGGGAATTAAGGCATCTTGGTACATTCTCCAGCCGAACTACCTTAGTACCTAGGTGGACAGAGCAACTAGACTGCTTTGACAACTCATATTGCCCCTGTTTCTGTGGGAGGAAGTACCTGTGGAGGTCTTGATTGACAAATCTCCTTCTGGTAGACAAGTGACGGGATGTCGGGATATAGTCGTACGCTTTTGATCCCTAACTTTTGCCTGGACCGCCCTTTCGGGTTTTCAGTCCACCGGGATACCCATTTTTGCCCAAGCCGCCTTTTCAGGTTTTCGACTTGCCGGGTGTACAGATTTTTTTTCATTTTCATCCCTTATTTTTGCCCGAACCCTTTTGGTTCGCCGAGAAGCCCTTATTTTTGCCTAGGTGCGTCAACCTAGCGGGTCTTTGATTATGCGCAGTATTTTTTCGACTATGTCCATTCTCTCAGAATGTAGGGAGTTGCCCCTGTTAGAAGTGTTTTGCCATGCCACCAGAAGATGTTTGATCAGGCAAGATTCGTTGCTGGAATGCCCCAAGTGACTCAGGGAGAGATTTGCCCCAGGCTGTTTGGCCTTTGAGAGATTCTCCGAATCTTGATTGGACTGCCCCAGATGATGGACCATGATCATGTCTGCCCCTTGGTTGGAAGAGCTTTTGTCCATTAGACATTTGTCGTACGAACTCTTATGCTGTTCAAACAAAAAGTCATATGCAAACGAAGTTATGTTAAAAATGCAAAGCTTATGTCTGTTTCGAAGTTTTTGGAAATGCATCCTTTTTTAGTAAAAACAAGTGAATTTTGTAAGACTGTGATGTCAACTCAAGATTTTACAGCGAGCCTTAAGGAGTCAGGATACCTTTCGTGACAGTATGTGTTGTACCCCAAAATTTGCCCTCGCATTTTTCCCCAAGAAAT